>CM042314.1:29302405-29647405 GCA_023566125.1 Zingel zingel
TGCCCCGATGTTAACAACAAGCCTAAGCGGCTCAGACTCCCTAACTTAAGGCGGGCTAACCTTTAGGTTGGACCAGCTATTCTTATTTTAGTGACAAGCCGCTCCTCCGAATTGTTGCTCAGCTGAATTTAGTGTAAGCTCTCCTAAACCATAGTCCTGACAACCAGACACAACTAATTTGGTATCAGAACAGCATGAAAACTAAGGCATATTTGTTGAAGACAATATTAAAAAGCCGTTAATAACTAATTTTGTATTACTTCACATTTGTACCAATTGCTCCTCACTCATATATACGGGAAAATCAATCAATTATTTATTTACTTTATTGCAGACATAATTTAAATTGCTTCCTGTTTCCTGTTCATTGACTTTATTTTTGAATGAAATTATTGAATAAATAAAAGTGTAAAACCGTGTCCGTTTTTATTTCGGCTCCCGTGTTAACAGGTTAGAGCGTGCACACTGCTTGCGTGACACGCACGTCTCAGGTGCGGCTCGAGCTCAAGTCTATTTAGCCATCATTACTGCAGACGTTGTCTTTGCTGTAATCAGATCAGAATATATTTATGTTTATGGGAAACATAAACATAAACATGTGTACAGACAAGGCTAGCAGCAGCAGCAGCACCGCATCAGACACCTTTCTGGTGTGTAAAGACATAGAAAACGTCACGCAGCCGCCACGCAACAGAAACGCCACGCTCAGGCCACGCAGCCAGTGTGAAGCCGGCCTAAGTGATCCTTTGACACAACGCATACTGTGTGCATTGACTATTTTCGCATGTCTCTACAAACTATAATTTCTGCTGTCCAAATAATTGCTGGAATCACATCAACATTGTCGACAGATGCTTCATTTACCGGGCACATGAGTGAGACGCGAAGGCTTGTTGTAGCAATCTCACTGTCTGGATCTGCTGTCAGCTTCTCTTTAACTGGAACACAGAGGAGTACAGGGTAACAAACAGAAACAAAAAGATTCATTTCAAAAGGTATAAAATACATTTATTAAAAGAAAGAAACTTCCAGTTCTATGAACCTGACATCACCAGGTGCCCATGCCTCACTGGCTTTCAACAAACGTAAAGGGTTGATTTTAGGGCTGCAGCTATCGATTCTTTTTGTAAAATCGATTAATCGGATATTTTTTTACCGTTTTTAAACAACTAAAATTAGACCTATATGTAAATATTAGTTATACTTAACCTATTTTCATTTATATATTTGATTATGTCACACAGCTCTGTTACACTTATGCTATTAGATCATTGATCAGCTGTTTCCACACACACACACACACACACACACAGACACACACAGACACACACAGAGAGAGAGCGAGAGCGAGAGCGAGAGAGATGTGCAACAATCAGCTGTTTTTCTGAAGGATAGTCAGCGTCAGCTCAGATCGTGGTCACCACTACGTATTTCCTTGTCTCTGATTCTGGTAGTTGTTGTGTGTGATGTGATGTCATCGTCCATACGACTCTGTGATTGGCTTTTGTCGGTCCTCTTCGTGGAACGGATGATTAAGTTAGACTCCATGTTTTCTGTTGAGATGCTAAAGCACTGACGTCGTGCTATTATTGTACTAAGCTAGTTTGATTTTGCAGTAGACCCACTGTCCAGAGTTTTAGTTTTAATTGCGTCTGAACTGATTCCAACCTTTGGACCCTTCCTGTGGTCTCCTCCAGCCGGTCTCTTCTCTCAGCCCTCACTAGTTACCTCTGGCATGTGTCTGAACTGACTCCAACCTTTGGACCCTTCCTGTGGTCTCCTCCAGCCGGTCTCTTCTCTGAGCCCTCACTAGTTACCTCTGGCATGTGTCTGAACTGATTCCAACCTTTGGACCCTTCCTGTGGTCTCCTCCAGCCGGTCTCTTCTCTCAGCCCTCACTAGTTACCTCTGGCATGTGTCTGAACTGATTCCAACCTTTGGACCCTTCCTGTGGTCTCCTCCAGCCGGTCTCTTCTCTCAGCCCTCACTAGTTACCTCTGGCATGTGTCTGAACTGACTCCAACCTTTGGACCCTTCCTGTGGTCTCCTCCAGCCGGTCTCTTCTCTCAGCCCTCACTAGTTACCTCTGGCATGTGTCTGAACTGACTCCAACCTTTGGACCCTTCCTGTGGTCTCCTCCAGCCGGTCTCTTCTCTCAGCCCTCACTAGTTACCTCTGGCATGTGTCTCCAGCAGCAGACGGAGCCGTCTGGTGAGCGACAGTAGCTGAAACACCGTCCGTCAGCGATACAACGTTAGTAACACTGATGTAACCGAGCTTCCAGGCAAGTCATTTTGCATCGAGGATTTTTTGTAATCGAATTATTCGAGGAATTGTTTCAGCCCTAGTTGATTTCTGTGTCTTGATTCAAATCAGTTTGAGAACCATTTTCTTAAGGTCTCGGCTCCCGTTGGTATCAGGTCTGCTCTTCTTATAATGGACAGGTTAATTTCAGGTTTGGGTAGAGCAGCTGTACTCACCAAGGGTAGCAAATAACGGACAGCCATGCTCTCTCTGATCACACATGCAGTGCATTTACATGCTCTAAAGTTGCAGTTGTCCCTGTGGCCCTGCTACACCCTGAACTGCTACAACTACTATTTCTAGTCATAGTTCTATTATCTTTATTATTACTATAATTGCCACTGTTAATCATACCAACTGCTATGATTATTATGAATCATATTTCTCCATATCTGTATCAGTGTCTCTGTGACCCAACCGGCAGTGACAGATGGCTGGCCACCAAGAGTCAGCGTCTGTCTGAGGTTTCTGCCTAAAAAGGAAGTTTTTCTTCGCCACTGTGGACCAAATGCTTTCTCTTGGAGGGAGTGTAGTCTAGACTTACTCTATCTGTAAAGAATCTTGAGATAGTTCTAGTTATGATTTGATACTATAAAAAAAATGGAATTAAAGTAACCAGGTAACCGTCCGCTTTCTGCACTAAGCTGATTTCGCAAGTGGTTTTCTGTACCCTAACCCATGTACACATGCAACAGGGGTTCTACTTCACTTTTTACATGGGCGTTTGAACTTGACAACACTGTCGGACACGGAACGTGTCGCTGGGACATCACCCGTGTGTGCTGTCCGACTAACACACACAACTCTATCCCTAACAACAAGCCTCTAGGTCTGAATAAGTCAGTTTCCGTTGCTGAACATCTCACCATTTGTAAAATTCCAGCACATTCTCTCACACACATGCAGCAAAATGTCCTTATTTTAAAGATTTAGATAAAGAAGTAAGGAATGTGCAGGGGAGCAGTTGATTGCTGATCTGCACATGTATGCAGGTTTTCAGTAACCATGTTACTACAGTGCATGTAAACACAGTATCTGATTACCTGCATCACCTGATTTTTCTGAGAAACCGGGTTTATTGTGTGCATGTGAACATACTGACGGTGCTTTTCAGGTTAGGTAAATATTTTTGGATTTGTGAAGACCTCGAGTCAAGTGTGACTACCTCCAGGTAAAACTGCTGCTGTACAATGTATAGTGGGCATCACTTAAATGTAGTCATAGTGGTTTTCTGTGTAGTTACTTAGTGCTCTGGAGTGGTCTGGGTTTCTGATGCCCTTCATCCTCAGCCTCTGCAGGAGCAGTGGTGATGTCAGCTGTCTCACCAGGTACACAGACATAGAATAGGTCTGAAAAACAATATGATCCAACAACCTTTACAGAAAAGTCACTGTTACAGTGCGCAAACATGACGACCAATTTGAGCACAGAAAAACAAAGAGGAAAAACAAAAAGCTGAAAAGGTTCCAATGACATTTATGTTCTCACTTTTCCAATTTCAGGTGCCCATGTGACTGAAATCTGATTGGGTACCGCAGAGGAGAGTCGAACAAGGGAGGTAATGTTTAAAGGTCTTCCTGGTCTCTTCTGTTCCACGCCGTTTTTTGGTGGTGGTGCATAACCCTACAGGAATAAAATGCTTTGTTAGGGTTGTTATGGTAGAATACATGACTTGGATTAATTGGAACTGTTCTGGAGTAAAACTAGCACTTACTGGCAAAGGAAAAAGTTTCCCATTGACCTTTATACAAAGACTGTTTGGGTAGTTATCCTCTTGAGGGCAACTTGTCTCTGACAAGCAAAACCTGACAACACAAAGAAACATTTGAGAGCCTGAATACATATGGAAGAAAATAAGCAGACTAATAAGTGCAAATTTTAAGTAACGTGTTCAAAATGATGTTCAGCAAAACCATTATGACAGCCAACGTAGTGCTATGTTCTAAACCAGCGTTGCCCCCATTAACAGTATATGTGTAGCGTTTTTAATAAACTTGTGATAGCAAAACGTGTTATTCATAATATTCATATTCACAAAGGAAGGTTTGGAGTCACCATGAAAACATTAATCAAGTTATTCAATATGTTTTTTTTTTGTTTTGTTTTTTTTAAAGAGTTTTGACTTGAAATGTGCACTTCTTCATTCGCAAGGAATTGCAAGATCTATTATTTACAGGTCAAAAAACTTTGAGAATTCTCACCTCAGTTGAATTTGAACCATATAGTCCCTTCTGCCACCTGGTAGAAAGTCCCTGTAGACAAACACGGTTACACATACTTAACATATTTATCATTTATATCTTGGGCATGTTTTTTTTTTCAGTTTTTCCTCAAATTAGTCCTACCTGGATATGCATACTTCACGAACTTGCTGTGGTGTCAAGGCAAAGATGAAATATTTTTCTTGGTGGTACCTCTGTGCAGGACTCGCTCCTGAAAACACATGACTGTTAATTACAAAGTGCTGCTCTTCAGATAACTTAAATAGCACTGCTCACAACCACACAGTGTAATTTGTGACCTTTACAGAGCATAAAGTTCACATTTTCAAATAGTAAATCTGCATTCATACAGTCTCAAATGATTCCACTGCAGTAATCCAAAAGTTATCCATACACTCGACACCATGAACTCACAAATTCTGCTTAGAAAGCACTGAAACTTTTACTTTATCCATTTATTTGGTTAAAGCTTTAATGTTTGCATTTTTGCTGTTATAATAGCCTGTAGGACTTGCTTCCACCAGGAAGACCATTACATCTGTAGTTTTATTTTCATTCCTTCTGCAATCACAAAGGCTGATTGTGTTCAGAATTTGGCCATGTACTTCACTGAAGACAAAAGGTATAAGGTACTGTATGTCTCAATTTGGATACTTACATGAGTAAACTTACATGTAGTATACTATGTACACTATGTACTCACAATTAAAGTGTATAATGTATATAGCATATAAACATAGAATTAAAGTGAATAGATCAACCCCATTGTCACTAATGCCTGATCCCACTATTTGAGTCAGTATCGGTTCGATATCTGATATCAGTATCAGATCGGTGCATCCCTAAAAGAAAAGACCACAGACCTAGACTTGAAGGCTTGATTAGGACGTCCAGCACATCATAGAAAGGGAGGGGCTTCATCTGCACATCTGGGTGGACGGGGGGGATGGGAGGTGCTGGCTGCTGGAGATTCATGCTGGTTTTGGTGTCGTGCCACAGGGCTGTTCCACCACTCAACAGGCTGAAGTCTGTGTTACAGGACTGACTCCTGCTGACAGAGATGGCAGTGTTTACTACAGTTACTCCTCTCACATCAGAGGGCAACAGGGACTTTATGGTCGCCAAATCAGGGTCAGGGGTGTTTATCACCCTGGAGTACCGCTGGTGATACAGCTCCTTGATTTTGATTTGCAACGCTGGACTGCATGAGCAAATGCAAAGCCGCCAGGAGAAGCTCAAGTTTACAACCCTATTTGTTGTTGTGTACAGTAACACTTGAAGCTCAGATACTCTCAAACTTTAAACTTGAAGTCCATCACAACTGTTTCCAAATTCAAAACCCTTTTATTTTATCAGGCATTTGTTTAATTACTGTGTGTGTGTGTGTGTGTGTGTGTGTGTGTGTGTGTGTGTGTGTGTGTGTGTGTGTGAGAGAGAATTTGTATGGTAGCACTTGTATGTCTAGTTTGTTTTTTGTTGATTGTCTTGCTGTGTATTCTCATTTCTATTCATGCGTTATTTTACTGTGTATGCTGTTTTTAATGTAAAGCACTTTGGGATTGTGTGTAATGAAAGGTGCTATATAAATAAAATTGACATCCTGTGTAATACAACATAAGAAATAGGTACAGCGAGACATGAAGCAGGCGCTGAGCACCACTGCCAACCCTAAACCAGAGCCGAGCACTAACTCATTCTAATGAAGATCTGACAAGAGGCCAATACATAAGCCAACATCGAGGCTAAACAAGACATTGTTGATTATTACATTGCCTGCCTACAGAAACCACGGTGTACTGTGTAGCCTAATGCAGTGCAACAATGACTATTTGGTCAGACCATAGACAATTTAATGTGAATGAGCCACTTGGGGTCAAGGAAGTTTTGTTTCATTTTTGAACTGATATGTGTGGATGTACTACAGATTGAGTCAGTTTGCAACACAGTGGTATCACTTAAAAATATGTTAAAATGTCAAAAATGGTTTTACTTGTGTTATTTTATACACAAATCATTCATTTTTGTGTAAATTAATTAAGGAGGTGAGAGTATGAATTAGTAATGTTTGCACAGAGTTCAATTCAAAAGCATGATGTATTAATCTGTGTGAACAAATTATAATTGTTCTAATTACACCTTCCAGGCTCTATAGGTTTAGAAGCTAACATTGTAGAATTGCAGGGTAGGTATGTCCATTTTTGTCATGTATGTGAAAGGGCTTTTGTCCACCATGAGTAGAGATCTCTCCCTGACATTTGCTGGCATTGTGGGGATTATTAAATGAAAGGACTGATTACTGATAATTGTGATTTAACACTAAGCAAAAATAGCTGTGGTTATAATCCAAAGCCTAACTGTGCAGCTCTGAAAAGACCAAAAATACAAAATTACAACAGTCAAGACAACATTCAGACACTGTTCAACTGCTTTTAACTTACAGACATAAACTACCTAATTTGCAAAGAAATGTCTTAAGCTTTAAAATGTGCCTAAAACGAACCCCTACAGAAAAATAAGAAACAATGAAGAAACCCTACTGACCCTTTGATATAATGCTCCATGCTGGATTGTCCTTATGTGCATATCCTTTTTCCTTACAATTCCTCAGTATATGTGACCTTTAAGCATCTAAAATATTGAGGATGATATCACAAATTATTAAATAAACTCATGGAAAACATGACAAAGCACAATGATACAGATGTAATGTTTAAACACACACCCGCACCAACATAGCCCCTTGGGGCGGTTATTCTTCAAGCTGTCATCTGTCTTTTGGAAAAACTGAACCATGTTGCTGGGGTTTTTCTGTCCATACTCTAAGTCACATGTCAAACTCAAGGCCCGTGGGCCGAACCCAGCCCCTCGCAAAATTGGCCCACATATCAATTTAGGTTCAAAATTCAATTTAGGTTCAAAATTCAATTTTAGCGAGCTTACATGTGCACCAAACCAAAAATAAGGGAAACAATTATGCGACAGTGAAAGCAGAATCTGGCAGATTTGCCGACTTTGAGCCTCAGCAATTCCCCCAGAACCAGAGAGTTTTCATGTGTGGTCACCTGCTTTTAAAAATGTTATCATTCTTTTGCTAAATTCTCTGATAGCTAAGCAAACTTTTTGCTGACTTTTTTTAGGGTTTTACCATGTCGACCAAACCGTAAGTAAGATATGAGACGTGCAATAATACAGTCAAAGATATGTGACTTTTTTCGACTAAATAAAGCATGTCAAACTATACATGTCTGGCCCTTGATGGAATTCTCATTTTCCAGTGTGAAATTGAGTTTGACACCACTTAGCTAAATGGTTATCTACTGCTGTACTTGATTGATAGAAAAAAGATGATTTTTTTATTTCAGGTGTTCATTAAGACTAATGGATATAACTATTCATGAGAAAAGCCAGTGAATCCCAGCTGCTGGGGGAACCAGGGGCAGCCAGGGAAGGGGGCAGGACTTTAGCTCTTAGCATTCATAGCAGTTGTTGTTATTCCTGCAATACTGAGCAAGACAACCAATATTTGTGAACTTGGCCACCTCTTTCCTAACGTTACTGCAAGTTATATACTGTTTAGACTCACTTAAGTGACAAGTAGCCCACTGACGTTACATACATTTTGTTCATTCCCAAACACTGAATTTTATGGTCACCAATTAATGGCTTCCAGCGTTCCTTAATCAATATAACACGTTAGATTATCAAACGCATTAACAACCTAATAATGATCTACGGAGCAGCAAACATTCACTCAGCTGTGTGTTTGGAAGGAGTTATTCACATTAAAAAAGTACAGTTTAGACACAACAATCTAGCGTTCATTTTTGGCTAATATTGTGTACCATCGTGATATTAGCTACATGTTATCATTAATACTAGAGTATTTATTACTTAATTAACAGCTTTAAACGCCCACATACTTAAACAATAAATACAATTCAGCAATGGTTTCGGCTAGTTGCAGCGAGCTAACAATGGAGCTATTAGCGACTGGCTTATCATAAACTGTTAGCATTAAGGCTAACTACAGAGACGCAAACTATCTGCTCTGAAAGTGCACGTTCCTGCCTGGAAATGCCCTATCCTCCTGGCCTATACACTCGGGGTAGTCATACATCGACCAGTTTATGCGTTACAGCGCATCGTTTCATATTGTAATGTTGACAGAAGTAAGGCACAATCAGTGTTTTTCTTTTTGCCTACCCGAAACTCTTCACTCTCCGCCATCTTGTTGTTCCGATCATCCCGCCCAGCAGGACTACTTCCAGGTGACAGACGCCTCAGCGGGCCGTGGAGTCGATACTGCCATGGTCGAGTCGGAACAGCGCCATGTCTTAAAGCAAAGCAACCATGTAAGTAATGCAATCTGAATGCTCTTTCTGTAAAAGGTCAGATGACGATATGTCCCATTTCTTTTGGAAATGTTCCTACACAGAAACATTCTGGTCAGATGCCCTTCAATTTATCCAAACATATTCCGTTACGAACTTCTCATTTTCTTTTTTGGATGTTTTCTTTGGTGTGGTCGAGCTTAAGACGGACAAAGGAACGAACATATTTCATTATCAATCTTTTATTTATACTCGCTAAATATCACATCCATAAATGTAAGTTCAGGGGCTCTAAACCTTTCTTTTCTGTGTTTGAGAGTGAAGTCAATGAATATTTGGACTCAATAACATATTCAAAGAACTGTAAAGCTACATGTAGTAATTGTGAAAGAAACCTGATCAATTATTTATGTTGTATATACGTCAACACTTGTGACATCACGTGACACTCTTCTAACTGTCAGTGATACTATGAATTGGACTGCTTGTTGATTAGCCTTGCTGGACTTTGCAGACTCCCTTGGATATGATTTGTTATGTATTTATTTTGTAGTTGTGTGTATGTGTTGTTTGTAACAGCAGATGCTTTCAATAAATTAACTGAAGAAAACAAGTCCAGAAACAACTACCTGGTCCTGGTTACCTGGTGGTGGTTACTGCCAGCAGTGGCTGAGAGACACGCCTGCTGCTCAGAGCTGAGGACGAGCAGGCACTGCTGCAGTCTAACCCTGGATGGTCTTCTGGGTCAAAGGAGCTCCTGGACCTTCAATCACTTATTGCGGATGCATGTTTCTACGATGTTCAAGTACATGATGCCTGATAAATTAAACCTCACCTTGGTTGCCTCCTACATATGTGATTTTGAAACCACAATTTAAAGGTCATTTTTCAAAGTGTCAGATCAGGTTTATAATTTTTTTTAATCATTTTTTTTTTCTTCTCAAAACTGACTTTCTTTAAACAAAAATGAATTTAATTAACGACTATTTATTACTTTACTGTCTTTGCTGCATTTGGAAGAGTGTTGAGGGGCTGTGGCAGGGTAAAAGGATGGTGCACTTTGTCCTATTAAATTGTGAAAAACGTGCATTTGCAGAGTCAGCCATAATCTGATGGTGGTACATAACGACATCTAAAAGTACTGCTTGAAACTGAAATCACAGTGTTGCTTCATTACAGTTTGATAGACTAAAATGTAACAGGACGAAACTGAACTAATATGTCAGTAATGGATTATTTGTGTAACATTTTCGTCAAAAGGCAGAGTTAAACGTGATCTTGTGCTTCAACAGAGCAGTGGAAAGGATCTCTTCAGCAATAAAATATGGATGTATTATTTGATATTTTAAGAAGAGGCATGAAAATAAGTGTTAGGTAATGTGGATGAATAAGATGAGGAAAATTATAACTTTGCCTTTAAATAGGAAGGCATCCATCTCTGGGTAATTCATTATTGTAAAATAGATGATCCAGTAGAACATGTTATATATGTTAGGGTAAAAAATACTCAAGAAATTATCAAGAGGAAGAAATTAGTCTAAAAAATAATTAAATATTATGGCAGGGTGTTATGTAGGCTATAGTTATACCTGTTCATGCAGTTACTTGAGACAAACTTAGCTAACATGAACAAGGTTTTTTTTTTTTTTATTTATAATATTTGTTATGTATAATTAGTGAAACATTAAGAATGAGAACATTGGAAATAACCAGTTAAACAACTACTGAAATAAGCATGCTAATATTTGAAGCTAGGAAAAAAACTGGATCTGACTATAACATGTCTTAGTTTTACAGCTGAGCGTGAGATTGTGTGTGACATTAAGGAGCAGCTGTGTTATGTTGCACTGGACTTTGAGCAAGAAATGGGCACTGCTGCCTCATCTTCATCCCTGGAGAAGAGCTGCGAGGTGCCTGACGGACAGGTCATCACCATTGGAAATGAGAGGTTCCGTTGCCCCGAGGCCCTCTTCCAGCCTTCTTTCCTTGGTAAGAAATATATTTCAATCAGTGAAATATACTTATGGACTGAGTTTGATAACAAACACATAGAGGGAGTTAACTGTTGGGAAGCATAGGGGGTTGTAGCAGCAAGGGTAAGACTTGAGTAGTTTTTAAACATGTGGAACACAAACTTACAGTCTACTTTACACCCTCTCACAGATATGGAGTCTTGCGGTATTCATGAAACTACCTTCACAGCATCATGAAGTGTGATGTGGACATCTGTAAGGACCTGTACGCCAACACTGTGCTCTCTGGAGGTACCACCATGTACCCTGGCATCGCTGACCTTATGCAGAAGGAAATCACTGCCTTGGCACCCACCACCATGAAGATCAAGGTATATCTCATTCTCATTAATCTGACTCCCATCCTCCCTGGGGCAGTGATTAAAAAAAAATCCAGAAAGCTCTTTACCTCTACTGCCACTCAGTGGCCAAACATGCAATATAGACGCTCTCTTCTAGCTTCTCCTACATTTAACTGTAGACTTTTAATATTTGCAGGATGTCAGTGCATTTGCCAACACATGTTGATTTGACATATTTTAACTCTGTTTATTTAGTTTTTTCTGCAGATCATTGCTCCCCCAGAGAGGAAGTACTCTGCATGGATCAGTGGCTCCATCCTGGCTTCCCTGTCCACCTTCCAGCAGATGTGGATCAGCAAGCAGGAGTACGATGAATCCGGCCCCAGCATTGTCCACAGGAAGTGCTTCTAAACAGACTTGTCAGTCCGCTTCCCCGAAACACACACTGCTACAAACCCAAACGACTGGCCCTGCATACATGCCTACACCAACATACTGGTGTATGCTGAGCCCACAACACTCTTCCCATTTCCCTCATCACTATGGCTATAGCACCATGCCCCCTGATGGGGAGAAACTCTGCACGAAGTAGAGCGTTCCAGGCGGTGTGAATGTGTGAGGAATATGTCCATTGTTGTGTTTGTGTAGGTCATTTCAGATATGTTTGTTCAATACCTTATTTGCCTCTATGAAGGTTTATTCTCTGGTTAGGCCCACTGCCCAACAGACGTGTAGTATTGCTTATGTAAATTATGTAATCTTTTGTTTTTGTAATTTCAGCCTTAATCGATACTCGGTCCAGTTTGTTTTTGTCATTATGCAAAAGACAAAGCTTCTACCTTGTATGATGGTGTATGAAGGGTTGTGCATGCCTCAGGTGTACACAACTTAGTGAAGCTCATGTGTCTAAAATTCCCGTCTGTCTACTTGGTGTTTTAGGCCTTTATTTATAGACAGCAGCAGACATGAAAGAGGAGAAAGAGAGGGGGAATAATATGCAGCAAAGGGCCGCAGAGTCGAATCCGTGGCAGCTGCGTCGAGGAGTAAAAAAAAATATATAAAAATATAAAAATAGTAGACTGTAAGTTTGTGTTCCACATGTTTAATATATAAAAATATATATATATACCAGGTGAGCTACCCTGGGGCCCTATATAGTGCTTATTACAGCACTTATGACACTTTACAAAAAAGAAATCCACACACTAAAAATGCACACACAATGATAAAGAAGTTGGACACATGTCGCACACAAAAGATTCAATGTCATATATTTCGACATGTCTCACTAAAAGCACAAGTGTAAGTAAAATGAAGGATGGCTGAATTGGCTGCTTCAGTTTCAGGGCCCTGGTATTGTCACACATCATGGCTCACTAGGACACTTGAGCAGAACAAAGGCATCATTATTAGTGTTAATAAAACCTGTGCTTTTACTACAATAGCAAATCAAGTCTTCCACACATCAATAATCAATACATCAATCTCTTCAGTTAACCGTTGTGAATAATATTGAAGTTGGATGAAAGTCACGCAGGAGTTGATTGAGAAGTTTCTAAGGAAATTGAAATACTTTTGGTCCATTGTGAGTACATTAAGTGTCCTGTGAGTGTAACGATAAGAGTTTAAGTGGAGTATTACTTCACTGTGAAACGTTTGGTCATAGTACCATCCTGTGGACAACTAAATATGAGAAGTAATTATAAATCAGATCTTATCAATGACTTTGTAGAATGGACTAGTAAGAAGTCATACATTGTTATTAAATATAAAAAAACGAGGTCACATTAATTCAACTTCATTAAAACTTCACATTTATCATTTAAGCCATATGTACTGATTGTTAATTCGTGGACCCATTTTTTTACTTGAACTACTATAACTGCTGATACATTTGAATATGAGTATTTGGAACACAAACTGTACATGACTGCTGCAGGAGAATATTTTCACTGTCATTTCCCAGTAATAAATATTCATCACAGGTTTTGTGAAAATGTGATAAGAGCAGGACTTCTTTTGTCACTATCCTTACACATCGTTCTTTGTTTTCAAAAGCAGACAACCTTGCTTAACATATGGCCCCACATATTGGCTCCATATTTACTTCCTTTTCTAACAGTGGAATTAACATTTTAATCAGAGGGGCCAATTAACTTTGGATAGTAATCTGGTATAACAGTATTGCAAAACTACAGAACTAGTTTATAGTTTGGTTATGTGTTATATTGAAAAATGAACAAACCAGCATATAGAAATAAATAAAGCTGTCTGTGTCTGTATATGCTTGTTTGATTATTTTTGTTTGTTGAAATTTAAGAACTTAAGAACCCAAACAGTAAATATATATCTATAAAGTATAACAGAAATATTAGCTAAATTTGATTTTTGCCAAATTTGGCCAAAAGTATGTACAGTATATCTGTTTTTCATAAAGAATCTGAAAAGTATATTAAAACCAGTAGTGAAAGTAACCAAGTACATTTACTCAAGTACTGTACTTAAGTATAATACAGACACCTGTACTTCTACTCCACTACATTTCAGAGGCAAATACTGTAATTTGTACTTCACTACATTTATCTGACAGCGACAGTTAGTAGTTAAATAGTAAGTTGAAGATTCAGGTTATACAAAAACAAAATACTGTATATGCTGTTTATGAAGTATGATGCTTGTAGATTGTTATAGTTTAAACTACCAGTTGGATAAAAAAAACAGTTAATTAGCTAAATGTATGACCAGCTACTACAACATAAAATGCTGCTTACACAGTAATGCATACGTAATAATAATAATAATAATCCAATAATGTAATATCACACTGACAGGGGTAATTCTGCTGCCTAATGAGTACTTTGACTTTTGAAGCTTTTCATAAATTTAGCTGCTAATACTTCTGTATTTCTACATATATATTTCCACATTATGAAGCGTGCGACCCATGTAGGCTGAGTCCTTCGCAGTAGCCCGCGTTCGAGTCCAACATGCGGTGCCTTGCTGTGTGTCGTTCCCCGTCTCTCTCCCACCAATCCTGTCTATCCACTGTCACTACCAAATAAAGGGAAAAGCCCCAAAAAATAATCCTAAAAAAAGAGAGCTGTTTTTCTAAAAAATAAAAACAAGCCCAGTTCCTCCAAGCCTTTTTTCTGTAAAGTTTGACTGTCATATTAGCTTTGCTGCCCTTGGAATAATACTAGTTATTTGCTATGTTTTTTAAATCATGGTTTGCATTCACAAGTGCAAAACTATACACATTTAGCATATTGTATTTTCTTGAATTTAGAAAAAATACTATGAACTTGTGATATTTGGATTGAGTTTTTTTTCTGTGCATATTGCCTCCACATAGGCTGCTGTAAGCACACAAAATACCATATCATATTTACTGACCTGTGAATTATGATTTCTAGCTAAATGACATTATCACACATACATACATGTGCGATAAAAACAGCTGCCAAAAGGTGGAAACAATTCATAATGTAGGCTATTTATGTTTACATGGCTAAACAATCCATCTATCTTAAAGCAAAATTCACTTTTTTTTTTTTGAAGACATAACCCCTAATGAAAAACTCTAGACTTCGTCATTTTGCAAATATGTTTCGTTCAAAAGTCATACTGGACACAAGATGTTTCCTCCTGAAATGTCCACTCTCTGTGTATGTGCACTGGTGGTTTCAAGTTTCTGCATCACACCTGTGTAAGTTGCATATTGGACCACGATAGGCATCCTAATTGTGATCATATTCTGTATGTTAAACTGAGATTTAAGGTAGCACAGAAGAAGGATAACTTTTGGCAAGTTGGCTTTGGAGGAGGGTCTGGCAAAGCGAGACTAGGTACAGGGCAACAAGTGATGTCTTTACAAACTAGTACAAAGACTTTCTTTTATATGGCAGTACAACTAAACCGCCTACTTTAACAAATGACAGGAATAGTTTTGTGGTTGTGGGTCTGAGATAAATTAAATTTGCAGTTGCATATCATTGTAGACTGTTGCATTAAAAATCCATCACTGTAGCTCTGTAGAAACTGAGGTGTCTTTGTTTATAGAATGTTTTTAAAAACTCAATTTGATCATATCAATAAAAAGTAGGCCTGCTGGAAATAGGCCTATTCCTCTCTTTCATTCACATTGCACAGCTGAAATGTAAGTGTTAAACAAGGTTTAGTGTTTGCATTTTGATTTCTTTATTATTATTTAGCCCATGTGACATTTGAAATGAGCGTATGGTAAAAGTGTGGCCCTATGATGGTCAATAGTCTAAATAGCTATCTGTATTAACATGCATTAATAATGCAATTCGATTTATTTTTGATTTAAAATCACTTGACTTTTAAACTTAGACTTGACTGATTTACAATGATACAGTCTTATGTGCTTCTTAGCAAGATTGGCATATCAAATCCTGACTCAGTAAAATATGAATATGCTGTATCATTTGCTTTAGGTAACGCCTAGCCTAAACCAGAAGTCTGAGAAGTAGCCCAGGGTGGAAGCCATCCCGTTGTAAAACAGGTTAACTTTAAAGTTAAGATACAGTTAACCTAACAGGCAGATGGCTGATTCTCAGCCCCAGGACCAGGATCAGACCATAGAACCAGACCATAGACCATAGAACCATAGGACCAGACTATAGACCATAGAACCAGACCATAGACCATAGAACCAGACCATAGACCATAGGACCAGACCATAGAACCAGACCATAGACCATAGAACCATAGGACCAGACTATAGACCATAGAACCAGACCATAGACCATAGGACCAGACCATAGACCATAGAACCATAGGACCAGACTATAGACCATAGAACCAGACCATAGACCATAGGACCAGACCATAGAACCATAGGACCAGACCATAGAACCATAGGACCAGACCGACCCATATTCGCCGCGCTGTGTATTCTGGGAACACACAGTAGTTTCAAGATGGCGGCGAGCAGGAGGCTGGCCAAGGTAAATCTCCCGATCCCGTAATTTTCATATAATTTGTAATGTGTAAAGACGCATTGGAGGCTGGTGGACTCATTCGGTTTTTGCCTACATTTATACACGTTAATGTTGTTTGAAGACACAGTTAGTGTCTGTTTTAGCTGTAAACTAAATAAAAACGAGAGGTCACTACTGGCCAACTAGCTAGCAAGCTAACGGTTGGCCGACCAAATGTTAACGTTAAGTTAGGCAGCAAAGCACCGGCAAACTACTAGGCCACAGAGTCGAGAGAACACAGCCACGGAACATATTTTTCGTTTATTAGCCAAGTATAGCTTTCATGCAGCTATGGGTTGTTCGACCGAGGGAGTGAGTTTAGATGTTGCGACATAATAAGACCGTGATCGAAGAAGGCGCTAATCAGCTAACATGCTAGCCTCATATCTTAGCTGCGTTTCAGCTAGCTAACGTTAGCTAAACTCACAGTTAGCCAGGTTGGGGAGTTCGTCACAAGGAAATGAACTCCGTTTCAATTCACAGCTATCATTTTTATTGCTGTTACGTGAAATTATCCGACAGTAAATGCCAGGACGGGACAACAGGTCGGTAAGACTTTGTAACGTTACAGTGTGAACCTGACACACAACAATATTAAGCTTTCACAGCTAACGTTAGTTGGCAGAACAGAACAAGGAAATCGGCCTAAACAACTAGCTAAGGTTGGAGTAAAGCATGTCCTTAATTAACTGTTTTACGGACTAAACCGGGGCTTTTGTTTAGACCGTTACCTAGTAACTAAAATAATCAAATAAGATGAGACCCCACAGGCTCTGTCAGACTCGGCTCAGCAGATGACAGTCAATGAAGATCAGGAGTAGCTTTCTGTTTTATGGGAATTAACACGACCAGTATATCAGGAGGTTGGGAAACATATTGTGTAATTCCCCCTCCTTACTTCTTCCAACCATACTTTAAGATCCTGGGGAAAGCCCTGAGCAATCAGACCCAGCACCAGTGTCTTTATGAGATAGGGAGGATTAGTACAAATTATTCCCTGGCTGGCCACGGGCTTCTCAGCACACTGAAATTATGATGTAATAGCACTGAAAGTTAATCAATTTTATATATATTTTAAATCACCAAGCTCTAGAAATCACATTTGATGAGCCTTAATGAGTTATATGTTATGTATATATAATCATATATTCTATAAAAGTAACTAACTACAGCAGTTAGATCAACAAAGTGTAGGATATTGTATAGATTCTGGGTATCTATTTCAATTCTTATTGAATGCAGCTCTGATTCGTGGACACATTACTTAAAAACAGAAAAAGCCAAAACCTTTTTAATGCAGATTTAGGCTGTCGTAAACGGCCATTTGTAAATGAGAGTTTCTAAACACTGCTTCTACTCTTGACATGGGGCAAAGTGTAGACAGACACAAGCTTAACACAATCACCTCAGCTCCATTCCCCATTGTGCATGCACCCTTACCAACCGGTGGAAGTCACTAGTGCTGCAAAAACTTAAGGCGACTTCTTACCTGCAATCAAAATTCTTGCAAGGCGAGCTGGAGGCAGCACTTTCAGTAATTGGACCAGGGGTGGTGGGCTAGAACTTTACAGCCATCTCCTCTCCTTAAAGGGTAGTTTTTTTTTTTTTTTTTTTCAAGCTGGACCCTATTTCCCCATGCATTTGTGTCCCAATAGACTGATGTGAACAAAAATCTTTGAAATTGGTCCAGTGTTGAGCTTGAACGCAGCGACCAGCCCTCGCGAACGTGGCTGCAATGTAACTTAATTGGGCAATTGTGCACCCTGGATTTTTGTCCACTAAAAGTGATTGTTTTAGCCACTGATGGGCTCAGATTGTAACTGAAAGTGTCTGACGACATGATCGATCTCAGGAGGAGACCTCTTGTCCGAAGACAGCGGTGTGGAGAGTGGAATGCGATTCAAAAGCATTTCAGGAACGCAAGCTAAAAGATTTTCAGTGCCATGGCTCAATATTTAAATTATTTCTAGAATGTGGATGAGGTCATTATAATTCCATGGCCACCGGTATTCATTTGAGCCAGAGTATACGGACGAAGAGAGTGGAGGAGGGTGAAGCATCTTCTGTAAGCCGGCGGCGCTCAGGGACATTGTGTTCCTGTGGGTGCTGTGCCCCTTTGCCCAAAGTGGAACAATGCCGATGTCAGGAGTGGGACCTGTTGCTGCCAGATATCTGTGGTCTTGATGTGTCCAGTGATAGACCTCGGACACACCGCTGTGTCACCACGTCAGAGGATTCCCCCTCTAATCGACAGGGTTCTAAGACGTGGAAATACAAGCCATTGTCTTTATTGAAAATCTTTTAGGATAACATGAAACCATGGATGTATTATAGACTATTGACTGCATGAAACACTTTGCAGCCGCTGACTCTCTCTCTCTCTCGCCCCCCTTGTCCGATCTTCGTCCATATACTCTGGCTCAAATGAATACGGGCAGCCATTGAATTATAATGACCTCATCCACATTGTCGAAACCATTTAAATATTGAGCCATGGCACTGAAAATCTTTTAGATAACACAAGCCTATAATTTCTGCAGCCTACTCCAAAACCACAGACTCCCGGAAAGCCTTTCTCCCGACTCACCTTCCACTCTTCACATCGCTGTCTTCGGACAAGAAGTCAGTTTACATCAGAAGTTTAGTTTACATCACTCTGTCAGACACAAATGCATGGGGAAATAGGGTCCAGGTTGAAAAAAAAAAAAAAACTGAAATTGCCTTTTAAGTTGCGTTGTAGAGCGCTATCTCTTTTTTGCCACAAAGTAAACGCTATACATGTGTGTTAACGCGCACATAACCGGGAAGGTACGGTAAGGGAAATTAAAAAAAGACTACAGCATTTTTTTATTATTTTTTTATTTATTTTTTTTAAATAATGCCCTGGTTCTACACTTGAACCTGTTCCAATTCAAAACTGGTTCTCTATACTCAACCCCTTTTAAACATGGACATTGTTTAACTTCTGTAATATACAATGTACTTCTTTTCTTTCAGGAACTTGAAGAGATTCGCAGGTCTGGAATGAAAAACTTCAGAAACATTCAAGTTGAGGAATCAAACCTATTGTCATGGCAAGGGCTCATTGTTCCTGTAAGTAGCCACTCCTTGTTTGACTGCTCTGCCATTTGTTGGCTCACAGTTTCCTATACTGACACCCTTTCTTGAATTCCAGGACAACCCTCCTTATGACAAAGGTGCGTTCAGAATCGAAATCATTTTCCCCACCGAGTACCCTTTCAAGCCTCCCAAGATCACATTCAAGACAAAGATCTATCATCCCAACATTGATGAGAAGGGCCAGGTGTGCTTGCCTGTGATCAGCGCAGAGAACTGGAAGCCTGCCACCAAAACTGACCAAGGTGGGTGTGTTAGTGTTACAGGGGGGGCTCTGTAAGTGAGCTGATGCTACATAATCACCTTTTGTCTTAAATCTCACAGTATTACACATTCATGTTTCTACACACAGCAGGGCTTTGGATGAAATTGTTGTCAAAGATGCTAACACAAGTTTTAGTGCCAAAAACAAAACAATTTCAGTTTCAATACTTTATGGAGTAGACTGTATAGAAACGTAACAATATTTACCTCGCATACAGTTGACCTACATTGAGTGTGACAGGAACCATACAGCACCAAGATCAAAGTCATTACTGCAAAATAGCAATAGCCTCTAAAGTTGTACAATTATTATTCAGCTTTTTTATTGGCCAAATCGCATCGTTCTCTCACGGCCCAACCGCAAATGTTCTGTGGAGCGTTCAAAGGCATGGGGATTCAGGAATCTTTAAAAAATTAGCCACTCAAGGTAACTAGGCTCTATTTAGATGGTGTAGTGGACATATTTCCTGGTTCCTAGCTAGGGTTGGGTATCGTTTGGGTTTTTTCCGATACCGGTGCTAAAACGATACTTTGAAAACGGTGCAGGTGCCTGAACACATATATATATATATATATATATATATATATATATATATATATATATATATATATACAGTGAGGAAAATAAGTATTTGAACACCCTGCTATTTTGCAAGTTCTCCCACTTGGAAATCATGGAGGGGTCTGAAATTGTCATCGTAGGTGCATGTCCACTGTGAGAGACATAATCTAAAAACAAAAATCCAGAAATCACAATGTATGATTTTTTAACTATTTATTTGTATGATACAGCTGCAAATAAGTATTTGAACACCTGTCTATCAGCTAGAATTCTGACCCTCAAAGACCTGTTAGTCTGCCTTTAAAATGTCCACCTCCACTCCATTTATTATCCTAAATTAGATGCACTTGTTTGAGGTCGTTAGCTGCATAAAGACACATGTCCACCCCATACAATCAGTAAGAATCCAACTACTAACATGGCCAAGACCAAAGAGCTCTCCAAAGACACTTGAGACAAAATTGTACACCTCCACAAGGCTGGAAAGGGCTACGGGGAAATTGCCAAGCAGCTTGGTGAAAAAAGGTCCACTGTTGGAGCAATCATTAGAAAATGGAAGAAGCTAAACATGACTGTCAATCTCCCTCGGACTGGGGCTCCATGCAAGATCTCACCTCGTGGGGTCTCAATGATCCTAAGAAAGGTGAGAAATCAGCCCAGGACTACACGGGAGGAGCTGGTCAATGACCTGAAAAGAGCTGGGACCACCGTTTCCAAGGTTACTGTTGGTAATACACTAAGACGTCACGGTTTGAAATCATGCATGGCACGGAAGGTTCCCCTGCTTAAACCAGCACATGTCAAGGCCCGTCTGAAGTTTGCCAATGACCATTTGGATGATCCAGAGGAGTCATGGGAGAAAGTCATGTGGTCAGATGAGACCAAAATAGAACTTTTTGGTCATAATTCCACTAACCGTGTTTGGAGGAAGAAGAATGATGAGTACCATCCCAAGAACATCATCCCTACTGTGAAGCATGGGGGTGGTAGCATCATGCTTTGGGGCTGTCTTTCTGCACATGGGACAGGGCGACTGCACTGTATTAAGGAGAGGATGACCGGGGCCATGTATTGCGAGATTTTGGGGAACAACCTGCTTCCCTCAGTTAGAGCATTGAAGATGGGTCGAGGCTGGGTCTTCCAACATGACAATGACCCGAAGCACACAGCCAGGATAACCAAGGAGTGGCTCTGTAAGAAGCATATCAAGGTTCTGGCGTGGCCTAGCCAGTCTCCAGACCTAAACCCAATAGAGAATCTTTGCAGGGAGCTCAAACTCCGTGTTTCTCAGCGACAGCCCAGAAACCTGACTGATCTAGAGAAGATCTGTGTGGAGGAGTGGGCCAAACTCCCTCCTGCAGTGTGTGCAAACCTGGTGAAAAACTACAGGAAACGTTTGACCTCTGGAATTGCAAACAAAGGCTACTGTACCAAATATTAACATTGATTTTCTCAGGTGTTCAAATACTTATTTGCAGCTGTATCATACAAATAAATAGTTAAAAAATCATACATTGTGATTTCTGGATTTTTGTTTTTAGATTATGTCTCTCACAGTGGACATGCACCTACGATGACAATTTCAGACCCCTCCATGATTTCCAAGTGGGAGAACCTGCAAAATAGCAGGGTGTTCAAATACTTATTTTCCTCACTGTGTGTGTATGTATGTATATATATATATATATATATATATATATATATATATATATATAAAAAGTGAGCACAAAACAACAGTTAAAGAACGGCTTGTTTATTGCTAAGGCCATATGGTCAAAATGAAATGATTGATTAATAATGTAATAACACTAACTTATAACAATGACTTATTTCACCAGTAAATTGCTGGCAAACTACAAAAACAAGCACCAGATGGGAAAAGGGTATTTTACAATAAATTTGAGTGCACCACGAGGCTGGCGAGTTTCAAGTGAACGCACAGTCTCTTTTTCCGACAACAAGTCAGACTACGTCCCGGTGTTGGAATCCTCTCCAGGGAAATACAGTCACATTTCACACCGCTTAACGTAAGCTGTCAGCATTTTAACCGTTGGGTTTAATCCAGCTACTAGCTAACGGTAACGTAGCGTCCCGGGCAGCGATGCTTCTGAAAAAAAAAAAAAAGGTTGGGCACCGAAATTTTCGTTCTATTCGGTCTCGTTGCTACTGTTTACGTCGGAACCGGTGCCCTATTGGCACTGTGTTTCGGTACCCAACCCTATTCCTAGCTGATAGATGGGGTGTTTCTGTCAGCAGCTGGAGGTCAATATAAGTCTATATTGTCTGGAGGCTAATGGATCTTAGTAGTTAACTGAAGTTTGACATTTGCCTTCATGACATCAGTAGCTGATGACTGGTAGAGGGACAGCCCACACAGATTTTCATATTTATTCATATTTAAAGGGCCATGCCAGTGGTTTTACATGTATAAGCCAAATTACTATCTGCTTACACCTTACGCTAGTGTCAGTCATTTCCCAAAGCTATATATTAGCTTTTGTAATTTCATTGTTTACATTTTCATAAATATTTAGTTCATCACCCACCCTAAAATCCAGTGCTTTGCCCATCAAAACACAAGTCAAATAATTATGAATTATTATGATTTTGCATGTAAAATAATCTTTTATCCCAGGACTAGGTTTTATGGCAAATATATATCCCTTTTGTGTAGTTCAGTGCAGGATAGATGTCCAACGTCCTATGTTCTGATTGAATGGTCTCTGCTCCATGAAGCACACTACGTCTCTGACCAAAACATTCTAGCTAGAGGGAATGGCCAACTGTGTCGACTTTACTGTGAATAAGTTACTGTAAAGTTGTGTTTTAATTCATATTCATACCAACAAATCACAAATCTGCAGGTTTGTTGCAATGCAAATAATGTTAATAACTTAAATTGATAACAATAACCCCCATCATCGTACCGGTAAGTTAAGCATGGCAGCTCTTCCATCAAGCTAATGTACTGTTGCAACACACTGTACAACAGCTGTCAGCTAGCCGTAGCTGTAGCTAACTCTGTGCTATATAGATGGTCTTTTCCTTATTGTGATATCTGCGGTGGATGTAGTGGTGTTATGTCATGAAAGTGGACATGTTTTCCCAGATTTTAGATTTGTAGTAGTCTGTGTGAACCAATCAGGAACAAGCCTTTCCACGTGAGGTTTAATAGCCAGCAGTAGTGACAGGAAGTTGAACAAACCGGTTGCGTAGGGTCAACACTCTGGCTCAAATTGATGCAACAGTCATTCGTGTGTGTGTGTGTGTGTGTGTGTGTGTGTGTGTGTGTGTGTGTGTGTGTGTGTGTGTGTGTGTGTGTGTGTGTGTGTGTGTGTGTGTGTGTGTGTGTGTGTGTGTGTGTGTGTGTGTGTGTGTGTGTGTGTGTGTGTGTGTGTGTGTGTGTGTGTGTGTGTGTGTGTGTGTGTGTGTGTGTGTGTGTGTGTGTGTCACTCTCTGACATTTTCTTGTGTGCAGAGTTACTTCATTGCTAACTACTTTTTGTTTACTAACTAGTATGCTGGTCTTCCTGCCCTGATCATCCAGTGAGAGCTCACCTCGAAATTCCACGTAGAGGAACGGTGCCTTATGTGCTGTCATGTAGCTAAAACTGTCTTCCACTCCAAAGTCAACAGCACCATTTTCATGGTTTTTACAGAATTGGTGGGTATTTGTATTCCCTGTTGGGTTAGCCAATAGGAGAGATTCCCAGGTCACGCCGGCGTTGCAGTGCATTAGCTATGTTGATCAAAGTCAAGTCTGATTCTGTTAGTGTACTAAAATGAACTGAAGCCAATGGGGTCCTGGAGTAAAATACAACAAACACTGTTTGCATTAATTGGTAGATGGTTGCCAGCAATGTAAGTTGTAAGCACATAGGACTTACTGGGGTGATTGTGCAAAACCACTGGTATGGCTACTTGATTAACTCTACCTGCTCAGTGTTGTAAGTGTAATGTACTGCTGCTGCTCTGTCTGTCAGCACATAGTGCTGTGAAACTATAGCATTGTTCGTATCTAACTTTATTTCCATGCCTGTTTGTGTTTTGCAGTAATTCAGTCCCTCATTGCGCTGGTGAACGACCCCCAGCCGGAGCATCCCCTTAGGGCAGACCTAGCAGAAGAATACTCAAAGGACCGTAAAAAATTCTTGAAGAACGCTGAAGAGTTTACAAAGAAACACGGTGAAAAGCGGCCAATGGACTGATCACCTGACGAACGTGTAGCCCTCTCTCTGTCTCTTTCTCCCCCTCTCCTCCTATCTCACCTGCCCCACCAAAAACCAATCTCCCTCTCGCCCCCCCCTGCTCTCCCCCACACCTCACCACCTTCCCTGCTCACTCTCCTCCCCCCTTCTCCCCCACACCAGTCCTCCCTGCAGTCCAGGAGCCGCCCAGCTGAAGCCAGGCAGCCGCATCCTCAGCCTCCCTCCCCATCCAGGACTCTCTGTGGATCAGACAGCTTCCTCCACCTCCTCTTACTACTGCTCCTCCTCGGCCATACATCTCCAGACCATTTCTAACTTTCTACTCTTTTCTTAATGTGAAAATGGAAAAGAAATGCTAAGGGAATGTGATGTTCAAATGAAGTTAGATGGAAATACTGCATAATGTGTTACATTTTTCTTTATGCGTTCCCTCTATATCAACAACTCTTTTGTTAAATAGATCTCACTTAAACATGATTTTTCTGAAGCTTTTTTTTTTTTCAGAGCAGTAAATCTGGTTAATCACTCCATTTTTTTTTTTTCCTTTTGCCCTATCATCAATAATCTTTTAATCAAAAACAAACATGTGACAGACAGAATGGAAGCTGTATGTAGGACCTGGAGGTGTGTGCCGACTGCAATGTTTCCCTTACTCAACTCCACTGCTTCTAAAGTTGCACTGTACTCTGAGACGATCCCTCTCACATCTCCTTCCCCAGTTTGCAACCCACTGAGCAGAAACAAACAATAACAGGCCAAACTAATTGAATTGGTATTGCTGAAAATGCTAGAGAAGATGCTTGAGTGTTAAAGAAAAAAACAAACACTCCAAACATGCAGACATAATTAGCAGGCCCTCAAAGACTATCCCCACATTTGATGGGTTTTTGCAACACAGATCAGTTGACCTCTCAGGCTAAACCAGTTTTCAGCATGATAAATAGCTATTGTGATTTTCTTTTCCTTATTAATAACAATTTGCTTTCTCCACTTGAAATTGTTTGTGTGGCACTTGATATATAAAATTGGTAACATGGGAAGAACATGTTTGGTTAATTTGAATCTTCCAGGCATGTCTCCTCTCCCACTATTGGGCACCCCAATATAACCACCTATCACATTAGAACCAAGCCTTTACCACACAGACGTATTCCAGTGGCAGTGGATTGTCAGCTGCTGAAAGGGACCTAACCTGTCGGGCGGGTGGGCGGGGAGAAGCTGGAAAAGGATGCACTCAGCTGGAATGAAGCTCTGCTCCTGGAGGTGGTCCTAGAAACAAGCACCATGAAGGCAGTTGGGAGAGGGCTGGCTGTCTGGGGATGTGTCAGGACATGGAAAGGGACTGCAGTGGCCAAAAACCACCATGTAACAGCTGTTTGATCTGGTCCCAATATTGTTTCATAATAAAGATGGCTAACCATTTGGCCTCACTGTCTGTCTGGTAGTGAAGTGGATGTTGCTCATATTTGTCTTTGGATGACTAGACAGAGGTGCAACATGATTTGATTTACAATATGGTAGAAAACAGGTTGAAGCGACCTCACCTGTGTAATTTAATTAACAAACATTAAAAATGTGCATGTCTATAGTTTGAAGAAAAAAAACAACTCATGGCCACTGAGCTTTTAACCTATCACAGGCTTTGCAGTGAAAGACTCCCAACATTGTGAAATACAGTTGATAGCTGTTGAGTTAAGATTTTTTGTTGGTAAACTGTTATATTATGTCATATAGTTTTAGACATAATATTGTCTATGTTGAATCCCATTTACTACAAAGTGTTTACTTTCAGAGTGTCCTTAAATATAATTCAGAACACAAATATGAAACTAAAAAATGCTACTCTTAAGTAGATGGCACAGTAATGTTATTTGGCACCGGTCACTTGAGTGTAACTCTTAATTCAACACAAAGGTAAGAAGTAGCTTCTAATAGTTAAAGGTTTGAGTTTGGTCCACTTTAATCTGAACTCAAAGTACAGAAGCATTCTTCCACCTTACAGTAATTCTAGGATATTTAATAACCGATGACTAAAACAAAAAGTACTCGGCTCCTTAAGTAAAAGATGCAATGTAAAGATACTCAATTACAGGTAAAAGTCCTAAAAGCATAAAAGCAAAGTATTTTCAGCTAAATGTATTTGAATTATAAATAGTTAAAGTAACCAAAAACTATGGATGGTAAATAAATTAAGTGGAGTAAAAAAGTACAATGTTCCCCTCTGAAATGTAATAAAGTAGAAGTTGAATTAGTAACATAAAACACTACTGTGTGCAGTAGCCTGAGCACTGTGCCATACTCTGCTCATCATGTGTGTGGCTGTCTATCAGGTGATACGCAAACCTTCAAATGTTTGTAATCATCCTTATTTGTCAGTGTGTTACAACACTGGCCGGTCCGGTTGTAACATTCAGGGCCCTATTTTAACGATCTAAGCGCGCGGTGTGAAGCGCCTGCCGCAGTACGAATCCACTTTTGCTAGTTTGATAGCGGAAAAAAGGGTCCGTGTGCCGGGTCATGGTTCTAAAGGGTTGTACTTAGTGTCTTCATTAATCAGAGGTGTGTTTTGGGCGTAACATGCAATCAACCAATCAGAGATCATCTCCCATTCCCTTTAAAAGCCAGGCACGTTTGGACTTTGGAGCATTGCTGTTATGATGGAGGATTTGCACCGTAATATTTGTAATGTGTGTGTGCGGCTGCGCGTCCCTGTGTGTGTAACAAGCATAGTGTGCACGCTGTGCACGAGCCTTTTTACTAATTTGCAGTTAAAATAACAATGAAATGCTGCGTTATTGACTTTTTGTTGGTCAATGGCACGATCACTTCCCGCTGCCTCAAGATACCAATACGCCCAGAATACACCTGAACACACCTCCCTGTAAGACTAGCACACCCAGAATACACCTGAACACACCTCCCTGTAAGACTAGCACGCCCAGAATACACCTGAACACACCTCCCTGTAAGACTAGCACGCCCAGAATACACCTGAACACACCTCCCTGTAAGACCAGCACACCCAGAATGCACCTGAACACACCTCCCTGTAAGACTAGCACACCCAGAATACACCTGAACACACCTCCCTGTAAGACTAGCATGCCCATGGGCGCACGGATGGGTGCAGGTGTATTTGCTATTTAAATGACGTGTCTTAAAGTGCTCATATTAGGCTTTTTGGCTTTTCCCATTTCCTGTATTGTGTTATATGTCTTTTTTGTACATGTTATAGGTTTACAAAGTGAAAAAGCCCAAAGTCCACCCCAAAGGGACTTACCATCTCCAACAGAAAACACTGTTCACAAACTGCTCCAAACAGCTCTGTTGTAGTCCAGCCTTTACTTCAGAGACAAACGTGGTCACTTTGGAACACACGTTATAATGCTCGCCTAGCTGCTAGCATGGCACGCCCTCATACTCTGCTTCTGACTGGCTAGTAGTCCTTACCTAGCTACTGTCAGGGCACGCCCTCATACTCTGCTTCTGACTGGCTAGTAGTCCTTACCTAGGTACTGTCAGGGCCCTCATACTCTGCTTCTGACTGGCTAGTAGTCCTTACCTAGGTACTGTCAGGGCACGACCTCATACTCTGCTTCTGACTGGCTAGTAGTCCTTACCTAGGTACTGTCAGGACACGCCCTCATACTCTGCTTCTGACTGGCTAGTAGTCCTTACCTAGCTACTGTCAGGGCACGCCCTCATACTCTGCTTCTGACTGGCTAGTAGTCCTTACCTAGGTACTGTCAGGGCCCTCATACTCTGCTTCTGACTGGCTAGTAGTCCTTACCTAGGTACTGTCAGGGCACGACCTCATACTCTGCTTCTGACTGGCTAGTAGTCCTTACCTAGGTACTGTCAGGACACGCCCTCATACTCTGCTTCTGACTGGCTAGTAGTCCTTACCTAGCTACTGTCAGGGCACGCCCTCATACTCTGCTTCTGACTGGCTAGTAGTCCTTACCTAGGTACTGTCAGGGCCCTCATACTCTGCTTCTGACTGGCTAGTAGTCCTTACCTAGGTACTGTCAGGGCACGACCTCATACTCTGCTTCTGACTGGCTAGTAGTCCTTACCTAGGTACTGTCAGGACACGCCCTCATACTCTGCTTCTGACTGGCTAGTAGTCCTTACCTAGCTACTGTCAGGGCACGCCCTCATACTCTGCTTCTGACTGGCTAGTAGTCCTTACCTAGGTACTGTCAGGGCCCTCATACTCTGCTTCTGACTGGCTAGTAGTCCTTACCTAGGTACTGTCAGGGCACGACCTCATACTCTGCTTCTGACTGGCTAGTAGTCCTTACCTAGGTACTGTCAGGACACACCCTCATACTCTGCTTCTGACTGGCTAGTAGTCCTTACCTAGCTACTGTCAGGGCACGCCCTCATACTCTGCTTCTGACTGGCTAGTAGTCCTTACCTAGGTACTGTCAGGGCCCTCATACTCTGCTTCTGACTGGCTAGTAGTCCTTACCTAGGTACTGTCAGGACACGCCCTCATACTCTGCTTCTGACTGGCTAGTAGTCC
This sequence comes from Zingel zingel, assembly GCA_023566125.1. Taxonomy (NCBI): domain Eukaryota; kingdom Metazoa; phylum Chordata; class Actinopteri; order Perciformes; family Percidae; genus Zingel; species Zingel zingel. The sequence goes on from CM042314.1 coordinate 29,331,258, forward strand.
TTACCTAGGTACTGTCAGGGCCCTCATACTCTGCTTCTGACTGGCTAGTAGTCCTTACCTAGGTACTGTCAGGGCACACCCTCATACTCTGCTTCTGACTGGCTAGTAGTCCTTACCTAGGTACTGTCAGGGCACGCCCTCATACTCTGCTTCTGACTGGCTAGTAGTCCTTACCTAGCTACTGTCAGGGCCCTCATACTCTGCTTCTGACTGGCTAGTAGTCCTTACCTAGGTACTGTCAGGGCACGCCCTCATACTCTGCAACTGACTAGCTAGCAGTACTTACTGAGCATGTGCGACTCCCAACAACAAAAAGCAAAGACACTTGCGTCTGGCTTTGCGCAGCGCTGTGGCCGGTGCAAGATAGGACCCATAATGTGAATTGTGATTGCATCTTCTCAAACTGAATAAAGTGATTTCAAGTTGCTGATTGAGTGGGCCCCGGAACTCAACCTTCACCAGTGGTGGATGAGTCAGATCATGTAGGCTATTCAAGTAAAAGTATTAGTAACACAAGGAAAAATACTTATATGTACAGTACCTATAATTAAGACTTAGGGGTCCAAGCAAGTGTGCAAGGCAACATGGCTCCCAGAAACCCCATTGTAATTGCATTTCATTTCCAGAGGTAAAAGTGTCACTGCAGCCTAAACCGTACATGTTGGGGAGGTGCAATTTTCAGGACTGGTCCAGTTCCCGGCACGGACCCAGACACAAAACTTGACACACTTCTGCCACATATGCACACGTTTCCTGAATTGAACTGAATCTCCTGAAATAGGCCACCCCCATTTCAGCCTAAGATTTAACCAGTCCACAAAAATCGCGTTATGAGAAACTTATGTTAGATAGAGAGATACGCCCAGTTTTTCAGTTTTTTATCTGTTAAAACAGTTTGAAATATCCAATAAATTTCGTTCCACTTCATGATTGTGTCCCACTTGTTGTTTATTCTTCACAAAAAATTACAGTTTTATATCTTTATGTTTGAAGCCTGAAATGTGGCAAAAGGTCGAAAAGTTCAAGGGGGCCGAATACTTTCACAAGGCACTGTATATAGATAGATAGATAGATGGATAGATGGATAGATGGATAGATAGAGAGATGGGGACGGACGGACGGACGGACGGACAGACAGACAGACAGACAGACAGACAGACAGAATTTAGGTAGGTGGACTTTATTAATCCCAAATTGGGAAATTTCTCTGCAGCAAGTTACCAAGGACAAATACACATACTCACTGACACACATACAGATAATACAAGAAATATTCTAGAAATAATAAATAAGATAAAAAATATTAAGATAAAATAAGATAGCAAAGATAAAAATGCCAGAACTACTGAAAAATATACTTAGAGGAATGAAAAGAATGTACATGTAGCCTATATACAAGTGTAGAATAGAGGTTATCCATGATAGATAACAGCTTGTTCAGTGACCTCCTCTCAGACTCCACCACAGCTTCAAATGTCACCTCACATACCAAACCTCCATATGTGGACACCAGGTGGCACTATAATCAAGGTTGGCTCATTTTGGCCTATAACTCCCACAAATACACACTGCACATTTAAAACCCCGCAGCCACGCGCTCCTTGAATGACGCTGAAACACATTACGTAGGCCACGCCCATTTCCAGAGATTTTTCTAATTCCTCATAACTGTAGATGTTGGAGAAGAATTGAAAGGATACTCTGACAACATTTGAAGTGCAGTATTTGTTTTTGTGATTTTGACGCTTGCCTCAGACCTGTTCTAAAATGCTTTAGTTAATGAAGTGGTTTGATTGGTCGATTTTAGATACTCATTAAGTATTCATGACGTTTCCAGACGGTCTAGAATGGAATATGTGTCCTGCCAAGATCAAAGATCAAATCTTGCTGATGTCATAGAGTTCTAACATTTCAGGGGAAGGTCAGGACGAAGTGTGAGCTCAGAAGTCAGGGGAGAAACAGGACACCAGCACTGGAGGAGCTCCCGACTCAGGTACTGAAGAGAAGTCAGGGGAGAAACAGGACATCAGCACTGGAGGAGCTCCCGACTCAGGTACTGAAGAGAAGTCAGGGGAGTGGCGAAGAGGACGACGGTTAACATGTGAAGTATTTCTCAGTGTTTCTAATGTTATGTCTTCTTTGATTCGATGAGGACGAGCAACTGAGGTTGATAATGAACTCGACTGATACTGGTATTTAATGTTTTGTTTGTTGGAGAAAGTATGTTTGATAAATGTTGTAGGAGGGTTAGTTTAAGCATTTGTTCAACTGTTGATGCTTAGGTAGTTGGTGTAAAGTTATGTATGCTAAAGGTATGTTTTAAGAAGATAAGTGCTTTTGGTTATGGATATTTTTATGTGAAAAGCCCTTGTCTCTCTTCAGGGATGGCCTCTAAAGGCATACTGAGGAGAGTATTTCTATATTCAATCCTCAAGATCCTTCACAGTTGTTCATTATGTGTAAAAATATGAGATTTTTATGAGGAGTTTTGGGAAATGACTGAGCTTGTTGACTGACTTGTACTTTGGAAACATAATTTGACATCAAGGTTTATGCTTGACCTTGGGTACACTTATTAGTGTGGAACAATAACTCCCCACCTCAACCATAATAGTGAAAATAGATGGTGCTGGAGCAGCAGGCCCAGACTTGGCCGTCACCGGCCATCAGAGCAGCGAGGGCTCTGCGGTGACCAGGAACAGGGCCACTCTTCCCCAGACCCCCACTGACACTGACTCTTAACCCCCATTTTCAAGATTAACATGTTGCTTTCAGAATCCAGACAGAGAAACATCAGACATCATTTTGACATAATTTATTAGCTCAGCTCTTCAGTTGTGATCTTTGTAACAATTCAAATAGCAATGTATAAAAAAGCTTCAACAGAAACTTTATCAAAATATAGGATTTAAAATACCCAGATACCAGCTGTAAATATTACAAACATACTGTACTGTTACAGGTGATTTAAAATATGGTGTTAAAATAACATTCTCTTAGAGACACATATTTGGCAGGTTATCAGACGTTCAGTGCTACACAGACCTGAGATTATTGGAAATCATCCCTTCACCCTCTTTAATAAAAACCACAATGACTACATGACTTCATTCACTTGTACAGAACTAGGCTAATTTGACCCACCCCACCCCGTTTTACACTGGGAGTTTTTCTATGATAGAATACTACCTGACCCACAGATCACTGTGTGGTCATTTCATTAAGCACATTAATTGAGGAATATGCAACAGTGAGCACAAAACTGAAATAATGAAGGTGGTAAGAATAGAGTCTGAACCTCAAGATCAGATACTAACTCATCTTAAAAGAAAACTAAAGTTTATTAGTAAAACGTGTCTTCTTTCTGTAGTTTCATTCATCAGTAATAAAATCAAACCCAATAACCCTAAAACATGAGTTAAAGCTGACATCTGGCAGACAATCAGACAGAAACGCAAGCAACAGTTTATCCAGATTATCTGAATATCTGGAGGTCAAACTGAAGTTCAGTGTCTTTGAGTTGATACTAATAATCCTTCAATGTACAAGAAAACGGTGTGAACACAACTCCAGTGAGTACAGCAGGGCAGAGCTGAAGCAGGAAGTGGGGCAGACAGGTCACTGTCTTCTGAATAAGTTTGACTAGCCTGCTGGTTTGTTCCCAACCTGTCTAATCGTCCCTGATCTCAGCTGTTAACTTGTCCACTCTACTTGGTGACTGCTGTGCATGATGATGGACACAACTACATTATAAAAACATATGACTGTGCAATTACTGACATGTTGGTAGCAGCACCTGGTATGGCTTACATACAGAACTAACTTTTTTTCTATCAACTTCAACAATCACCTCTTCATTATTCGACATACTTTAAGGAGAGCATTACATTCCAGTTTATAGGTTACTGTAGTTTCTATGTAGTGCTTCTGTGCTCCACAGTCTTACTTACTTAAATGTTAATGATGTATTAGATAGCATTAAAAAACGACAGCTTTCATACGGTTTTACCAGCGTGGCAGTGTACATCTTTCTGTGCTTTTAGAAATTGTCTTTAACAAAAAGAAAGATTAGATGGGCTGTTGTTGGAGCCACGTCTGGACTAAAAGAGAGAGACAGGTCCATTCTCACAGAATAGTTGCCACTATGTTACATTGTTTTGTTTGTCAAAATGTCACCTATCACTTACTATGAATTAGGGCAGATTTAAAATAATTTGTGGTATTACGGATGTCAAAGGGACTCACTCACTTTGGTTCTCTAAGGTATACATACACATAGAGCTGGGCGATATGGAGAAAACCATATCATCACTCATCGATATTACAGCGATATTGTAGTGTTGACTATTGGTGCTTTCACAAAGTATTTACACAATGAGAGTTTAGATAAATAACCACCAATAATGTGGATTCAATGACTAAGTGGGGAAAGGCGAATAATAGAACATCTAGAACAGTCTGGCCACTTTTCTGAAATGCGACCTTTAAAACCAGGAGAAAAACAACACTTGTGTCATAGTACAATATTACGATATCCAAAATCTTCGATGAAATATTGTCTCCTATCACGATATGGATATAATACCGCTACATTGCCCAGCCCTACATACATGTTTGCCACTGTAAGACAGCAGTCCTCAGATGTCTTTGAAGGCACAGAGCTGCACTCTCTCCTGGCTGTAGAGGGCCAGCAGCGACGGGTCTCTGAGCACGCTCAGCTCGTGCTGTCTGTCAGCTGACTGGGAGAAGTCGTCGGGGCCCTCGCCACAGCCTCCTTCCTGGGGGTGGCTGGGGTAACCCGGGTGGACCATGAGCTCTGCTGTGACCACAGGCGGATGACAGCCGGATGCACTGCTGCAGGTAGTGCCTGAAGAAGGCCCTGCCGCCAAGGCGTGGCTCAGGGCCCTCTGCAGGTTGGGGACCGACATGTTTTGGCCCATGGTGGTCAGTCCCAGGTACACATCTGGCCACCTGTGGACATGGGAAAGATATTAGTGTTTGTCAGCCATAGACGGGGAGGCACTCTGCAGAGAATCAATCCGTCAACTCCTTACAGCAGCAGACTGACAGCCACGGGCATAGATGAACACGCTTAGATCCTGATCCACACTAATCTAATCTAACGGAACGGAGTTCATGCTCAGACACTTTTTTGGCTTATGTTCTATCAAAATATCTGTTTAATACAAATATGATCTATCTATTTATCTAGAACCTCTTTGTACCCACAGCGATGACATCATTTTAAGGTTTTATAGCATATAATGCCTATGTTATTGGTCCCTTTATTAATGGATCATTTAAAAGTCATATTGTTTTAGTGAAGTGGCTAAGGAGCTTCACTCATGTCCTCTTGTAAAAACAGAACCTGTTTCCCCTCTAGGGATTAATAAAGTGACCTAATCTGATTTAATCTAAAGGGGTTTAGATAGTGTGCCTGTTACATGTGCCTCTGGTGTGTGCGTCTAGTTTTCTCCCTCTGTGTCTCTGTCCCTCCCTCTGCCTGTTGCACACGCAAGCAGGTTTGTGTTTCCCAACCTCCGTGCACACTTAGGTGCTGGAGTTTGATTTTAAATTAATTCATTATTTATCATTTTAGTTTATTGTGTTAGTATGGTCTGGAGATTACCAGTAGTTCAGTTATTCGTCTCTTTTGTTTGTTCTAGGATTATTTGACCCTTTTTAGGTAATTTAGAGGGAGACGCGTGGAGATGCGTGGAGACGCGGGGAGATGCGTGGAGACGCGGGGAGACGCGTGGAGACGCGTGGAGACGCGGGGAGACGCGTGGAGACGCGTGGAGACGCGGGGAGACGCGGGGAGACGCGTGGAGACGCGGGGAGACGCGGGGAGACGCGTGGAGACGCGTGGAGACGCGGGGAGCGACGGCCCGTTGTGAGGTCGGTCCAGCATCTTCCCATCTTTTGGTCTTTTTGGCCGGGGTCTCCAGTCCCTTTTGTTTCTCTTTGTTTGCTACTTTTGGGAATATTTTTGCATTATCTAATAAAGCTTGTTGGTTAATTGTTAACCTTGTGTCTGGCATCCTTTTTTTTTATATGTTGCATCCTCCAATCCCTTTTGAGCATTGGTTTGTTTCTTCAAATGGAGGCTGTAACAGTGCCACATATGTACATGATACAACAATGTCTGTAGAGTGTCTCCAATCTATCGGACACACCAATACTAAGCATGTTTCTAGTATGAAGTGTGTTCGCACCTAGTCCAGTCTGAAAAACTGTATAAACCTCTATGGTTCACAACTGTGTACACACCAAGCCAGAGCTCACATGTGTGCAGAAGACAACGGGTGAATGTCTGTGCTGTGAGTCGGCTCATCCAGATTCTCTCCACATTGTTTTTACATTCAAACACTTGAATGGCAGGTGCACCTAAGCCAGTGAACCCCCCCCCCACACACACACACACACACACACAGACACACAGACACACACACACACACACACACACACACACACACACACACACACACACACACACACACAGAAAGACAGACCTGATTCCGTAGCGTGTGAAGACAGGGATGGAGTCCAGCGCGTCCTTCTCCACCTCTGTGTAGAATGCGTGGAGGTGTTCTGCCACGGCTGTACAGCTGTGTAAACCTGGCTCCACTGGAACTCGAGTGTATGTGATCTTGAGATCTGACAGGACCTGTGCAAACACCTCACGCACCTCTGCAACACCCAGCATACCAACATCAATACCTCCGGCCCCGCCACAGCTGCTCTACTGGTTAACATTATCTCATGGACTTAATGTGTCATCATCATGGCCAACAATTACAGCACAACTAATATTACTATCAGTGAAACAATAAGTCAATCAACAGAAAATAATTGGCAAGTTTTCTGATAACCCAATTAATTGTCATTTATCAAGCGAAGTAAACCTGTTCTTGTTCCAGCTAATCAATTGGTGGGATTTATGGGACTGTAAACTCAATACCAATTTTAGATTTGGACACGGACAAAGCTAAATGTCCAAAGGCTTTTTTCCAACAAGTTCCAGGAGCTGTCGAACGAAAAATCCTAATTTGTTCAGTTAAGTTGAGCTGCTCATAGCTGAACAAAATATGATGTTGGTGAGACAGCTCCTGGAACCCGTCAGAAAAAAGCACGAAGTCTCTGGAGAAACATTTAGCTTTTTCTGGTACGTCGAATCAGGACTACATAAAGGTGGAGGACAAGTCTGACTAAGATATTGTTTTCTTCTCCATACGACTGTAACCTGTTTATATTATTATTATTATTATTATTATTATTATTATTATTATTATACTGTACATTCACTTCCACCTGTATATTGTCACTGTTGGGTGAAACTCTTGTATGGCCAAAACTGTTGCTTTTCAGGAAATGAAGCTCATTTGAAAACATTATATTTAGCTATTTACCATCAACAAAGTCAGATGAAATCGCCTCATCACTGTTCAAATATTTATAAAAACCCACAGGCAGATGTAAAGGCTGACCAATAGCATTGATTTATGAAATTAAAATTAAAATGACAAAATATGGAGATACAAGATTTCTGCCTGACAGCGCTGATATGCTTTCTGTTTATGTTAACTGGTCTGAAAAGTTGGAGTCTGCCTCCATGACAATTGTATGCCACATGCTGCTGTGTGCCATGTACCAAATTCTATAAAAAAGATGAATAAATGTTACCCGTTCTAACATTCTTTTATGTTTTACTTATGTGACTTATTGAGACATGTGCAGCGTGTTAAGACATGTAGCGGGCATCAGTGGATCAGCAGCAGTTACAGTTTGCGTGTGTTTGTCCCCCTTTGCTTTACCTGGCAGGACATGGACGTGTTGGTGTCCGTCCATGTGGTGGGGCAGGTGCCCCGTCAGTTCCCTGAACAGCCGGACTTGGGCCCGCAACTCCAGCTCCACCTGGGAAGGAAGAACCAACCTGGAAGTTACCCTAATAAAGAACACAACTTCCTCTTTTTCTCTTGGTAGCTGCATATTAAAAGGAGTTAGTTACTGTCATGGTTTTTCCTGTTATATTGCGTTAATTGATTTCCTGTTTCCTTGTTGTTTACTGTATCATGTGTTCCTGTATTCTCTGTGTTTAACCCTGTTCCATCCGTGTGTATGTTTCATATATAATAGGTTTATAGATGTTGATCCAGTGTGTTGCCCAACATGACTAGCTGATCCCAAGCTGGGCTCTGGAGCAGTGTACCTGTTTCATGCTGAGCTGACCTCTCTCCAGCGCCTGGCGGAAGCCCATCTTCCCATGGAAGAAGCCTCGCTGGTTTACCAGCGTGGAGGCCTGCTGCAGGCTGGGACACACTGGAACGCCCTCTGACAGGTTGGCGTGGAGGCCCATGGGGATGTTGTGCCTGGCAAGAAAAGAGAAACTTCTGTCATATTATGTTCAGGGTTTTTCCTGCATAGAGGAATTTTGGCACCCCCCGCCCCTCTCAAAGAGGTTTTAGCCAGCCTCAAAGGAAAATCACCTGCACCAAAATGGCAAGAATTGAGAATAAAAATACCAATTCAAATCCTCTCTTAATGTGTTTAAAGCACCACTATGTAACTTTTCCCGCGTCGGTCCCCCTACAGGTTGGAAGCAGAATTGTCCATTACATTACATTATGCGTAGGGGCATTTCTGCATTAAAACGTCTAAAAAGGACTATACCTATGTTATATATTTTATTCCAAATGCTTCCAACAATGTTCAAAGTGAGATCAATCTGTAATTTTAACCAATGGCATGGTGCGTTTCATTTGATGGCCTGTCAGTGGCGTAATATAACCTTTGACCCCTGTAGTTGCTCTGACTTCCATCAAAACACGGGAAACGCCCGGAGATGTCAGAGTAAACAATGTCACAGATGTATACTTAGTAACAGCAATACAGCATGTTTTTATTAATTACCTTTTGCAACACAGTAATATAGTAGAGAACCAATTTATTGATATGATATTTTTTAGGGTTTTTTCCTTTACTTATAACAGCTGAAGAGAGACAGGAAATGGGAGAGAGGGGGATGACACGCAGCAATGGGCCTCGAGTCCGATTTAAACCCGGGCCACTGGCAAGGACTGAGCCCACATGGGGCGCACGCTCTACCAGATGAGCAGGAGGCCGCCCCGATTGATATGATATTTCAACATCAATCCAGCTTATTACAATGTGCTACTTTGACAAATAACAAAACTTTAATAGATGAACTTGTCCGTGACCAGATACATCTGAACCGGCAGAGGGGGTTAACAATGAAGACAACTCCTCCCATGAGCCCACACAACGTCACAACATCATCAAAAGTCCGGGGTTACACCCGTGGTTTCGATTGAACTAAGCCAAACTACCCTAAAGCCTATTGAGAGGCTTTATAACCGTGCCCTAAACGTTTTAGATAAAAAGCCCATTCGATTCCATCACTATTACATTTTAAATAAATATAAAATCTTAAACTTTGTTAATTTTGTTAATCTTAGATATATACAGTTGTTTTTTAAATGTTTGACTGGACTTGCACCTGAGCCACTTTGTACATTTATGAACAGGCTGGAATCCTCCAGATCCACGAGAGCTGCTGTATGTGGAGACTGTAAAGTTCCATTTTGTAAAACATCTTTTGCCCAAAATGTTTTTTCTGTGAAAGGAACCAATCTGTGGAACTGGCTTCCTACAAACATAAAGACTCCAACTAAAATGTCCACCTTTAAAAAACTATCAAAAGTATGGCTCATTCAGCAGCAGCAGTGTGATCATGCCATATGAAATGTATAGCTGTGTGTATGCGAGGTGTGAGTTCGAGTGAATGTGTTTATTTACTACACTTATTTGTATTGCTGCTAACTGGTTTCTGGACATTTTAGACAAATATCCAACCTCTCTCCAGAACAATCTTACTGGACTCTTAAATGAACAGGAGCCTTTTTCACTTCAATCTAATAGAATTTACAAGAAAGTGTAAAACCCTAACAGAGTCCCAGCAACCACTTGCTATCTTTTGTATATTTGAAAATGTGTTGCTATTAACCAACCTTATTATCCTTGTGTTGTTGGATGGCATTTCTGAAACTTGTGTGTGTACTGTATTGTATGTGGCACACAGTCTTTATCACTGTGTGTGTTCTGTGTGTGTGTTTAGCTTCTGGTTATTTATACTTGTGTATTGTGTGTGCATTTGGTAAAAAACACAAGGCTGACCAGTGAGGCTGCTGATGCAGATGTGACAGAATATTTCCCTAATTTCCCAGATCAGCACTTTGGCCCATTGTGCTTTATTTAAATTTGTAGCTCAAACAAAGTTAATTTCCTCCTGATATGTCCGTCTGAAAAATGCCATTTAATATTCACAATGTTTGGGCATATGTGGCTTGTAAAAAATGGCTCTAATATTTACTTTGGTAACTATGGGGCAGCAAGGTCTACAAACCAGCCTTTGCTTCTTTGATTTAGTCTGCTAATAACATGTCTCATGTGCTGTTGGTGTCTAGGGAGCACTAGCCTACCTTTTAGCCAGATCTGCTGCCTCTTTGGCAGCAGAGGCGTTGACAAGCAGTGACACATTAGAAATGCCTCCAGCCTGGAAGCTTTCTACAATCCCCTGGTTTCTCCTGGGACAGTAGCCAAAGTCATCTCCCGTCACCACCAGCATCATTCTGGGCTGTGGCATTATTGCTGATGTCTGTGGAGGACACACAGGAAACAGGTTAACAAACATCATAAGGGCGGCTATGGCTCCAGACACTGAACCCCAAACTGCTCCCGATGGTTAGGCCAGTGCCTTCCATGGTAGCTCGCTGCCATCAGTGCATAGGCGTTTACAGGGGGCATGGGGGGGTTACAACCTCTCCAATAATCAAAACTGGCCAGTGCAACCCACCACAAAACCTATTACAATTTCCTTTACATAAATTAAGACATTTGCACCATAACTTGATGCAGAGAAGGCACAAATTGTTGCAGAAAAAATCACCAGAATGCAGGAAATGAAGTGGGAGAGCAGACAGGAGGTGGAGGAGTGTGGTGGTTGGGTCTCTGAGTTGACTCTGGAAGTCGGCAGGGTGGGGGCTGCTGAGTTAACCCTGTTAAAAAACAGGTTCAGTTCATTTGCCCTATCCACTCCTCCCTCAATCCCACTGCCAGCTGACCTGAAACCAGTGATGGTTCTCGTGCCTTCCACACCTCTCTTACGTTGTTTTTCTGGAGTGGAAAATCCAGCAAATGTGTAGTGATGTTCAAAAATTAAATTTTGCTCAAAAGTGTGGATCTCAACCCCCTCAACGTTGAACCCAAAGTTACGCTCTTGCATCAGTGGGTGGGTGTTTGTGTGAATGGTTGAATGAGAGGCAAATTGTAAAGTGCTTTTGATAAAAGCGCCTCATTTACCATTCCATTCATCACTACAAACAGCAACTGGCCAGTGAGACTCACACATCCAACAATCAACACTGTAGCCACAGTAGCTTTACTCAGCCATTGTTCTGTATTTCATGATACTGCAGCTGACTCTCAACTCTTGTATGTGTTTCTTACTTGCAAATGAATGCACTCCAACACTTTTTTTTTTTTTTTTTTTTACTTTGGGCACGGTGTAAACTTGCAAATGACATTAGGGGCACTAGGGGGAAGCACTGGAACATGTTTAGTTTTCACAGAGACTCCTACTGTCAGGATATAGTGACCGTTTCAGCAAATATGACAAGAAACCTACTGAAACTTTAAAGTACATCCACACTAGCTCAGCTACATTTTAAAACATCCTCTCCATTTTGGCCCTCAGTGCACACTAGAACAGCAATTTCCCACCCAAAAACTGAAAAGCGCCGACCCTGTGTTAAGAAAGAGATTATAAAATAACAATTACATATTGGCTGTGTCAAGACAGTCAGGAGCTGTGTTAGGGCTGCACAATTAATCACAATTTTATAAAAATTGCAATATGGTGTAGTGCAATATCCAAATCGCATATTAACATATTTGTTAAAGGCAAAATATGTGTTAAACCATTGTGGATGAAGTATTGTGGTGCTGCAGAGACAAATCCTATCCTATCCTACAGACTAGAGACAAAAGTCTTTGTTTGGTACAGATCCTCGCAAAAATCACACTATAATCATTTCAACTTTTGAAATGTTAATATTTTTCAATTAAAATGAGATAACGATACAAAAATGATCATTCCCTCCAATATCGTGAATCATCAATCATATCGTGCAGCCCTAAGCTGGGTGGAACAAAATTAAAAAGAACTAACTATATGTTAGGAGTAATTGTGTAAACATACTCAGCATCCACCAAGCAGCACCTTAGCAACCACCTCTTCACAGATGTCAACATAAACACTCTAAATGGACCCAAGTTGATTTCCTGTTGCAGTGTATGTGAATGGCATCAACTGACAGGAAGTTAACAAGGGGCCAGGCTGTTGCCTAGCAATGGAATTCCATTGAAAAGGTCTAGAGTCTATTTGTCATTGTGTACACTATGTTTACAACTCTGAAATGGTCATTCACAGTTGTTAACATAGTGTGCACAATGATTTCCTTATTTGTGTGAATGACATATGCCAGGAAGTACACAGGTCCAGGATGTTGCCTAGCAATGGAATTCCATTGAAAAGGTCTATACACTACCGGTCGAAAGTTTGGGGTCACTTAGAAATGTCCATTCCAGACAGAATAGCAGCTGAGATCAGCTGCATTGTGTTTTTAATCAGGGCAGCAGTTTTCAGATTGCATCATGTGATGACAGCATGTCTAAAGGCTTCTGGACTGTTGGAGACAGAAGTGGCTGAAGAAAGGCTTGGAATCCATGCTTTCTGGTCTAAACGTCATACCCAAATTAAAAGTGGTCCAGCTCCCATATACTCTGACCCTCTGGGGTGAGCCTGACATCATTGGAAAGGAAACACTCTCAGGTTGTTGTTCCCAGTGTCAGGGTGATTCTAGGCCTTACTGACACAGAGTTACAGAGGCTAGAATGGAGGCTTTTATTTCCGTCCAAGTCCTACATCTGTAACATGATTAGAATCCACTGCTGTAAACACATCTGACAGGTGACAGACACCACAGGGCATTAGCCACATGTCTCAGCTCACTACAGAAAAAAGAAGACTCAAAAATTGATTTTATACGAATTATTTTCTAAAGCTATGTCTGTGCATTTTTTTATTTCCATTTGAAAAGTGCAAAGAAAAAAGACAATAAAGTACAAAATACAACACTTCTCAAATACACAAACACACCCCCATCAATCACCTTTCCAATGATGTCAGGCTCACCCCAGAGGGTCAGAGTATATGGGAGCTGGACCACTTTTAATTTGGGTATGACGTTTAGACCAGAAAGCATGGATTCCAAGCCTTTCTTCAGCCACTTCTGTCTCCAACAGTCGAGAAGCCTTTTGACATGCTGTCATCACATGATGTAATCTGAAAACTGCTGCCCTGATTAAAAACACAATGCAGCTGATCTCAGCTGGTATTCTGTCTGGAATGGAGAGGAATGGACATTTCTAAGAGACCCCAAACTTGTGACCGGTAGTGTGTGTGTGTGTGTATATATATATATATATATATATATATATATATATATATATATATATATATATATATATATATATATATTTACAATATGGCAATGACTCAGCAGTCAGTTTTAAGAAATAGCCTAAGCAACCACTTGGCAATGTATCAGCAATCATTTTGAGCTTGATTTCAACTAATGCAAATACACTGTTGTCATGTTTTCAAAATATCGAATCCCCTCTTATTCTTTTGTTTTCGAGGACAGTATTTTGCAGTGGTCTAAATGTAAGCTGTGATGCAGCATCCAAGTCTATGTTGGAAACAGATACAAATGCACAGTGTAGATTAGTAACAACTCAGATACAGTACATCCTATAGGTCATACAAATACATTACACAAACATATAAAAACATATACACTGTAGCTCACTTTACACAAATGCATGTGACTCACTGTCATAATAACAACACTATTTGTATTTCACAGTTAACCCTTTACAAAATAATTAAGATGGAGATTAGGGTTATAGAGTTGACATCACAGCTCTTAAACCAGAAATATCCCAGTCCAAGTCGTTGTGGGAAAGAAACCCCAGTAGCAGTTAAATCAAATGTAACAACACTGCAATAAGCCTACTACCTCTGAACAAGACAATGCTTTTTAAATTATTTTTGTTGAGACTGTTTAATGAAACTATGTCGATTTTGAAGCTGTCGTTTGCATGTACACAAATACACCTGTCAACAAGCAGTTACCCTGGACTTGAATCAACTGCCCTCCCAGTTTAAACCATGGATGTGTTAAGAGAACTTAAACTAGCTTTATTCGCCGGCTAAATTTCCTGTCTGCTTCTCAGCGTGGCTGTGGGGCGACCCACTGGAACTCCACAGACACGTTAGCCCCTGTGGCTAGAAGATAATCACAACGTTAGAAGAACACTATCAATTTCAAGAATAATACATCTTACCCATTGTATTCCACACGGCTGTCCATACGGTCCGAAGCCACAAAAGCCCGGTGAAAATGGTGAAAATGAACTGTACTTCCGACTAGCAGCAAACCCTATGAGCAAACCGGATTGGTGTAGTCCGGAGTTGACTTTACTTTACCGCCCTCTGCTGGAGGAAACATGGCGGCCCACCCAGCCGGCAAGAACACTTCAAAATAAGACTTCCGCACTTCTTTAACATGTAAACTACAAAACAGTTTACTGGGGTGTCAAAATATATTTTAGTTGAATCATCTCTTTTATATATGACTATGATTTTATAACATACAGCTCTTCCCCCAGACCACAACATGATCCACCTCAACCCTGCCTGTAACCACCAGAACAGATCAGTGAGGAGATGGTCTGAGGAGTCCTTTGAATCACGTAGGGGCTGTTTTGAGGTGACTGACTGGAATGCACTCAGTGAGATGCATGGTAGGGACATCGATGGGCTTACTGAGTTAATATCGGACTACATAAACTTCTGTGTGGACTCCATTGTCCCAACAAGGATTGTTCATTGTTACTCAAATAATAAACCATGGGTAACAAGGGACATTTATAGCCATATATTAGAGCCATGCTCATTTTAAACAGCAAGAAGAGGGCTTTTAGAGCTGGTAATTGAGAGGAGCTAAAAAAGATCCAGATGGACCTGAAATGGAAGATAAGGGAGGCCAAAGAGAAAGACAGGAGGAAGCTGGAGTTTCCACTCCAATAAAACAACGTAAGAGAGGTGTGGAAGGCACGAGAACCATCACTGGTTTCAGGTCAGCTGGCAGTGGGATTGAGGGAGGAGTGGATAGGGCAAATTAACTTTTAACAGGGTTAACTCAGCAGCCCCCACTCTGCCGACTTCCAGAGTCAACTCAGAGACCCAACCACCACACCCCTCCACCTCCTATCTGCTCTCCCTCCTCCATTGGGGACTCCTACTCCTCCCCCCAAGGACAACCATCTTTAATTGCCCTCTTCAGAACAGCAACTTCACCCATGGACATAGTGGAGGACTGCAAATACCAGTACACATAGACAATAAACTGGACTGGATCAAAAACTCTGGAGTACTTTACAGGAAGGGCCAGTCACCTCTATTTTTTGAGGAGGCTAAGGTCCTACAACATCTGTCAGAAGATGCTGAGGATGTTTTATAAGTCTGTGGTGGCTAGTGCTCTGCTGTATGCTGTTGCATGCTGGGGCAGCAGGCTGAGAGTGGCAGACACCATCAGACTCAACAAACTAGCCTAATCCAGAAGGCCAGTGATGCTGTTGGTGTGGAGCTGGACTCCTAAAAGACAGTGTCAGAGAGGCGGATGCTGTCCAGTATACACTCCATCCTGGACAACTCCTCCCTCCCACTCCACAACACACTGGTCAGTCTGAGGAGCACCTTCAGCAACAGACCTAGACACCCACAATGCACCACAAAGCACCACAGGAGGTCATTCCTGCCTGTGGCCATCACACTATATAACTCACACGCTTAGAGTTAAAACTGGTCTCACAGCACGCATCCCCACATCACATTGCAATATTCTTGGACAATTATGTACAATAATTCCTGCAATAGTTATCAACTACATGAACAAAAGTGTTTATTTATTCACTGCTGCTACTTGTATTCATACTGTACACTGCACTACAATATAATTTGTACAATCCATTGAAACAATCTTTTTAACCTAATCTGACTTGTAACCTAATCTCACTCACTTCTATTTAACGTTTTTATTTATGTCTGTAAATACTTAACATTTTTATTGATGTCTTAGATATGTTACTTATTTACTGTATACACTTATTCACATATTATTATTACATATTATTCGCTCATATGCCATAACGGTACCTACACAGCTATTGTATAATGCGTGTCATATTGATTTTTTAACATTTTTAAAATGAAACATACCACTTTGCAGTGAATACTGTAATAAAGAGCTTTTATTACGAAAAGACCGTAAGGGATCCTGTTAGTCTAGCACGTCACCCTCTCGAGAAACGTCAAAGTGGAACCGGGGTGAAGTTAGTTTAATGTTTGATATTCGTCGGTTTTCACGGATGTTACCTTCAATAGGTCCTTGTCAAAGCCTCCATTTTACTCAGTTCCAGGGTATGTTGGAGAGGTAATATAGACAGACGTTTCACAGTTATTTTTAACTCAAAATCACCAAAAATAACGAAACAGTTCAGAGCGCAAAGAACTGAATGTCTGTCCAACGCGCCCGTCACAACAGACGTACTTAGGGAGCGTCGTAAAATTGCAACTCCACTCATTTTAATCTTCATTAACTTTGTTTTACAACATAGACATCTCAAACCACTTCCATTAAAGAGATGGAGAGCCATTAAACATTTCACACTTGTGAATTAGTAAAAATAAATGAATATAAATAAAGATGTAGGCTATAGTTACCAATAACGATGGTAGTTGCAACCATTTTCTGATTAATGAATATAATCACATCAAACCACCTGTAATATGTCTCAGACATCCTCCCAGAACTTTCACAGCTGTTAGTTTGTGAAAAGCTATTATGCAAATCCTATAGTATCATCATCAGTGACCTATTATCTCTAAAATGCATATTTAAAGCTTTTTAATTCAATGGCTTTCTCATTTGTGAATATAATCACATCAAACCACCTGTAATATGTCTCAGACATCCTCCCAGAACTTTCACAGCTGTTAGAGTGTGAAAAACTCTTATACAAATCCTATAGTATCCTCAATGACCTATTGTCTCTAAAATGCATATTTAAAGATTTTCAATTCAATGGCTTGCTCATTTATGAATATAATCACATCAAACCACCTGTAGTATATCACAGACATCCTCCCAGAACTTTCACAGCTGTTAGTTTGTGAAAAAGTCTTTAGCAAATCCTGTATCATTCTCATCAGTGACCCATGCAAATCAACTATTATAAAACATCAGGTTACTTTTGACCTCTACAGAATACATTTGTTTATATGCTTCTCCTCCTTTGTAACAGCATGACTTTAAAGGCTTACTATGCAACTTTTCCAGCTTTGGTCCCCCTACAGGTTGGCTCATTGCAACTACAGCTCGCAGTTCCAATGAGACAACCTGTGGGGGACCGAAGCTGAACAAGTTGCATAGTAAGCCTTCAACAATATTTTTAAAAAGACAATTGTTTAAGAATTAAAGATGTGTATGGTGTAAAGCCCCATGATAATATCCATTTAAGCTAAAGAAAGTCATTTCTTGGCCATTTACCAGTCATTGAACATGCGCCCCCACAGAGGCCATCGGTCCCCACTCGGTTTTAGGTCATGGTGCAACAATACATTTTGATAAACCAAAACAATAAATCAACCACACAAAACTAAAGCCTCTGGGTCCCTCTGGCAATGTTGTCTGGCAATGTTGTCTTGTCCCAAAAGCACGCCAGGTTAGCCTATTTGGTTTGCTGTGACCATGTGCTGTGCATTTTCTTTGTAAATATGTTTTTTAAGTATTCTTTCAACTCATTTTTGGTAGGGGAGCATGGGGCACAAAGTAACACTTTTTTTGTTTTGGCTAAAGATTTCTCAAACCATTCGAGTTTTACTGCTCATATTTTTATACAAGCAACATACATATCTCTGCTACAAATGTGCACTGCAAGTTTGTTTGTAGGACTTACCGTTCTTGAACAATGCCACGAGAGTGGCGATAGGTGAAATGTTACAACCTGCCCCATATGTAGGGTTATTTGTAACACTTGGTAAAAAGTTGGATTTAACACAAATAATTCAATAGCATTGTGCTATACACCTAATAAAACTGTATAAAAAACTTATTTACTAAACTCTGCATAACATAATAGTTTAATTTATGGATCTATTAAAAAATAATAAAAAAGAAATGCTAAAATGAAACAGCTGTGAAAGTTCTGGAAGGATGTCTGAGACATATTACAGGTGTTTTAATGTGATTATCTTCATAAATGAGCAAGCCATTGAATTGAAAAGGTCACTGATGAGGATACTATAGGATTTGCACAAGAGCTTTTCACAAACTAACAGCTGTGAAAGTTCTGGGAGGATGTCTGAGACATATTACAGGTGGTTTGATGTGATTATCTTCATAGCAAGCCATTTCATTGAAAAGGTCACTGATGAGGATACTATAGGATTTGTAAAAGAGTTTTTCACAAACTAACAGCTGTGAAAGTTCTGGGAGGATGTCTGAGACATATTACAGGTGGTTTGATGTGATTATCTTCATGAATGAGAAAGCCATTAAATTGAAACGCTTTAAATATGCATTTAGAGACAATAGGTCACTGATGAGGATACTACAGGATTTGCTAAATACTTTTTCACAAACTAACAGCTGTGACATTTGTGAGAGGATGCCTGAGACATATTACAGGTGGTTTGATGTGATTATATTCATAAATGAGCAAGCCATTGAATTGAAAAGCTTTAAATATGCATTTTAGAGATAATAGGTCACTGATGAGGATACTATAGGATTTTCATAAGAGCTCTTCACAAACTAACAGCTGTGAAAGTTCTGGGAGGATGTCTGAGACATATTACAGGTGGTTTGATGTGATTATCTTAATAAATGAGCAAGCCATTGAATTGAAAAGGTCACTGATGAGGATACTATAGGATTTGCATAAGAGTTTTTCACAAACTAACAGCTGTGAAAGTTCTGGGAGGATGTCTGAGACATATTACAGGTGGTTTGATGTGATTATATTCATTAATCAGAAAATGGTTGCAACTACCATCGTTATTGGTAACTAAAGCCTACATCTTTATTTATATTTACTAATTCACAAGTGTGAAATGTGTAATGGCTCTCCCTCTCTTTAATGGAAGTGGTTTGAGATGTCTATGTTGTAAAACAAAAAAGTTAATGAAGATTAAAATGAGTGGAGTTGCAATTTTACGACGGTCCCTAAGTACGTCTGTTGTGACGGGCGCGTTGGACAGACATTCAGTTCTTTGCGCTCTGAACGGTGTCGTTATTTTTGGTGATTTTGAGTTAAAAATAACTGAAACGTCTGTCTATATTACCTCTCCAACATACCCTGGAACTGAGTAAAATGGAGGCTTTGACAAGGACCTATTGAAGGTAACATCCGTGAAAACCGACGAATATCAAACATTAAACTAACTTCACCCTGGTCAAAGTGGAATAGGCTTACGTGTTCATGTGCTGTTACTGTTGACCTGATTCTATGTATACTGCATTTTGTCAATACAAATAAATGAAAAAATAAAATAGAAATAAAAAAGGAATAGGCTTACGTTTTACTGTCGAAAAGTTCCTTCTTTCCAGGACTGCGTTGGACAAAGTGCAACGTTAGACAGTTAACCGTAGTACGGCGGTTCAAATATATAAATCGCCCACACATTTTTCCCGCGAGAATAGTTTTTCTGAACATACCTTCCTGTCAACCTCACTAAATGCTGATCTCAGTAACTGTACTGTACAGACTGTGTACTCTACAGACTGTGTGTACTGTACACGTGCACAGGTGTGGCTTCTCTCAGGTGTTAATGACGCGTGAAAAGATGTCAGGTTCCAGGACCTGGAGCCAGAACTCACAGCTGACAAAAGGTCATATCAGGTAAACATCATGGCGTTTTTTATGAACAGCACTTGGATGTGACAGTTTCTCCTTACTTTTAATTTAACAGGGTTTCTGCAGGTTTCACCAAATCACATTTAACAACCTTTAAAGACCAGTTTGAATGACATTTAAGACCCATATCAAAACAAAGCATCGTCTGAAACAACTCCCCAATTAATTTGAAGTATAGGACTGGTATATAGATAGGCTACAAAATAAGTTGCATTCAAGGGTGTAACTTTGTGTTCAACATCTGGTGAATTTTTCTGCAACAATTTGTGCATTTTCTGCATCAAGTTATGGTGAAAATGTCTTAATTTACATAAAAGAAATTATAATCGGTTATAATTTCAAATTTATATAATTAAAAAAAACATACTAAAGCACTGTGGGAGCATTAGAGGTAGCGTTACATTGATGTAGAAAAATTAAGACCGTTTTTAAATTATTTGTGACAATAATTGAGCAAATTTAAATTAATTATATTAAGATAAAGAAATTTTAGACTTGTTAAGACCATGCGGAAACCCTGTTTAAAAGATAAAATACAACAGCTGCTCTTTAGAGAAATATTTGAATTAACAGATTATTTATTTCACAAAGTATTATAGTAGAATTAAAATTGAAAAACATCATTACCACTTGAGCAGATTGTATTCACAATCTGTCTGTATACACCGTTCATTTTGACACACACGCAGCCCCTCTACGAGACAGGTTAACAATGCTGGGCCCACACTATCATCATTTCAAATGATGGGAGTTGGTGGTGCATGTTCCCAAATATCTGCAATTATAAAAAATAAAAAAACTGCAACGTTTGCTTTGTCCAGGGTGTTGTTCTGTGTTTCTGCTGTAAAGTACTCTAACACTTAGAGAAGCATCATTAATATAAGACCTCTCTCAATCATCAGTGGGGTTTGAGGTCTAGTTCTAACTATTGTTATTATGACTGAGACATGGTGACAATGCTGTTTATCATTTATTTATAAAAAAAAAAAAATATATATGACATGAATGCAGCAGCACATGAGTGCTTTGACTTGACAATAGGTTACAAATCATGTGATGGGTAATCAGACAACTAGTGTCACAAAGTCCTGGTGCGTTTGTGTTTTTAGGAGGACATCTACCTTTTAAAGTCCAACCATTTGAGAGAGGGTTGGCCGAGCAGCACTCCCTGCTAACTAGCGGCAGGTCAAAGAGGCCACTGAACAAAGTGATTAGTCTTTGGAAATATCACCAGTCTTCTTTATGGCAAAATCTAGGAAAATAAATGCAGATTGGAAAATAACCACAATTCATGTATTAATTGTCCAAAACACTTGTTGTTGACAGTCCTGCCAGTGGAAGCCAGCAGCAGGCTGGGTTCAGCTTCTAGTTGTGGTCCTTCATCCACTGCTCGATCCACTGAACTATCTGCTCCAGGTTGCGCTCTAGGTCTTCGGGAGTGTTGCTGGGCAACTGGTGGACGATCTCCTCGCTGTAGGCCTCCATGGCCTCCTCGTAGATGGTCTGGAAGATCTCACACTGCACGTTGTCCTGCAGCTTCTTCCCTGCGTAACCCCTGGCAGTCACACAGAGGACAGAGACAAACTGAAACTACTGTGCTTAGAACTAAACTAACCATAGGGGTTAGACAATAAGAGTGGTGGGGTAGGCACTAGGCAGGCCTGTATAAAGCAGTCAAGGGCATTTCAGTGTGCCTTTACAGACCTGGGGTTAGGGCCGCTCGATTATGGAAAAAAAATCATGATGATTATTTTGGTCAATATTGAAATCACAATTATTCAACACGATTCCTGATTGAGTTTTGGAAAGATGTTGCAATTATTGAATTTTAAAAAACAGTGAAACAGTTAAACAAATCATCAGTGCAAAATACTTGAACTGTGAAATGTCCCTTAATGCTTTTCCCATTTCAACTTTGTTCCCATTCACAACCCAAGACAAATTAAGAGTTTAACAATATTTTTTCTCAATTATTCGGATTTTGTGATCATTGGGAGCCAAAATCATAATAACGATTACATTATGATTAATTGCACAGCCCTACCAGGGGTTGATACAAAGACTGTAAAAGTTAGGGTCAAAACATCTGGGTAGCTCCCTGGTGGCTGGCTGCAGTACAGGTCATAAGCCCACCCCCTCCATGTTAGTGACTGAGACATGGGCCAAACCAATCAAAGTACATGTCAAATACACTGGCACTCTTACCATTAGCCACTTTTTGATCTTAGCACGTGCTAAAGGTTTGACTGGTTCAAACTAAAACCTGAAATCCTGCTGGCCCTATATAATGGATGCTCCACAGTGGGACAGGAGTCGACATTGGTTGAGGTTTAGTACACATGAGAAATGAAGTGGAAGTTACCTGCTCTCTAGCCGTGTGTACAGTTGGGTGTTGTCTGTGCGGAGGACAAAGACGATGTGGAACCAGCGTTCAGGGAACAGGTCACAGCCATGATAGTCAACAATTGCACCACCTTCTACCATCTTTTCATCCAGCTCATCCACCACCTGCAGCATCACAACAAGTCACAATATTTACATTTGACATCCACCATCCTAATTCAATCTGTAGTGAGAATTTAAATCCTGTTAGTTCAGCATTTTCAAATTCATCACATCACAGAGGGAATAAGCTGCCTGCCCCCAATAATAACATGAGCATTTGGCCTATAATCTGTCTGTGGCAGAGGAAGGAAACAGCACCTCCTCCTTCACCTCTCTCCAACATGTGAAGTTCTGTTTACCCAAGTGCTACAAAAGGTGGTTTCCACTCCATTTCAATCTGGCACACAAAACATTCAAACTGTTCCAGTGTTATTTCTGTTTCAAAAGGCAGCAAAACATAACGTTACAATCTAGAGTGTTCATGTAATTTTATACATTAGCAGTGAAATTAATAATAATAATCATCATAATCGTGAAACCTTGATTATTTTTCAGACTATAATCGCACCAACAAAATCTACAATCGTTGCATCCCTAGTTATGATATACTGATGCCTCTATATCATACAGCAACGCAGCCTGCCAGGAGGGTATAGTTAAAAAGGTGCCATTTGTTGCATTATGGGACATTGTGTTTTTGGAGCATACTAAAGGACTAAAGTTAAGGGTATCTTGACCTTTGCTG
The DNA here is from genome assembly GCA_023566125.1 of Zingel zingel. Taxonomy (NCBI): domain Eukaryota; kingdom Metazoa; phylum Chordata; class Actinopteri; order Perciformes; family Percidae; genus Zingel; species Zingel zingel. The sequence continues at coordinate 29,354,509 of CM042314.1, forward strand.
CTTAGAGGAGATATAGAGATCCCGCATTGAAAAACTACCTTTGGACAAACTGTTCTGTCTGTCAGAGGAGGGCATTTTTGGAACAGCATCCCAACAAACATTAGAGAATGTCCAACTTACTGCACATTTAAAAAGCACCTTAAACAACTTCTTAAAAGTTCCCAGTTATGTCATCATTTTGACTAATTTTATTGATGTAATGTAATCTGCCTGAATGTGTGCTAATGTGTTTTTTGTTTGATAATGTCGTATTCTTTTGTGTTGCATTATCTTGTATGTTGTTGTTTTCCTGCCTCGGGACTACAGGTGAAAATGAGCATGCTATAACCTGGCTCATTTACAGTCTGTACAGAAATGTTAGATTGTTCATTAATGTGCACTGTCCCGGATAAATAAATAAAAAAAGAAATAAAAAAAGACTTTAATGTCTCTTGTTAGTCCCTCAAAGATGTAGAAGTGCTAAACTTTTAAGTAGAGTACACTTTTATTTAGTCAGTTAAGAAGTGAAAAGGACTCATTACCACTTCTCATTTGTATCTGTAGTCCAACATATTCAGGTTACTAAATGCTCTACGGTCAGGAGTGGCTGGCCTGGGTCAGAGGGTTAAGGCAGCAGGAATAAGATTCTAACCCTAGCTTCAATATGTCATCATGGGCAATTAATGTTGCTGTTGAACCAGATAAGAAAGCAGACTAGGAATCCAAGCTGGGTGAGGATAACCAGGACGTGCAATAAGGGAGCCGAGTGTTGCAGGGGTTGCGAATCATATCCAAAAGAAGGTTTAGTTGGGTCTGTGGTGCAGTACAGATCAGATCCTAACCAGGTTCAAAGCTTGCATGGGGAATTTAACTCACCCTGTCCTCATCCAAAATTGGGCACTGGTACTCTTCATCATAGCCATCATAAAGTTGTCCTGGGGAGAGAGAAATCAGAGAATCAAAATCATCAGAACAGCCTCAGGGTGTCTCTGAAATGTACCTGCTTGTATTTCCATTCTAAGTCTAAAAGCGCCCCACGGAGTTAGGACTCAAACCGGGCCGGCTACGGCAGCACAAACACAACGGCCAATAAGGGTTGGGATTGGAGATTCAACAGAAGGATGAAGGATGTTCCATCTTGTAGCCGCTCGTTGCCATCGCCGTTTCATTTAGTTGTGAACGTTGGTTAGGGTTTTTACCTTCCTGGGCCAGGTCTCCTATGTTGACATAGGTGAGCCCTGTCCTCTGGGCCAGCTCCTTTCCCAAAGTGGTCTTTCCAACACCAGGGGTTCCTGTAGGAGAGAGCAGGATTAACATCCCAGATTTGATTCTAGAATGTATACATTCAGTGTTTCCTTCTTTGATAGGCAGGGGCGGTGCTAGAAGGGGGGCATGGCAGGGGGGGGGGGGGCAATAGGCCATCCATTGGGCAAGAATGCTTTTAATCTGACCATTGTGATTTCCATCAGATCAGAGTACTGTCACTTGGCTGCCTGTTCTGCCAATCTTCCCAGCCCTTGTCACATGACCAATTAATGTTTCCATGACAACTATCCAAAATTGCGTAAGTGGTGTTTGAGAACACGTTTGGTGAATGCGGCCCAGTGACTCCTACATGAAGATGCTCAGCTACCAGCCTGACATCTAACCGTTCATGGATGGTCAGACATGGGCTGATGCTCCACACATGACCTGGTCGTGATGCCAATCAAAATGAGTCAAATATTACATCATTAAAAACAAATCTGGTGTCCAAGCTAGAACACTCCAGAGTTAGCCCTAACCTGCAGGGTCCGTACCCCGCGGCTGGCTGGCTGGCTGTCTGTCTGTCTGTCTGTCTGTCTGTCTGCCTGGCTGGCTGTCTGCCTGGCTGTCTGCCTGGCTGGCTGTCTGTCTGTCTGACAGTCCTCTCCTCTCACCTGTTAGCAGGACGTTCGGACGCTTCCTCATCTTCATAGCTTGCTAGCAGCCAACACGTGTCTTGACGACGGCCACCTGAAAGACAAAAATATGCTTTATTATCTCTGCATGCCATTCTAGACACACTCTTTAGTCTCTATGCTAAATGTCAAGAAACCAACCTGAAAAAGAAGACTGACAAAATGGAAGACTTGGGGTAACTAGCGAGATGTTTGCTATTACGTCGCCACACTCACCAGCCTTCGCAGACTTCCACAAACACTGCAGTAAACGGAGAGGCTTCACGTCAGTTTTACGTCAATAGACAATCCTTTTGCGGCAATCTGAATCCCCGGAGTTTAAAAAGGTAAACTTCACTGCATCTTCATAGCTCCTTCAACTTCAACTTTAGTAACATCGACGCTACTCCCTCTTCGAGTTACAAATTAGTTGTCATTACGCCCGAACAAAAAGCTTAAAGTGACGGAAACACCGTGTGGGCTTCTCACACATCAAATGGTCAAACAAGGTAACGTTAAGTTAGAACAGAGATGTCATTGTATAAGCTCAACGTAACATTAGTTTACGTTAGCTAACCCATTCCATCCAAAGACTCAAATGTGCTTTTAGCAGACATGTGCCACTTAACGGGAGGTGTGTGGATATCTTTATGTATTTTTGGCAGCACAATAACAAGGAAAAAAGAAGTTAAGCTACAGATAATGTGAAACCTCAGATATCTCCCCAGCCTGTCGTTAGTTAGTTAGTTAGAGTTATAGAGTATAGTTCTCTATACTAAGAGCTATGTTGTGTCTGTGCTGCCCTGTGTTAGCTGCAGTGTTGGAAGACGTATTCAGATCTATTACTTACTGTAAGTAAAAGTACTAATACACACTGTAAAAATACCTGTACAAGCCCTGCATTAAAAATGTTACTTAATTTAAACTATGTAAGTATCAACAGAAAAACTTACTCAAAGAATTAATTCTTAATGCAGAAAAATGTTTAGAAACTGGAAACGATCAATGTAGGCCTATATATGGTTGGGTAGTTTAATTTATAATAAAACTTTCTATTTGTAAGCTACGTGTGTTTCCTTTCTTAATGTGTAAATTAACTAGTAACTAAAGCTGTAACAGATGAATGTAGTGGAGTAACTAAAGTAACTAGTAACTAAAGCTGTAACAGATGAATGTAGTGGAGTAACTAAAGTAACTAAAGCTGTAACAGATGAATGTAGTGGAGTAACTAAAGTAACTAAAGCTGTAACAGATGAATGTAGTGGAGTAACTAAAGTAACTAGTAACTAAAGCTGTAACAGATGAATGTAGTGGAGTAACTAAAGTAACTAGTAACTAAAGCTGTAACAGATGAATGTAGTGGAGTAAAAAGTATAATATTTCTCTCTGAAATGTAGCGGAGTAGAAGTAGAAAGTGGCATGAAAAGACTCAAGAAGTAAAGTACAAGTACTTCAACATTTGTACTTAAGGACAGTACTTGAGTAAATGTACTTTGTGTACTTAGTTAGATTCCACCATTGTTGAGTTGGATCTTAAATCATCACTAACTGTCCCGCTGCTGTTCAGGTTCCCAGTTGGTCGTTGAACTGCTCCCCTCAATGTGAAGCACCGCGGGGGAGGATGGACAAGCTTTCTGTGGCAGATAAAGCTGCGTCAAGCAAAGTGAGTTCTCTAACGGTACATGATTACATTATTTGTGTGTGTGTGTGTGTGTGTGTGTGTGTGTGTGTGTGTGTGTGTGTGTGCGTGTGCGTGTGTGTTTAGGTTTCTAGAAAAAATATGTCATCAATAAGCTACAGCAGAGGTTCTCAATCTTTGTTCAGCCAAACCCTTATAAGATAGAGATTATATCCCGGGGAATAATTTGACGGAGCATATTTTATTTACACTTTGAGGGTCATACTTATGTTAAAGAGCAACACAAGATAACTGATTAGACAGATATAAGACATGTATTAAATATATTTGCAGATTGTAATAGTTCCAGATTTGTTTGATTATAAATTAATCTATATAGATTTAGGAATTAGAATATCATTCATTGAACTATGAAGCCATGAAGTCATTATAATTTAACTGAATGAATCTGAAAACTTTTCATGGACCCCCTAGAGAGTGCCATGGACCCCTGCTGGTCCCCAGACCTCCTTTGACAACCACTGAGCTACAGGATGAGTGTAAATATATAACTCTAGTACAGTTTGTAAAGAAAAAGTAAGGTACTAACTCTTCACTAAGCACACCAGGACCCCTGCCTCCCCCTGTAGATTATATTTAACATCAGGTTCTGTCTAGTAATCATTTTTAGTTGGGCTGTGATCATAAACTTTGACCTATTGTACACATCCTCCTTTAATTGTTCCATATGAATCTTAAATCTTTTTTGTTTGGCTGTATTTATAATAGCTGAACCGCTGGGTGGATCCGTCCTTCACTGATTTGCCAGGGGAAAGCTTAGCTCCGTCGAGAAGGAGAAAGGGCAGCCAGGTTTTGTGCCCCAAGGCTGAGCCGAAGAGGCCCAGGAAGAGGACCAAAGAGGTGGGCAGCTCGGAGCCTCACATGTCCTACCTGCTGAAAGAGCTGGCCCAGAGGGACCAGGATGAGTCCTGGGTGGACAGACACTCGCCCCGTTCACAGGTCAGCATCATCGCTTCTGACATTTGTTTTTATATCCGGGGCTGCATCCCAGGTTCTGAAATTGTATCCCCGACTCCTCCACTTGCCTCCCATCCTCGTGTCTTAGTCCGTCCCACCGAGGAGGCATGGGAGAGACGCAAGGAAATCATGGGAGGAGAGAGGAAACAAGGAAATGTGATTTAGAGGGATGAGACATCCTGTCCTCTGAAGCATCACATGAATTTGTCAGCTGTTTGGGCTTTGGGTTTGTTTATCAAAACTTCTAAACAAAATTTACATTGGCAATTTATTTGCAATATCAGGCCTCAATATATAAACAAAGTCTTCAAATTGGTGGTTGGCCGACATGATTAATATATTCCATCACGTTCTATGTAATTTTCAATCATTCTATTCATAAATGTCTTGATACGGTACATTTCTTGATTATAAGTGAACCTTCTTGTCCCCCCCCCACCTCCGTGTGTTTGTGTAGGCTGATCTAGCTGTCCACAAGAAGAAGATAGAGGAAGTGGAGAACTGGATGAGAGTTCACTCAAACGCATCAAAGGTAATAGAAGTTTCATGCTTTCAGTAAATAAACCTTGTCTCCTTGCGTTGTCTGTGAGGAGCTGTTCTGACCATTTTATTTAGTGATATTAATACCAACACACCCATGTCCTCCCTGGTAAACTATACCTCTGGTGATTTATACCTCTGTGTTAAATATACGCCGTGGTTACGTACTTAGTAGTCTCGCTTTGCCAGACCCTCCTCCGAAGCGCTCTGAAGGAAGGTCTGGCTACCCCACCCAGCATTCTGGGATGGGTGGAAAACCTGCTCATGTTTATTGGCATTACTTTAAACCAATCACAATCGTCTTGTGCGGCGCTAAGCTCCGCACAGAGCCACTGAAAAATAGTCTTGAGAGAGAAAACTCAGATTGGACAGATAGTCTAGCTAGCTGTCTGGATTTACCCTGCAGAGATCTGAGGAGCAGTTAACCATAGTCCTCACAAATCCACCAGAGGTTAGAACGCCAACACAGAGACAGAGGAAGGAAATAGAAAAGACATGAATCCGGCAGGAGCAATTCCGTAAGTGGAACGCAAAGGATATAGACTACGTACGTAGGTACGTGGAGACATGGACCCTACGCCATAGCCTGACGTGCACCTCTCAAAAAATGTAACCCGTAAATGTTACCCGTCGCAGCGACGCATGTCGCTCGGCTGTGGCTTGGTTTTCCTGCTCCAGATTTCCCACCGTGGTCAGAGAACACAGGGGAGACACTTTGTTTCTCTCACTATGACTCTCGCTCCAACACACAGGTAGAGCCACACACACACACACACACACACACACACACACACACACACACACACACACACACACACACACACACACACACACACACACACACACACACACACACACACACACACACACGCTGGCCCTGCTCTTCTCTTAAAGAGATCACACACCAGCGCACTAGTATAAACCTCAGGCTCCTTACGGCGAAAGCTCTGCGTGGAGCCTCCACAGGACCATAAATCACGCTTAAACAAGCAAATGTCAGTAACTAGTGGAAAACCAGCTTTGCTGGCAGGAGTGTCAGTCCCAGGGTACCCACAGGGCCTTAAAAGTCTTACATTTCTTTAGAAAGTTTAAATTTCTACACTTGTATTGTCCTTTCATAAGATGAAATAACTCCTTCATTGTTTCGGCACAAAGCATGTATGCATTGAGTACTACAATAAAATGTATTAAGTTCAAGTACTTGGTAAACTATTATTTTTACAGCCTAAACTCTTTTCTGATATTCCATTATATCCTACACATTCTTGCCAGTATGTTCATGAAGTTGGTATTAAGTTTCGTTGTAAATGTTTTTTTATTAAAAAGGTCTTAAAAAGTCTTAAATTTAACTGACCTGGGGGTTACCTTGAGTCATGTAACAGGTCCTATCTGGAGACCAAGATATTTCAAGAGCTGATCTTGTATCTTAAACTATTAAAATGATGTCCGTGAAGGTCTTAAGTACGGCTGGGTAATATATCAACATCGATATACGAGGCTAGATAATGTCTTAAATTTTAGATATCGTGACATGACACAAGTGTTGTCTTTTCATGGTTTAAAAGGCTGCATTACAGTAAAGTGATGTCATTTTCTGAACTTACCAGACTTACCAGATGCTCTATTATTTGCCTTTACCCACTTAGTCATTGTATCCACATTTTTGGTGATTATTTATCAAAACTATCATTGTGTTAATATTTTGTGAAAGCACCAATAGTCAACCCTACAATATCACCACAATATCGACATCCATGTATTTGGTCAAAAATATCGTTATCAATATTTGATTTTCTCAATATCACTTAGCTCTAGTCTTAAGTGAAGCTGAAGGTCCAGTTTGGGCTTGGCTGTTGTCATCTACAGGGTGGTATCTTGCTGTTGACGGGACCATCAGGCTGTGGAAAGACTGCCACAGTCCAGGTTTTGTCTCAAGAGCTGGGCCTCAGGGCTCAGGAGTGGACCAACCCTTCCAACCTGGAGCCATTCAGCAGCAGCCAGCATGGTGAGGAGGAACCCTAGCTTTACTGTCCTACCGGCCTCACTCCTTCTATCACTGTCAAATAGGCCTGCACAATTATCGCAACTATATCGAAATCACAAGATGGACTAGTGCAATATCCAAATCACAGGGTGAGGTAATGTTTGTATGTGTCAAACCATTCTGAATGAAGTATTGTGGTGCTGCAGAGACGTCCCGGCCTACACATCCTATCCTCCAGACTACAGAAAACATCTTTGATTGGTACAAATCCTCACGTAAATCGCACTATAATCATTTCTTGTAATTTTAATAATTTTCAATGAAAAAGAGAACAGTGATACAAAAATGATCATTCCCTCCAATATTGTGAATCATATTGCAATCGCAATATCAGTCAAAATAATCACAATAGATATTTTCATCATATCGTGCATCCCTACTGTCAAACTAAGAATTAGCACGATGTTGTTAGCATTAATATTAAAGAGAGTTAATTTTTGGATGGAAAAAACTGCCCCTAAGTGACCAGAAATATTGAAAAAAGAAAATTGTTTTGTTGAGACTGTGTCAGAGAGTTGGTGTTGATGTATTGGTTTTGCTTCATATTGAAAGGTGTTTCTAATATTTTGTCAACTCACTGTTTGTGAATGGGAATGTATGAATGTTTTGGGTGAATGCAGGCTAACAGTTGCAGTGTGATATGTGTGTATCCTGTGTCAGTATACAGGCTCCTCCACCCATGTCTCTAATTCTCTGTCTGTTGTCAGAATGGAGGATGAATGGCTTCCCCTGCAGCTCCCAGTTCACCCAGTTCCAGGACTTCCTCCTCAGAGCTAACAAGTACAACTGCCTGAAGATGGTGGGCGATGGAGGAACTCCAGACAGAAAGCTCATCCTGGTGGAGGTTTGTTCTACACCTTCAACTGAAGCCACTGTTCCTGTATTTTCTTAGATGTACTTGTGAAATGTGCTATGTTCAACGGTGTAAGTTTCTATACCTTTTTTTCTTTGCCATGCACTCAACTCACATAGATACTTTGAGCTTTGGAGGCTGAGGATCAGGGATTAGGGATCCTAAAAGTGAATAATCATAAATGAAGCTACTAGGAGAGCACTCCAATTTGATAGTTTATTGCCACACAACGGGCGTTTTGGGCAGCGCCCTTCCTCAGCGTGTGCACTGGCAATTACAAAAATGTGTGGCAATAACTTCTATCAAATTGGAGTCCTGTCCTAGTAGCTTTATTTATACTTAACTACACACATCAAGACGCATTTGCAGAGCCTAAGTTTTCAATAGCTTTAAAGAACAAGGCCTAAACCGAAACAGAAAGTGATGTCTTGTTCTTCCACAAACGCATTAGAAAATCCAGATATGGTCCAGTCCAGAATGTGCAGCTGGGCCTGTTGCAGCAGATGGAGTTGCTGCTGGAATAATTAGGAGAACCGCTTATGATTAATACATGATTAATGAACGGTTGGTTCATTAAAGCAGAAAGTCACTATGAAACCCACTATTAGGTGCCAAGAAATGTCACAAAAAATTGGAAGTAGGCTTGGAGTATGTCATCTCATTGACATACTCCTCTGTATTTAATTATACTGTACATATATAGAGAGTGTTTCCATCGGCATATATATTTTCCTAATGTTGTATATTAACTTCTCTTCTGCCTCTCATAATATTGTCTGATAACTGATACATTGGTCTAAAGCTGATTTGTTTAGATTGATTTAGAAACATACCTGAGTTAACACTCGAGCATCACTTGTTCCTCCTCAGGATTTCCCAAACCAGTTCTACAGGCAGCCTGGCAGCCTGCATGATATCCTGAGGTGAGATCACAGCTTCCACGTACATTTGCTTTCCTGCTATTACACAGAGAACCAGGAAAAGTTCTGTTGTTATGATGACACACAGCTCTGAAGCCTCTATGTTAAAGACGGAAGCATAGTGACCAGTACCAGCACTGCTGGTTTAACTTTGAAGCTTTTAGTGTCTCCCTTTTTTGTGTTAAAGAGAATGATAGTAAGCCTTGGATAGGGCTGGCTAACGAATTTGATATTTCTTAGGCACCAACTGAATTGTCTCTAAAGAATCGAGTAACGAAAAAAGCCTCGTCATTTAATACCCAATTTCAATACCTTGAGCAGTAAATCTCATTAGCTTCAGTGAGCCAATTAGCATGCAGCATGCTTCTACTATGATCTAATCTGTTATTGGCTGTCTACTCTACATTACACAGAGTCAGCTCATGCAGTCGGAGCTGGAAAATAAATACAAAGATTTGTGCTATAATTGTTGATATTGAAGTCACGGAATTGGTACCGGTATCAGAAATGTTTGAACGATACCCAGCCCTAGTCTTTGAACTTTTCTTGCTGTTGTTGAGATACATTTTGTCGTCAGCATTAGGAACTGGTGTGCCTGATGAAAGCCTTTCTACAGTGTATTCAGTACTAATTATTAGAGATGGTCCGATACCATTTTTTTCTGTCCTGATACCGATTCCGATACCTGAACGTGCGTCTGAATGTGTCATGTATTTTATCATGTTTTAACAGCTGTATACTACCATCCCTGCATGGATGTGATATGATTTCTATCTTTGTCGTCGGTCTGGCTCAGGTTAAACGTTTTGTGAAACATAAACAAACACAAACAATGAATGCTTTTTTTTATTATCCTCAAAATGGCAAAAGAACAAATAAACTACTTTATATATTATTAAAGTAAATTTTCTTCTGGGCTAAATTCTGTGGTATCGGATCGGTGCATAAACTCCAGTACACACCAATACCGATTCCTGATGGTATCCATGGTTTCGGTATCAGAACATTTCTACTAATGATGTATTTGTCCATGAATTAGTTCTGTCTAATCTGTGTGACCCGTGTATTTCCCTGCTCTATGTGAGGCCGTGTCCTGCTGTGTGTCTTCCAGGCGCTTTGTGAAGACGGGTCGATGTCCCCTGGTGTTCATAGTGTCCGACAGTCTGAGTGGAGACAGCAGCTCGCGCTTCCTTTTCCCCCGAGAGATCCAGGAGGAGCTGGGCATCAGCAGCATCAGGTTCCAAGTGTCTCACACACTGCTTGCTTTGATGTTTGACTTTCATAGAAACTAGGGCTACACGATATGAGGAAAATATGCGATAACGTTGTTGAATATGGCAATAACGATATAACTTGCGATAATTAAACAGATATTAAAGTGTACTTAGTTCTGCTGCTTTCAGTATTCTGCTGAAATACATCAAATTGCTTGTTGAGTTAAAAAAAAGCCAACATTATTTACATAAATAAATTGAACATTGAATTACATATAAAAGGCACCACTAAAAAAAGAATGACGTTTAAAGTGCAGTTTTTGTCTGATATTTTTTTTTCAACTAACTAACAATTTGAGTGTCTTTTGCGAAATGTTGCAGCCTTTAGCGATGTGCTTATTGCGCCACTTGATATCACAATAACGATAAAAAAAACAATATTTTTGCAGCCCTATTGGAAACCCACATTAGAGCCCAGAGAGCAGTTCAGTCCCAGCCGTGGGCTGAGGAGGAAAGACTGTTCTTGTATATTAATGGCCAGATTCACTAAGAAACATTTTGCAAATGTGTTGAAAAACAATATTTGATTCACGTTTCTTTGAATCATCACAAGCTCCCTCAGGGCTCGTGTGAATTCCATCTGACAGAGAACATTCCCTGCATAACTGACAGTTGCAAAATATGCAGTCCAGCAGAATACATAATTATCTTCTGTTTCATCTCATTATTTGCGCAATCATCCCTCAAATGCATATTCAATGAAGAGTGAGGCACACTTTGCAGACCCACACAAATGACACACAAACTGTGACTCAAGCCTTAAAAATCCGTGCCAAAGCCTCGCAGTGAATCCGTCCCTCAGTACTGAAATGTGGGTCTGTCACAGTCTATGTGCTGATAAATTCCATTTACAGTACATTTTCAGATTGTGGACCTTTATTTTTTATCAACTGCAGAGAGCCAATATTTCTAATATTCCCCATTTTAATAGCAAATGTCATCATATTTAAGAAGCCTTCCCACCTGTTCTCTGTGCTGATCTGTTTTCCTTTTCCGTTTATGCAAACTCAACGCTTCCACAACACTAATTCCATTGGTTTCCTCCCACTGTCCAAAGACATGTGGGTGAGGACTCTCTAAGTTCCCTGTGAGTGTGGGGTTGTCTGTCTCTATGTGTCAGCCTCTGATTGAATGGCAACCTGTCCAGGTGTACCACACCTCTCGCTCAACGTCAGCTGGGATTGGCTCCAGCTCCCCTACCAACCTAACCTAACATAACCTAACCTAACATAAGCGGGTTTAGCTAATGGATGATTTCATTAGTAACAACAGTCATATCATCCTCGCCACTCTCCAATGCTGTTTCTGTTCAGTCGCTTATTATCTACAGCTGCTTTCACTTTACTTTTCTTCTATCCCCGTTAAGCTACTGTCAGTGAAAGTCAGCACATCAAAAGGGCATAAGCCCTCCCATTTATAAAAGGCTTTTAATGTCAAACATCTGCAGGAAATCTTGAAAAAAAACTGCAAAGTAATGGCAATCAATATGCAAAAGGAAACAGTGTTTCTGAAATAAACAGAAACTCTTAGCAGTAGAGTGGTGAGGATGACATGACTCTTTTGTACTGATTGAAGGAGTTTTAGATCTATATTTAGATTATACTGACTTTACCATGTATGCCTTTTATAGTACAGGTCATTTTATCACCTCTTAATGTTTGGCCTCTATATGTCCATGTTGATATGACTTAGACATTATTTGAATACCTGCCTTTATTTGAGAATTTTCAGTAATCTAATGTGGATTAACAGAACATTGAATAAAGCTCTTCATCATCCTGCTGACCTGACTAAAGTAAACTAGCCGACAATATAACGGCTACAAGTCCAGCTGCGATGATCAGACCATTAAACACACACCTGGTTGGAGCCTTTACTCTTTCTACAATCTTTTCATACTTTAACTACATTTTGATGATACTTAGAGACTTTTACTGAAGTAACAATTTCAATGCAGGACTTTTACTTGTAACAGAGTATTTTTACAGTGTGGTATTAGGACTTTTACTTAAGTAAAGGATCTGAATACTTCTTTCAACACTTATTTTGTGTGTTCTCTGTTTCCAGTTTTAATCCGGTGGCTCCAACCACGATGATGAAGGTCCTGACTCGAGTTTCAACCCTGGAGGCGGGAAAGGTGAAAGGAAGCCTTGCAGTTGATATATGACATATTGGTACGAGTTTTTATGTGTCTCAACACAGTGTCTTTTTCCCATGATTCCAAGCAGAGCTGTGGGAGGATGTACGTCCCAGACCAGGCAGTGTTGGAGACGCTGTGTTCAGGAAGCTCGGGAGATATTCGCAGTGCCATCAACAGCCTCCAGTTCTCCTCCCTCCCAGGTCAGGCCACACCACAGGGGTAGTCACGTGCACACATGCATACCATGACATTTGATTTAAATGACCACACAGCCTTTCCTCAGAACAAATATTCTTGCCCTGTCTCATCACCTGACATCAAACATCTTCTATCATCATTGTTACTTTTCCAGACACGTCATTAGAAAAAGGGCTGGGGAGGGTGAAGGACAGGCAAACTTCGCTGGGCAAAGCTGTTTCCAGAACAAACCAGAGGAAGAAGAAGTCCAAACTGACAAAGAAGCAGGATGAGGAGCAGGCTATTGGAGGGAAAGATGCTTCTCTGTTCCTGTTCAGAGCACTGGGGAAGATTCTGCACTGCAAACGTGAGTCGCATATATCCAGGACCACATGGAATCTGTGGACGCAGAATTTTCTATTTTTTTTTTAGATTTTTATTTTGGCCTTTATTGTGACATGAAAAGGAAGAGAGAGGGTGAATGACATGCAGGAAAGTGCAGCAGGTTGGAATCGAACCCTTGGCCACTGCGTCGATGTGTCGAACTCTATATATGGGCGCGCACCATGCGCTTTACCACTTTTCGCACATTTTAAACCAATTCAAATCTAATATTGTGCCATAAAAACACATCAATGAGCTGCACTTCAGTAATTGTAACTGACACAGAGGCAAATAGTGTGCATGCTTGGTTGTTTGTCATTAACAGGAGGGAAACATGAAGGTGCTGAAGCAGCTGAATGTGACACTGGACCTGGTCTACCATCTCACCTGTCTCACCATCACAGAGAAGCATTACTTGTAGACCCTGAGGTGCACACACGCTTTTCTTTTAGCTTTAATGAGTAACAAAGTGCATGGCCAAATGTCATCACTGAGACCCTGGCTGTCTGTGTGTCTATGTTCAGCTGGTTGTTGAGCGTTCCCACATGTCTGGAGAGTTCTTCAACCTGTACCTGCACCAGAACTACGTGGACTTCTTCTCTCAGTTGGAGGACGTGGACCGAGCCAGCGAGTATCTGTCTGACGCCGACCTCCTCACTTCTGATTGGACGGTCAGTCTGTCCCTAGACATTAAATCAGTAAAATCTGAACCAAAGTGTTCTTGTTGTTTGCATAAGGAATTGTTTTCACATTAACTTAGCATATCACCGGTCCCATGAGTCATGATACCATGACTGTTAGGAAGCATTTATACTGCAAATAGCATTATGTTGAAGAAAGATGGCAGTGAGATGATGAGGTAACACCCAGGAAGCCCATTTGAAATGAAGACGTTGAAGGCTAATCACACAATACAGCCCAGTGGTTCATAATATTATGAGACAAGACTTTACAACTCTAGAACGACACCAGTGATGGGGCTGCCCCCTCTTAGTGGATTAGTTGACTAATCAATTGTTTTTGTCTTAGTCGACTAAGATTTCTTTAGTGGATTAGTTATTTTTTGAATGTTTTTTTCATGCTGAATGATTTATTTCCAAAAATAGTCTGAGCGCATCTCTGCTACACACATGATTTAAAGAGGTACTTTTGCGTGATTCTTTGTGGAGAAACTCAATTTTACAGATCTGTTGATGACATCAACTAATCGATTAGTCGACAAAATCAAATGAGTGCTAGTCGACTAAGAATTTCTTAAGTCAAGGACTGCTCTAGCAGAGAGTGAGATTTAAATGTATTTTTATTGATATATTCTCGCATTGCCAGACCTTCTTCCACAGCACTGCGGAGGAAGGTCTGTCTAGTCCACACAGCATTCCTGGATAGGAGGAAAAGGTGCTCTGGTTTATTGGCATTTCTTTAAACCAATCACAATCGTCGTTGGCGGTGCTAAGCCGACAGAGCCACGGTGCCTCTGCTAAATAGTCTCAGGAAGGAATTTGTTTTGGTGGAACATGTGGACGTTCAAAAGTAGTTTTAGTCGTGCAACAGAAAACTCAGATTGGACAGATAGTCTAGCTAGCTGTCTGGATTTACCCTGCAGAGATCTGAGGAGCAGTTAACCATAGTCCTCACAAATCCACCAGAGGTTAGAACGCCAACACAGAGACAGAGGAAGGTGACGGACATCCGGCCGAAAATAAGGACATCGTGCGGAATTTCCGGTGACACCGGAGCAATCCTGGAAATGAAACATTGTGGATTTAGACTAGTATTGATATGGGTTAGGTGTTAACAATATGGTCTACGGTGGATTCCCTGTGAACAACAATCTGTTGCGTCTGTATAAAGCGCTGTACTGTGCTGTTTTCAGAGTCGCAGCACCATGGGCCATTATGGGTCTTCAGTGGCCACCAGGGGGCTCCTTCACTCCAACTCTCAGCAGGTTTCTGTTGGCTTCAGACCGCTTCACAAACCCAACTGGCTGCTGGTCAATAAAAAGGTAAGACCCCTTGTCCTGTCATGATCTTAGCTGTGGTTAAAGTTTAGGACAGGTTTAAAGCTGTGTTGTCAGGAACAAAAACATGCAGTCTTTTAAACTTAACGGCATAAAGAGGGTAACTGACAAACTAAGGCGAGATTCATGAGCAAGATGAATCTATCTATCTATCTATCTATCTATCTATCTATCTATCTATCTATCTATCTATCTATCTATATATATATATATATATATATATATATATATATATATATATATATATATATATATATATATATATATATATATATATATATATAATTATTATTATTATTCACTCGCTGTCTGTCAGCTGCTCATATTGAAAACCAATACATTTGGTGTTGCTCCATTATTTCTAAGAGGAGGAAGTGTTTCCCACTGCGTGACATTTGTTTAAATGTTTGGTGCACTTAACAAAGTTAAGGTGTGTTCGCAACCCCCCCAATCGCACAGAGTCCACCGAACTATAGGTGTGAAAGCGACTTACTAACATCTTTAAATATTTATAACATCCCTCAGATCAGAAAGTTAGAATATGAATGGTTTAGAGCTGCAAAGATTAATCGATTAATTGATTAGTTTTTAACCATTAAATAATTTCCAACTATTTAGATAATTGATTAATTGGTTTGAGTTCTTTTTTATGACAAAAAGTAAAAGAAATCTCTGATTCTGGACATAGAAACATGATTATAGACCAATCAACTAATCAATTAATCAAGAAAATAATTGAAGGATTAATGGGCTATGAAATAATCGTTAGTTGCAGCCCTAGAATGGATCACCCCAAACAATTGGACAGTGTTGCAGATCAGCTTCCTCTAATGTGTCTCATGTGGAAGTAGACGTTAAATGTAGCAGCGGTAGATTACTGAAGATGGTAATGAGACTGAGACTGTTCTGATGTTGTTCCTTCAGCACCGAGAGAACGGCCTGGCTGCCCAGTCGTTGTTCAGGAGCTTCTGTCTGACACCAGTCAGCCTGCAGACGGAACTGCTGCCATACCTGGCCCAACTCACCAACCCTATGAGGAACCAAGGTAACAGACAGACAGACAGACAGACAGACAGACAGACAGAGACACTGTTTGTGCCCCTTTTGTAAGCAAACCATCATGCGGCAGAAGACAACGAGCGGACGTCTGTCCTGTGCATCAGAGCATCCAGATGCTCTCCACATTGGTTTTACGTTCAAACACTTAGACAGTGAGCCTAAGCCACTACCTTGCATAGTACAGGTCGTTTTTGAAAAGTTTTTGGAACTGGTGTGATCAATGCTGAACATCAATCTCTTCATATCCCGATGTGTTGCTATGGTTTCCTGACAGTAAAGTTGATCACAGCTGCATGCCACAAGTATCAGCCACTGGACACCTAAGCAATATAACAGCCTAACGCCGGCTACACACTGGCTGCGTGGCGTGAGTGTGACGTTTCTGTTGCGTGTCAGAGCCAAAATAAAAACGGAGACGCCACACAGCTGACATGCTCACGCCACACAGGCAGTGTGTAGCCGGCCTAACTTTGTCAGGCCTTTAGGTCTTGCCTTTATTTAATTCCTTACAAATAGTTGTTGTTGTATTTTGAGGTGACATTTCACATTGAGTCATTTTGATCTATGGTGCTGCCAGTACTAAAGCTGTAACAATTCCAAATTTTGCTGTACAATTAATTGTCTCAGAAATAATTGCGATTAACAATAGAATTGTCTCTTTCAGTAAAATAATAATTTTTGAATGAATTCCAGGATACGTCTTTTGGTTATATCACTGTCATGTGACCCAGATAATGTAATAATAAAGGTACACAATCTATGAAGTAAACCACGCCTCTTTATTATCTGTATAATAAAGAGGCATTGTTTATTTGCATCCCCCCCCTTGTCATTTTGTTGCTATGAACATGTATAGGATCAGTGCCAACAACTAGCATTGCTTTAGCTCAACAGTCCGACCATTAATCACTTATATAATTACAATTTGGCATATCTAAACAAAATCATCAACTACCATCAACAGTCATACCTCTTAGGACCTTAGCTAATGATAGCAAGCCATTGCGGTTAAATAAAGAAACGTAAAAAAAAATGGACAATTATGTAATAATTGTTACAGGCCTAGCCAGTACTGTAAAACACTGCTGAGGAATGTCATTTCTGAATGTGAACAAAGGTAATTAATGTGCTTTTATGACCCTTAAATCTCTATTCCTGTTAGAAGATCGTGAGAGATCTCATTTGGAAGAGTTTGTCTGTTGATAACGTTTCTGAGGATTTCTAACAGAAGTGCTCTGTGCTTCACTGTGTCTCCCAGCTCAGATAGCTTTTATCCAGGATGTGGGTCAGATGCCACTGAGGAGGTTCCCCGGCAGGTACAGTACACATTTTCTCTTCTACCATAATGCAGTTGGATTCAAGTGTCTGTGGGTGAGCCCAGAGTCTGCAATCCAAAAGATCCAAGCAGCCTTTACAGCATCAGTCTGTACTGATGGAGTATACAGTGTGAAGAGGGAGAAATGAGATAACTAGGACCACAGCCAGAATCCAAACCAGGGACATCAATAATCGAATATTCAATGCTTCGATCGGAGGAGCCTGATTCGACTTCGCAGAGGCGTAAAGTCCAGATTAGACCAAAGATTGGCAAAGAGTTGAAACTTGTAAGACGAGGTGGTGCATCATCTCAATAGGAACGATTCTTTGTACTTTCATTCTAACTTGCGACTTTCTGGCTTTTTTGTAGCTGGATATATCATTTGTTGTGTTGTTGTCATTTGACGCTTTGACATGTGGCCAGAGGAGCCTTGTGGTTGAGGGGCGACCACTCTACCTCCGAGCAGCAAGCCACCTATTTGAATTGGCTGTGTTGTGTGTTGTGTGTTGTGTGTTGTGTGTTGTGTGTGTGTGTTGTGTGTTGTGTGTGTGTGTGTGTGTTGTGTGTGTGTGTGTGTGTGTGTGTGTGTGTGTGTGTGTGTGTGTGTGTGTGTGTGTGTGTGTGTGTGTGTGTGTGTGTGTGTGTGTGTGTGTGTGTGTGTGTGTGTGTGTGTGTGTGTGTGTGTGTGTGGTGTGTGTGTGTGTGTGTGTGTGTGTGTGTGTGTAGATTAAAACTGGAGGCTCTGACCGACAAAGAGCCAGCCCAGCTGGAGAAAGACAGCGAGGAGGAAGAGGAGGGTCCGGCGGGGGTTGAGGAGGGTCTGCCTGCCAGTCAGCCCCATCCCACTACAAGCCATGGCCTGTTAGAGGAGGAGGACCTGATCATTGAGGCCTATGCCAGTGACTAACCCACACTCACTGTCATACTGGGACATTGTCCACTATTTTGTTGTATGTTTTTTTTTTTTTTTTTTTTCACAATTCAGTTTTGGCTTAGTATGGAGAAAGATTCGCGCCACGTCATAAAATAAATAACAAAATAATTTTTTAGATGGATTTTTGATATATGAGGAAAATCATTGTTACTGTTAAAAAGTTGTTATACTTTCACTTTTCCCTCCGAATAACCTTTGAGAATTCTGACTTTTTTCACAATTGTATGATTCCAGACCTAATAATTCTTCACGTAACCATACTCCAAAGTAAGTTGATGACTGTGATTATAGCTCTGGTATTACCAGTATGCTTGCCTTATTAAGGTGTGATCTGTACAACATGTGTTACTTTTCAAACAAGCCTGTCGTCTTGTAGAACCTGAGTTGAATGTGATTGTATAGCTTGAAACAGGCTTGTAACAATATGAAAGCATGGGGATTAATTGTGATAATCTCCCTTAACAGTTCAGTTGTACCACTTGAATTATTGTCACTATTTATTTTAGATGCATGTTCAGCACTTATTCTTCATCTTTTTGTTTTGCTGAGTGACTGTTGAGTTTTTTTACTGTTACCCAGCGATGGATGGAAAATAATAAATATTACAGTAAATGCTTATTAAGGCTTAACTTGCTTGAATCTAAATGAGCGTATGAATAAAAATAATGTGTGAAACGCTGATCATTGTTCCCTTTACTTGGACATTATCTTGTTGTTCCACTCTCCTTTCACACACCCCTTCATTCAATATTTACTCAACAGTTTCACACGAGGCTCTTTTAAATATTCCCTCTGGTGATGGTGACTCACTAAACTAAACTACTTTCAACTTAAACTTCTTCCTTCAATATTACTATTTTAAGTATGCACCAATAATGCATGTGATTAATAAATAAGGATGACAACAAAAGTTTAAATTATAGTTTTCTGTCAACGTTTAAATTGTAGTAATTAATAATTGATATTAATAGTTGAAATATTAATTATGTTTACGGTACGTTATTAATTAGTTATTTTATTATTGTGGGAGTAAGCAAGTTATTACCTGCGTCGTGCTTTTTTTAAATATTAAAATATAAGGCTTTTATTTTCAAGGTAATGACCGGAAGTAGTTGGTGTTAGTCGTCTAACTAATCTATATACAGTCTATGGTCTAACCCTGGTCTAACGTCTAACCTGCCGCTGCAGGGGTTTTGACAGGAAGTGATTCACCTCGCAGTCTTTCTATTAGTATATGAAAGCTGCCGGGAGTAACCATTGACTGTAAATATTAATATTAACAGTTTATGGTAGTAACACTGGGATTCATCTTTACTAAACTTTGTGTGTGTCGCTGGAGGCGGGAAAGCACCAAGGAATATCACGTTACTGCTTCAACGTTGCAGGTAAGAGGACGTACGAACATACTTAACGAATTGTGACTAAAGGGACATTTCTGTAACAAATGTATAGTTCAGGTTTGGGTCTTTTCCATAAACGTAATGGCTGGAGACTATAGTGACGATGCCATCTCGATGAGCCATGTAGTCATTGCTCTAGCAGTCACTTCTCACAAATATTCACAGATATGTTCAGTTAAAGATTTGGCCATGATGTCGCTTTTTCCAGACAGTCCCACCTGTCGTTATGACCTACGAAGAGACATTTTAAAGGTTTTAATCTAAAAAGTGATGGCCAAACATATATCGTTTCCGAGATGGCTTTAAATGGAAAATACTCTTCTGTTGTTTAAATTGTTGTATTCATGTATAAACTCATCAATCAATATCAACTGACTGAAGACTGACTGACTTCCTTTCCTTTACTAGCAGCAACCTGGCCCACAGCACGACGCTGAAGTTGGCATCCGATTCGCAGCTTCCAATTCGGCAGTTAAGGGGAAATTTAAGGGGAACTTAAAACTGTCCGATTCAGCAGGGAAACACAATTTATAGTGACTGATCCTCAGTTTTTTGAACCTCTTGCTGTATTGGATGAGTGTTAGTCATTAAGGTAAATTATTAATTATGTCTAAAACACACTTTTAGATTTGTGAAAGCTTTTTTGTCTTTATGAGAAAACAATAAAGGGGGATTTCACCGTTTTTTCATATGTAGACCACATTGGACCAGGTCCAGATCTAAAACCACAATAGCTAGGCTTGTCAAATCTGGACTACATTATCCCAGAGAGTCTAAGGAGTCTTAAAAACACAGTTTGAGATTTGTGAAAGCTTTATACTATTTGTGAAAATGCAATAAAGTAGGGCTGAAACGATTCCTCGAATAACTCGAATAATTCGATTACAAAAAATCCTCGATGCAAAATGACTTGCCTGGAAGCTTGGTTACATCAGTGTTACTAACGTTGTATCGCTGACGGACGGTGTTTCAGCTACTGTCGCTCACCAGACGGCTCAGTCTGCTGCTGGAGACACATGCCAGAGGTAACTAGTGAGGGCTGAGAGGAGAGACCGGCTGGAGGAGACCACAGGAAGGGTCCAAAGGTTGGAGTCAGTTCAGACACATGCCAGAGGTAACTAGTGAGGGCTGAGAGGAGAGACCGGCTGGAGGAGACCACAGGAAGGGTCCAAAGGTTGGAATCAGTTCAGACGCATGCCAGAGGTAACTAGTGAGGGCTGAGAGAAGAGACCGGCTGGAGGAGACCACAGGAAGGGTCCAAAGGTTGGAGTCAGTTCAGACGCAATTACAACTCAAACTCTGGACAGTGGGTCTACTGCAAAATCAAACTAGCTTAGTACAATAATAGCACGACGTCAGAGCTTTAGCATCTCAACAGAAAACATGGAGTCTAACTTAATCATCCGTTCCACGAAGAGGACCGACAAAAGCCAATCACAGAGTCGTATGGACGATGACATCACATCAGACACAACAACTACCAGAATCAGAGACAAGAAAATACGTAGTGGTGACCACGATCTGAGCTGACGCGCTGACTATCCTTCAGAAAAACAGCTGATTGTTGCACATCTCTCTCGCTCTCGCTCTCTCTGTCTGTCTCTCTCGCTGTGTGTGTGTGTGTGTGTGTGTGTGTGTGTGTGTGTGTGTGGAAACAGCTGATCAACAATCTAATAGCATAAGTGTAACAGAGCTGTGTGACATAATCAAATATATAAATGAAAATAGGTTAAGTATAACTAATATTTACATATAGGTCTAATTTTAGTTGTTTAAAAACGGTAAAAAAATATCCGATTAATCGATTTTACAAAAAGAATCGATAGCTGCAGACTCCTTAGACTCTCTGGGATAATGTAGTCCAGATTTGACAGTTCTAAGTATTGTGGTTTTGGATCTGGACCTGGTCCAATGTGGTCTACGTGTGAAAAAAACAGTAAAATCTCCCTCTATTGCATTTTCACAAATAGAATAAAGCTTTCACAAATCTCAAACTGTGTTTTTAAGACTCCTTAGACTCTCTGGGATAATGTAGTCCAGATTTGACAAGCCCAGCTATTGTGGTTTTAGATCTGGACCTGGTCCAATGTGGTCTATGTGTGAAAAAAGCAGTAAAATCTCCCTCTATTGCATTTTCACAAATAGAATAAAGCTTTCACAAATCTC
Organism: Zingel zingel; assembly: GCA_023566125.1. NCBI lineage: Eukaryota > Metazoa > Chordata > Actinopteri > Perciformes > Percidae > Zingel > Zingel zingel. Next base: position 29,376,289 of record CM042314.1, read on the forward strand.
AAACGGTGTGTTTAAGACTCCTTAGACTCTCTGGGATAATGTAGTCCAGATTTGACAGTTCTAAGTATTGTGGTTTTGGATCTGGACCTGGTCCAATGTGGTCTACGTGTGAAAAAAACAGTAAAATCTCCCTCTATTGCATTTTCACAAATAGAATAAAGCTTTCACAAATCTCAAACTGTGTTTTTAAGACTCCTTAGACTCTCTGGGATAATGTAGTCCAGATTTGACAAGCCTAGCTATTGTGGTTTTAGATCTGGACCTGGTCCAATGTGGTCTACATATGAAAAAAACGGTGAAATCCCCCTTTATTGTTTTCTCATAAAGACAATAAAGCTTTCACAAATCTTAAAGTGTGTTTTAGACATAATTAATAATTTACCTTAATGACTAACACTCATTCAATACAGCAAGAGGTTCAAAAAACTGAGGATCAGTCACTATAAATTGTGTTTCCCTGCTGAATCGGACAGTTTTAAGTTCCCCTTAAATTTCCACTTAACTGCCGAATCGGAAGCTGCGAATCGGATGCCAACTTCAGCGTCGTGCCCACAGCAGGTTCGTTATTGAGTAATGACCTAATCCCTATACATAGTATAGTGTCCCACACTGAGATGAAACTAGCAGACAGGGATCATTTAGGCTTATCCAGCAAATGAAATACCTATAGGCCTATCTATATTTGAGAACATATCTTTGGTTAGAGGACGTGGAGATTTATCCAAATGTAGAGGGGCTTTCGCTTTGTTTAGCTGGAAACGGATCTGATGTAGTCGCTGTCGGCGCAACCGTATAAACAGAACATATTTAGCTCAATCATTGGTTAATTATATATTGATTCTAGGAAATAATGTAAGTACAGAGTCCCAGATCTTCTCAAACACACCTCCTCTATCTTCATTATAAAATGACCATTGAAGTTTGAGGTTGATATGTAAGTTTGATGGGTGCAGATGCAGGAGGCCAGTGAGGCCCGCAGCCTGGATGATGACATGGTGGAGGGAGACCTGGGGGACGGGATGGGAGTCAAAGCAGCACCCAGCTCCACCAGGAAGAAGAGCCAAAGCTTTGTAGGACTCACAGAGACGCTGCTGTCCCGAACAGAGGGGGGAGAGGCGGCCTGGATCCCTGGACTGAAGACTGCAGAGACACAGCAGCAGAGAGCCCGCTGGAAGCTGCCACTCTCCGGTAGGAACATCCAGGGTTTCACCCAGTGCAATGCACGCCTGGTGGCCCACTTGGCCTAAATTGCCCCCCACCAGGCCTAAGCCACTGGGAATGATCTGTTCATGTATCTTTAAGACATTTTTTAAACTACAGTTACAGTGGGACGGCTCGGTTGGAAACTTAGACGTTGTCATATTTTCAAAGCTTTTAGCACTGACTTAATGTAGGGCCCTATGCAATCTGCCTTTAGCTTTTATTAAATTCTCAATTTTGTGATTCCGCTCTTGATTGTGTTATTGATTCTGTGTTATCACAGAAACTATTGGGCTCTACATGAATGATGTCATCAGTCTGTGACTGGCCCCAGTCGGAAAAAAGTCACTTGCCACCGGGCTTAACAACTTCTCAGGGGGAAACTGACGCTTTACTGCAACAGAGGAGCTAAACGAGAATCAAATGGCCCGATGCAGGCAGGATACCATCCAATCATCTCATTTCACCTTCGATTGTTACAACACTTTAATCAAAACATACATTTGTTAATAAAGGAATGCACTCATGGATATAAAAGAAAAACATTTTTGACCAATTGTTTTGGATAGGATTTTTACTGTGTGAAGCCTTTAAACTGACTCAAGCCCAAAGTGGACACTTAGCATCCAATTAAGTTCAGTAAGATTGGCATTTTGATAAATATTTAGGAATTATGGGAAGGTATAATTAGCGAGGAGATAGGTAGGTTGTTCGGAGCACTGCTGTCTCGGTGATCATAATTGATCATTTTGACTGGCTTCCATATAAAACTATAAGGAGGTTTTTCGGTTAAGATTATTTCCTAACTGTGCTAATTACAGTATATATACACTACTGTTCAAAAGTTTGAATCAGCTGTTATTTTGCTATTCTTCTTCTTTCCTTCAAGAATAATAATTTTGCCAAAGAAGAATACATTAATACAATAAAATAGTATCATTCAGACACCAAATGTATTCATTTTATTTGAAACAGTTTTGGCCCCAAACGAAGAAGAATTCAATTATACAAACTTAATTCAGTGTATGTACCCACAGTGTTGCATGATGGGAGAATCCTGTCAGAACTTGGATGTTGAATTAGTTTTCCAGTCCAGAAAAGCGTCAGTGACCCCCGATCATTTGTTAAAGCTCTAAATATGAAGTTATTGCGTGTGTCTTTGGGCCCTCTGCAGTCTGCTCAGTGGTTAGATTAAAGAGGTTTAAACTGGGATTGTTCAGTCCATAGTATGTTCAGTTGATATTCCAATAGTGTTTACACAAGACTTACCTTCTGTTTCTATTGTGAATGTGATGTCTGAACCAACACCATGCCTGTTAAGTCCAGCTTGTTATATGCTGATATAATGGCATGTGTTGCTGTTCTTTGCTGTAACATTCAGAAACACTCTGAGGGATCAGTGGCAAAAACTTTATTCCAGTTGCAAGTTAACCACCAACCCATGTGCTGACCCTGAAACAGCCGTTTGGAGTTTTTCGAAGACGCCACTTTGCAAAGGTGTCCTTGAATATAGCTCCAACTGCTTCTTCATACACAACTACAAGACAACACAGAGACACACACATTTACTATGACCTCTAATGCATGAGTTCACTTTTTGTGAATCAGCAGGCGCCCTGGTTGACCTGTCCAAAGACGAGCTGAAAGACAGACTACAGGAAGCCACTGAGGTAGGAAAAAAAAAGACAAACTATACCTGATATAATTGCCCACGTAGTCTTTATCCACTACCGTTCATTTACGGGATATCCCTCATTTTGGACCGGATGTCCGTCCCCTTCCTCTGTCTCTGTGTTGGCGTTCTAACCTCTGGTGGATTTGTGAGGACTATGGTTAACTGCTCCTCAGATCTCTGCAGGGTAAATCCAGACAGCTAGCTAGACTATCTGTCCAATCGGAGTTTTCTGTTTTGCACGACTAAAACTACTTTTGAACGTCCACACTGGAGACTATTTAGCAGAGGCACCGTGGCTCTGTCCGGAGCTTAGCACCGCCCAAGACGATTGTGATTGGTTTAAAGAAATGGCAATAAACCAGAGCACGTTTTTCTTGTATCCAGGAATGCTGTGTGGACTAGCCAGACCCTCCTGCACATCGCTGTGGAGGAAGGTCTGGCAATGCGAGACTAGTGACCACGTGACTCCAGCCTGGCAAACTGTAACTGATGCTTCTGCTCTGTTGACAGGTGATAGACGTTTTATGCTGTGAGCTGGAGGTGGCACATCGGTACCTTGAAGGCAAATACGAAGCTCTGAAGATCTTACAGGGGAAGGTAGAGCAACACACACACACACACACACACACACAGAACACCGCATCTCACACCTCACTGCGCTTTAGTTCAGTCGCAATCACAAGAGCGCCCAGACATGAAGCAAGTATCGATCAGGAATGCTGCTTAGCAGTGTTACCTAGGTCCAGGGCAGGGGTCTTTGATGGGGTTCCAGGGATCCCGAACGAAACGTCAAATCATTTATTTTTACTATAATGCCATGACAATGACTGTTTTGGACTGTTTTTGTAATTAAACATCTAAATCTAAAACTCCTATCAGATGGAGGCCCTTGGGACAAAATCTAATCAAATGGGGGTCTGTGGTGTAATTTGTCAGACAGGGGTCCTCCAAGTGAAAAAGTTTGGGACCCACTGACCTAGTGGTTGAACACAGTGGTTCTCAATGTGTTTCTCTTGTGATCCGTTAAGGCAATGTCCACTTGGGACCCTTTAAGACGGCTATTTTGGAGCGTCTTGGTAGCCAAATGGTTCCAGCACATGCCACATTACTTCAACGTCCCAGTACTTCAACCCCAGTTTGATTCTAGCCTTGGGACCCAGTTATCCGAGAATAGCACGAGAATAGGTGACAGTCAGCCAGGTACAGAGCACCACGAGCTGCCGGTCATTTCGGCGGAGATTACAGTTAAGTAAGTAATGAAACGACTAGTAAGTTTCGGAACTACAGGAGCCCAGAGGGGAGCGTCGGCTGATGTTAGGAGAAAACCAATTTTCATTTAAACAAATTGACATTAACTACACATTCGAGTTAATCGATAAAATTGATTTATTGCCCAGCTCTAGGTTTTCCATTAGCAAAAGTTCTGAATAGTACCTGGTACTTCTTTGGTACTTTTGTTTTTTTTTTGGTATCTGCAGACCAGTGATTGGTCTGAGAAAATCGTCACTAGCGCCACACAGGACATCCTGCATTTTTAAATAGCCATGCTACGGTCAAAAGCGACCACAATTTTTCAATCACTCGCACCAGATACCAAAAAATTCAGCAGCCCCACAAAACTATGGCGTACACTACGGCGTACAATTGACAAAGTGCAGATGTTCCAGTTTGGTTGCCCATGAAAGGATTCAGCGTGTGTTGCGTTGCGAAGATATTATCACGTCGTTAAGCAGTTGCCTTCAGTCAGAGAGAAAGAAGTATTAAAACCTACAGAGACTTTGTTCAGCCGATGACTAAAGACTGCTCTTCTTCACAGGCCATTCTTGACAAAGCCACGAGCCACACTAAAAATCTGCTGCAGAAAAGTGAGGTGAGGGCCAAAGCTCTGGAGAAGGTAAGTGTACATGCAGGCTGCTCAAACAAGGGCTTGGTCTGTTTGCTTTTACTCTCTATAGCAGGTTTCTACTCAACAGCCAGGAACTAACTGCTCTGTTCCTGTTTATCAAAGGAAACGTGTAATATCACGAGAAATGGTGGTATAAAGAGACATTTCTCTGTTTACGGTTACATTGTGACTGACGATCTTTTTAACATCTATAAAATGTGAATGTAAATTGCATTGTGGGATTGTTAGCAGAAAGTAATGTAAACGCTACAGTGAAAACATTTCACACTCAAAACATTTAAAATGCACTCAAACGAAAATGGAGGACAGTACATAAATGTCATCTACACTGGGGACGCTGTGGACATTTTTGATATGGTCACTTTTGTTCCCATGACTTTTTAAAAGCAAAATTGTTAAAAATGTTCTGAAAAAAAATAAACATAAAAAAACAGATATGTTTTGAATGTGCAGAAAGTTCTGAACTTGAGCAGAAATCTGAAAGACATCTGAGCTAATAAAGTCCAGGGGTTTATAAATGAATTATAATGCATTAATGTATCATGTGAACAAGTGCATTAGAAAAGTTGAGACAAGAGAATGCATATTTGAAAGCAATACACAATGCCTGAGAGCATCACTGCATTATATTTCCATTATGTTTTTATATTTTGAATTGTCAACTGCTGCATGAATTAACCATCAGAGGTGTCAAAAGTATTCACTTTCATTACTCAAGTAGAAGTATAGATACTAGGGTTTGAAAAGACTTCTATAGAAGTTGAAGTATCAACTCAAGCTTTTTACTGAAGTAAAAGTACTGGTTTCAAAACTACTTAAAGTATAAAAGTAATGTAATGGGAAAAAAATGCCATTAAGGTATCTCCAGTTAAATACAGTCACACTTTACACCGTTTAGCTGTCAGCATTTTAACTGCTGCTAGCTAACGGTAGGCTAACGTTAGCTGCTGTCAGGTGTAGTGTTAACTAGCGTCCCGCGTGGCGATGTTTCAGTTCCCTCTAACGTCCGTTTTCAGAGCATCAGAGAGAAGCGCAGGCATTTAAGCGGTACCGAAATCCGCGTTGCTATTCGGTCCGGTAGATAACGGTCGTTAAGGCACCGGTGCCGTATTAGCACCGGGTCTGTGCAGGTGCGATGGATCGCGTACAAACCAATAGGGTGTCGGAATGGTATATGTTTATACTTCACCACAATCAAATCCACTCTCTCCGGATGGTGTGATTTATCTGGATAGGGTTTTTTTGTGTGTGTGTGTTTTTTTGAACGATGACAAGCCGGAATGAAAACCAGCCGAACTGAAATAGGAGTAACGAGGCTATTTTTAAAATGTAAGGAGTAGAAAGTACAGATAATTGAGTGAAAATGTAAGGAGTAGAAGTAAAAAGTCTGCTGTAAAATAATTACTCCAGTAAAGTATAGATACCCAAAATTTCTACTTAAGTAAGGTAACGAAGTATTTGTACTTCGTTACTTGACACCTCTGTTAACCATACATTTTAAGGGTATAAATTTACCAGAATGCAGGAAAACACTTCTGTCACGCTTGACAACTGGAGAGGAGGCTTTTCAAGTTCATGATTTGTGTTTTTATTAAAAAATGACACCAAAATATACTCAAACCAAAATATTAAACCGAGGCAAAATAACAGTAAACAAGCAAAACGGCAACCTCACAGCAAGCTGCCAAGATTCTCTGACCTTCTTCTCCTGAAGCCCTTTTTAACCCCCCCTAAATGGAACCTACCACCTGCACAGGTGATTATAGGGTGAGCTATCCTGAGCAAGCAACAGTAACACTTAAGTTTCTCAAAACATCATTACAATAGGATAGATCAGTTACTGCTGACATTACTATGTATACATATAAGTGCACCCACTACAATAGGCACCCCAGCACTAGCTTACCTATTGTTCTTCACCTTAGGATGGCCCAGCCCCTCCCTTCAGAAAAGACCTACTGAGGCAAACCTGCATCCACTCTCCCTGATTACGCTGGTGAGCAGCTGAGCTACCCCCCCCCCCCCCCCCCGCCCCCACCACAGGCAGATCACTATGAACCCATAAAACCTGCTGAACTTTATTATTCACTATGTCAAATAATAAAGTCACAAATAAACTAAAACAATAACCTACAACATTACAGTGAAATTAAGAATTAAGCAGACACAAAACAGTGTTAATTTTGGGAACAGGGCCTAGTGAAAAGGGAGAAAGGAAGCCTTTTCACAACTTCCCAGACCCTCTTGTGGTTACTTGTGCAGTCAAAGGTTTGTGTTAAATGATTTCCTCTGACCTCATACCGAGGTATGACCTCATACCGAGGTATGAGGTAATCTGAGCCACAGTCCTTACAACTGTTCAACACAAAGTAACACCCTTGGGTGGAGCAACAGTGAAAGAGGAGAGCTGCAACTTCACATTTCCTGAGATGAAAGTGAAAGGTGTTCGATCCAAGGCCTCATCTGCGGGTCAATACTTTCATCGCCGAGATATCTGCTCAGTTTAGACAGTCAGCTCGACAGATAGCTTGAGGCAGCAGCAGCAGCTCAGAGCAACAAGTGTCCAAACCAGCAGAAGTTCCCTGTCCCCTGTGTCTGCACTGGAGGCAAATTGAAGGCCCTAAAGTCCTGTCTGGTGTGTCTGGTCTCCTACTGTGAGACTCACCTGGAGCATCATCTGACAGCTACACGTTTGAAAACACATCATCTGATTGACCGCGTGGACACCCTGGAAGGCAGGATGTGCACGAAGCACGATAAACTACTGGAGCTGTTCTGTAAGACCGACCAGACGTGTGTCTGCATGCTCTGCATGGTTTTAGACCACAAGATGCATGACGTTGTTCCTCTGAAAGAAGGATATGAAGGAAAGAAGGCAGAGCTGGAGGCTGAAATCCAGCAGATGTTCCAGAAGAGGCGACTGCAGATTCAGGAGATCAAACGCTCAGTGGAGCTCAGCGAGGAAGATGCAGACAGAGAGAAAGCTGAGGGTATTCAGGTCTTTACTGCTCTGAAGGAGTCTGTTGAGAGAATCCAGGCTGAGCTCCTCAGCACGATCAAAGAGAAGCAGAGGAAGTCAGAGAAACAGGCTGAAGGCTTCATCAAGGAGCTGGAACAGGAAATCTCTGAGCTGAAGAAGAGAAGCACTAAGGTGGAGCAGCTCTCGCAGTCTGAAGACCACCTCCAATTCCTCCAGAGCTTCACATCCCAGAATGCTGTTCCCCCCACCAAGGACTGGACAGAAGTCAACCTTCGTCCATCGTCACATGAGGGGACTGTGAGGAGAGCTGTGAATCAGCTGGAGGAGATGCTTAATGAAGAGATAACCAACCTGTTTGTGGGCGAGCTGAAGAGGGTCCAGCAGTGTGCAGTGGATGTGACTCTTGATCCTGATACAGCACATTTTGCTGTTACCCTGTCTGATGATGGTAAACAAGTTAAACATAGCGATGTAAAGAAGAATCCCCGACAATCCAGAGAGATCCAGAGAGATTTTTTCCACGTGTCAATGTCTCAGCAAAGCAGAGTTTCTCTTCAGGAAGATTTTACTACGAGGTTCAGGTTAAAGGGAAGACTCACTGGACTTTAGGAGTGGCCAGTGAGTCGATCAACAGGAAGGGAGAAATCATTTTGAGCCCTCAGATTGGTTACTGGACGACATCTTTGGCGAATAAGAATGAGTACTACGCCAGTGCTGGCCCTGATGTCCGTCTCTCTTTGAAGTCTCCGCCTCAGAAGGTGGATTATGTGGAGGGTCTTGTCTCCTTTTATGATGTAGATGCTGCAGCTCTTATCTACTGTTTAACTGGCTGCTGCTTCAGTGAGAAACTCTACCGATCTTTCGTCCCAGTCTTCACTAGGGTGGTAAAAACTATAGTCTGATCATCTCTCCTGTCAAACATACTGAGTTGAAAAAACTTTAGATTTTCTACAAAAATATTCACTTTCATATAATGTAATAAATGTATATTTACTGGTGATGTACGGTGTATACATCGCTGTTATTTAGATTCTGATCAATGTGTTTTTTCCTGTAAATGTTTTATTTGATATGTCACATTTGCTACTTACTACTATAACATATTATATCACACTAATTGCTAATATCTAATGATTACCTACCTTAAAGGTTCCATGGCATGAAAATGTCACTTTATGAGGTTTTTTAACATTAATATGCGTTCCCCCAGCCTGCCTATGGTCCCCCAGTGGCTAGAAATGGTGATAGGTGTAAACCGAGCCCTGGGTATCCTGCTCTGCCTTTGAGAAAATGAAAGCTCAGATGGGCCGATCTGGAATCTTCCCTTTATGATGTCATAAGGGGAAAGGTTACCTCCCCTTTCTCTGCTTTGCCCGCCCAGAGAATTTGGCCCACCCATGAGAGAGAGACATCATGGCTTGCAAACGAGCGAAGCAAGTTGGTCAAGGCCACACCCTCCACCTTGCCCCGCCTCTCTCCTCCTCAATAGCATTTAAAGCTACAGACACAGAAATGGCATCCAAAAAGCAGCATGTCATAGGACATTTAAATCATCAGAAAAGAATGTACTCAGGAATTAGAAACATTTGCATGTTCCTTAATTGCCTGATCATTACATATATAACAAGTGTTGCATACTGGCACAAATTACTGAATAAGACAAAAGTGGATTCATTTTCTGCCTTTCTTCTTTCTTATATAAATACACAAAGTCAAAATAAAGTTTTTATTGTTTCTGATTAAGTTATTAGGGGCCAGGCAGCTCTGCTGCTGGTCCCTCTTGTATTTGCGGATGTTCATTTTCTTATTCCTACCATGAAATTTGCCTTCCCATACATAAACAATCACTAAACCTGGCACCAGGTCCAGTCCTATGCTTAACTTCCTTAACTGGCTTTTTTGGGCTGCAGCTGAGTTTAAAACTTTCCTAACTTTCATAACAAATCAGTCGTACATAACAGCAACTTTAACCATCCCAATTGAGCAGAAATGTTGATATGCTTGGAGCTTGCAGGAATTATGAAGTCCATCAATCTGTTTTCCTCAAAAACTGTAGAACTAATGAAACCTAACTAAAACAAAACTGCTCCAATTCGTCTTCAGCCTGTCCATCACAAACGATCATGTTATCAAAAATTTTGCCTGCAGTGGATAACAATGTTTTACTGTAAACTACTGCAAACTCCATCCATCCATCCATCCATCTTCGTCCACTTATCCGGGGTCGGGTCGCGGGGGGAGCAGCTCCAGCAGGGGACCCCAAACTTCCCTTTCCAGAGCCACATTAACTAGCTCCGACTAGGGGATCCCGAGGCGTTCCCAGGCCAGGTTAGAGATATAATCCCTCCACCTAGTCCTGGATCTTCCCCGAGGCCTCCTCCCAGCTGGACGTGCCTAGAACACCTCCCTAGGGAGGCGCCCAGGGGGCATCCTTACCAGATGCCCAAACCACCTCAACTGGCTCCTTTCAAAGCCAAGGAGCAGCGGCTCTACTCTGAGCTCCTCACGGATGACTGAGCTTCTCACCCTATCTCTAAGGGAGACGCCAGCCACCCTCCTGAGGAAACCCATTTCGGCTGTTTGTACCCTGGATCTATTTCTTTTGGTCATGACCCAGCCTTCATGACCATAGGTGAGGGTACGAACGACAACTGACCCTGTAATTGGCACACACCCTCTGGTCCCCCTTTTTGAACAGGGGGACCACCACTCCGGTGTGCCACTCCCTTGGCACCGTCCCAGACTTCCACGCAATGTTGAAGAGGCGTCTCAACCAAGACAGCCCCTCCACACCCAGAGCTTTCAGCATTTCTGGACGGATCTCATCAATCCCTGGGGCTTTGCCACTGTGGAGTTGTTTGACTACCTCAGCGACTTCCACCAGGGAAATCAACGACAATCCCCCATCATCCTCCAGCTCTGCCTCTAACATAGACGGCATATTAGTTGGATTTAGGAGTTCCTCAAAGAGCTCCTTCCACCACCCTATTACCTCCTCAGTTGAGGTCAACTGCAAACTCTTGCTTAATAAATCTCCAATGTTCATGAAAATAAATGACAGTGTCTTGATTTCAAGGTATAAGTAGTGCGGTCAATTTCAGAACTTTATCTAAAAATCTGAATGTTTTGGAAATATTTTGAATTATATTCTAAGCTATTGCAGTTAGTTGGAATACAGCATCTTTAAATATCAGTTTTGTCACTTATGGAGCAATCAATATTAGTAAAAAAAATAGTACACAAACTCAGAATGTTGTCTTGATAACTGAATTGTTGGTACTAGATTGATACCTGCCTTTACATGCAAACCAGGTGGTTATCACAGTGTAAAGTGTGAAGCCGTCTGTGGTTTGTGGCTTGGCAGTTAGCTCAATAAGATGATGGCTTTCCCCTGACGTCTGAGGTTGTGAGTTTGAGTCCCGGGTGTTGCAGAACAAACATGCTAATACCTACCCAGGAATTGTGCTTTCTGGATTAGAGACTTAAGTTTAAATGATACATGTATTTGTCTTCTGACAAATAATGACCAGCCCCGACTCAAAGCTGCCCAGCAGCTGTTATCTAGATTTGTGTTCTTATTTTTTTAAATTTTTAAACACGTGGCTTATGTGGTCACTTCACCTTCTATGATGTATTTCTTGTTTGTTGTTTGTTGTTATGCTCATATCTGTAGTGGATAAAAACAATAAAATACAATTTATAAAAAGACCAATTCAAATTAAGTTAGGGATACTCTGAGCTAAATTTATTTAAAAGTATATGACTTTAAAATAAGACAGAATGATTGGATGTTTGTACTAGAATATATGAAATGTATTTGCACCACGTGTATACAGTGGATACACCTGGGTTACTGACCCTCGAAAAGAAATTGGTCAGTTATTCAATAGAACAGAAAATGAATGCTCTGTTTATGTATATGAAGAACCAAATTGGCTACACGAGCATTAACAGGATACTTTTAACTTGATAACATAATGTTGTTTATGTCCGGATTAATTAAGCCATGTTCGGAGAACACGGGCCAGGAAGAAGAACTGTGTATATGGCCATGCAAATATTTTGTCATGGTAAAGGCGTGGGATTTTATATCTCGGCTTGTATATAACCTCATACATAAAACTACATGTGGCCTGTTGTTATGTAATAATTGGAGAAAAGGTAAAGAAAATATGCCAATCATGATGTGTTGCAGGAGGCGAACAGCTTGCAGTGGGAACTCAGCTTCAACCAGGTCCAGATGAAGAAGTCTCAACAATCCTGGGAGCAGAAATACAACAGGTTGGATTTTCTCCACAAACACTCATGGCTGTGCTATTTTCATTGGTTTGTATTATAACTTTGTTGTTGTTGTAATCAGAATTTGGAGTGAGAACAAGATTCTGACCGACAAACTGGAGGAGAGAGAGAGGGAGATCCAAAAGCTCCGGGCAGAACATTCCAGTAAGTGCTGAAAAATGTAGAATCCTTTTAAGGGGACCTAGACATGTCTGCACAGATCATCTCCTTTTGTGAGGTGAAGTGGAAGTCTGTGTGTGGAGCCACCAAACCTCCTGCCGCTCCCAACCCAAGTGGGACTCCAACTCACCAACAGTCACAACTGGCTAAATAATCTCAACTAGAGCTGGGCGATACGGAGAACATCAAATATCACGTCATTTTTGACCAAATACATTGATGTCGATATTGCAGTGATATTGTACGGTTGACTATTGGTGCTTTCACAAAATATTAACACAATGAGAGTTTTCATAAATAATTACCAATAATGTTGATATAATGACTAAGTGGGTAAAGGCAAATAATCAGAAAGTCTTTAAAACCAGGGAAAGACTTATGTCATATCACGTTATTACACTATAGAAAATTTAAGACAATATCTAGCCTCATATATCAATGTCGATATAATATCCATATATTGCCCAGCCCTAATCTCAACCCAAGGTTTAATCAGCAAATGGAATTGATTTAGTCGTCATCACCAACATTGTGTGTGTATGTTTGCAGCTCTTAGTCGGCAGTGTGTGGAGCTTCTCTCCATGCTGAGTGTGAAGGAGCAGAGAGTTTACCAAGAAACCAAACCTCACTACAGCCCAGAGAGAGACGCAAGTCTTCTGGAGGTGAGAGAGCACCAATCAACATTACACACACAGCGAGAGAGAGAGAGAGAGAGAGAGAGAGAGAGAGAGAGAGAGAGAAAAGGATACCACTTAGTACATCTTCCTTTCAAAGTAACTGTCAGCGGCATGTTTGCTGGACAATTGGATCATTTCACATGATGAAAACTTGACGCACACTCTCTGTGTAATCATGTGAAATTACATTATGTTCTGCAGTGTTCCTCTGGGGTCAGAGCAACCTGCCAGGCTGCCACAGGGCAAAATAATATGTGGTGGAGGAAGTATTCAGATCCTTTCCTTAAAGGTATAGTAAGTGATGTTAATCCAACACACTTTTTATAAAATTCAGCAAATATCTCCTCACGCTCACCTAGCTGTCTATTATCTGTGTGTGCTAAAAAAAAAAAGCTGGTGTTAATACACAGCCCTGGATGTGGATAGATGCTAGATCGGATCCGCTAGATGTGTTGACGTATTTAGATTTAGGCATGGGGAGTGGGGATTGGTTATGGCTAGGGAACGTCCTGTGACGTCGACACGTCTAGCGCATCCGATCTAGCATCTACCGCCTGTGTAAATAGGAAAACAAACAGAACACACAAAAACACTGTTCCAGCCAATCAGCAACAGACAATGTCAGTTGATTGGGGGGGGGGCAGCATGTGAACGTGCCGGCCAGCCAGTAGTTATCTGTCTGTATATCTGGGGGGCGGAGCTTCTGAAGAGTGTGGGGGGGGGCTGCTCGTATTTGTTTGGCAGTTGAGTTCAAATATCAACACACTTTTGCTCAGCATCACTTACTGCACCTTTAAGTAAAAGTACCAAAACAACAATGTAAAAATACTCCATTACAAGTCTAAGCATTTAAAAGTATCACCAGCTTCATATACTTAGTAGTAAGTATCAGCAGTAGAAGTACATGTGCAGTAAAATGTCTCCTGTGACTGAATCATCAATGTCAGAGCAGCATGTTATTGTTGGCGCTGCTCCAACTTTTACTACTTTATATACAGTTATCTAGTTTAGGGGCCCCTCCGAAGGGTCACCAGATCAATTGGAGGGGTCGTGAGATTATTAATGATTCAAGATTCAAGATTTTTGTTTTCCCTCCGGAAGTACAAACGTAATCCAAAAGAAAATTTAAAAAGACACAAAGTTAGAGAACAACAGTAAATATAAAAATACATAAAATACAATAGAATAAAATATAACTACAAAATATAAGAGACATTAAAAGAATATATACATTGAAGGTATAAGACAGTGGATATTGCACAGGTGGGATTGCACTTTGTGTGTGTGTGTGTGTGTGTGTGTGTGTGTGTGTGCTATTTATTTAGCAGTTTTGTGGCCTGGGGGAAAAAGCTGTACCTCAGTGTGCTGGTGCGTGCTTTGGGGGTCCTGTCCCTCCCCCTGAGGGCCGCAGGGCGAGCAGCTCTGCTCAGGGGTGAGCTCTGCTCAGGTGCAGCTGCCATACCAGGTGAAGAAGCAGCATGTCAGGAGGCTCTCTGTATTGCCCCAGTAGAAGTCCCTGAGGATGTGGGGCTTCAGGCCAAACTTCTCTACACGCCTGAGGCCGTACACATGCTGTTGGGCCTTTTTCACAACAGTTGTACTGTTGCTGGCCCATGTCAAGTCCTTGTGGATGTTTACCTCCAGGTATTTGATTTTGTCTACTATCTCCACGGCCAGTGCTGGAAGAAGTATTCAGATCCTTTACTTCAGTAAAAGTCTGTAAGTATCATCAGGAAAATGTAGTTAAAGTATTAAACCATTGTAGAAAGAGTAAAGGATCCAACCAGTTGTGTGTTTAATGGTCTGATCATCTCAGCTGGACTTGTAGCCGTTATATTGTTGGCTAGTTTACTTTAGAATAAAACATCAGATTTTATAAACTACAAAATATTTTATTAAACTTAAATAAAAATCTTAATGTGTAAAGTAACTAGTAACTTAAGCTGTCAGATGAATGTAGTGGAGTAAAAAGTACAATATTTCTCTCTGAAATGCAGCTGAGTAGAAGTAGAACGTGGCATGAAAAGAAAAATACAAGTAAAGTACAAGTACCTCAAATTTGTAGTTATAAGTAAATGTACTTAGTTAGATTCCACCAGCCGTGAACAGTGACTGGTGGGTGAGTGCCCCCTTCCTTGGTCTTGAAGACATTTGGCGAGAGGTGGCTGTCCTGGACCACTGTTCCTGGGCGTTGTAGGCAGTCTCGTCCCCGCGGGAGATCAGCCCCACAACTGCTGTGTCGTCTGCAAACTCCACAACGGTGTTTTGAAGCCTGCTTCGCCGTGTAGTCGTGAGTGAAGAGGGAAAACAAGGGGTCTGAGGACACAGCCCTGAGGCGCTGCTGTACTCTCACCACCTGGAGGCTGGGTATCATTAAAAGAATTTCAATACCGGTACCCATACCAATACCATGACTTCGATACCGGTTCCTCAAACATACTTTTTCCGATACCAATTTTATACAACAAAAAGAAATTAAAACATTACGGCACAAATCTTTGTATTTATGTTCCAGCTCCGACTTTGTGACCCGTCTCTGTGTAACGTAGAGTTTCTCCTGCGTGTCTCTACGACGTGTAACAATAGACAGCCAATCACAGACATTATTAGATCTTGGTAGAAGCATGCTGTGTGCTGATTGGTTCACTGACGCTGATGAGAATTACTCCTCAGGGTTTGAAATTGGGTATTGAATGACGAGGCATTATTCAATACTCGATACTTTGGAGCCAATTCGGTCGGTGCCTAAAAAGTACTGAATTCGGTAGCCAGCCCTAGGAGGCGGTTCGTCAGAAAGTTCAGTATCCAGTCACACAGTGCTGTGTTCAGGCCCAGATCTTGGAGTTTACTGAGGAGCCAGGAGGACACTTTGGTGTGGAACGCTGCCCTGTAGTCCACCAACAGCATCCTCACTTCCAGGTGAGAGAGGGCTGTGTGTGGGGCGTGGGAGGTGGTGTCCTCTGTGGCTCTGTTTGGGCAGAAAGAAAGAATAAAGTTCTGATAGTTTAGTTTAGTTTATTTGCACAATATCATTTAAAAACAAGCAATTACAGGAGAGGAGAGAATACTGAAAGGCTTATTCAGTATCCTCCCATATTACAAAAGAGGGGAAAACTAAAACATGATAATTTCTCTACAAAAGATAAAAACAAGCAACAAACACACAGGTAAAACATACACAAACTGTTTGTCAGACCAAATTATACACAGTTAAAGCAAGATAAAGCAACAAAAAAAGACAATATACAAAAATCTGTTGTCATAGTTTTTAGTAATATTAGCTGTATGTGATACTCTTACTTTGGAATCAGTGAAACCATGTGAGAAGTTGTGTCTTGTGGAACTTCTAACAACGTATAGTGATCTAAAACAAGAGAACAGACACATACACACTACTGGTGTCTGTGAGAGGTCACAAACTAAAAAAGACAGTGAAACACGAGTTTAATCTTTAATAATGGGCTGTGTTTTATAAGCTTCTCAAATGTTTTTTAATGCAAAATCTTAATCTGAAAAGTAATTAACTACAACTTGTAGTGCTGTATAAAGTAGAAGAGTAGAAGTATGTAAGTATCATAAAATGGAAATACTTAATCAAAGCATGTACGTGTATTGTAAATGTACTTCCCACCACAGAAAACAAGTTGTATCCTAATGACCCCCCCCCCCCCCCCCCCCCAGTTCCTACAACCTCCGTCTGTTGTGTGTGTATTAGTTAGTCAATCGTTTTTTAGTATTTTGACCACACAACAATTTCTTTTAGGAATACACACCATGCAAGCACAGTACAAACTAAATATGCCTGAAACTGAAAGTGTAGTATTTAGGAATGAGATGGACAATTTCAGCTGTATTAAAGAATCTCAGATTGAAAACTGGCATGAGGTTATACATTTCAAATACATTCAATTCAATTTTATTTATAGTATCAAATCATAACAGAAGTTGTCTCAGGACACTTTACAGGTAGAGTAGGTCCAGACCTCACTCTTATCATTTACAGAGACTCACCCAACAATCCCCCCCCCCAAGAGCAAGTATTTGGTGCGACAGGGCATAAAGTCTTACTTACGTATAATTTATAAGTAAGGTGTACTTGTACTCAGGAGGGAGTAAAGTCTTCCTGGTGTCTGTGTTTTCAGCTGGCAGTTTTGGGGGCGTGCCGGTGTCTCGGGGCTGCTGAAGCTTGTCTGTGCAGTCGGGCCGCGGCTGGCAGCAGGAAGCAGCTGGTCCAGCTCCAACAGGAGGTAAACGCTCCATCCTCTTCTTTTTCTTCTTGCTAACAAACCACTATTGTTGTTCTTGAGATATAACCTTAGTCCTTGTTGCTTTCTGAACTGCTCTCCTGCCTTAGTTAGATGTAATATAGGCTTGAATAGCCAGACCTTCCTCCACAGCGCCGCAGAGGAAGGTCTGACTAGTCCACACAACATTCCTGGATGGGAGAAAAACGTGCTCTGGTTCATTGACATTTCTTTAAACCAATCACAATCATCTTGGGCGATGCTAAGTTCCGGACGGAGCCACGGTGCCTCTGCTAAATAGTCTCAGGAAGGAACTTGTTTTGGTGGAACATGTGGACGTTCAAAAGTAGTTTTAGTCGTGCAACAGAAAACTCAGATTGGACAGGTAGTCTAGCTAGCTGTCTGGATTTACCCTGCAGAGATCTGAGGAGCAGTTAACCATAGTCCTCACAAATCCACCAGAGGTTAGAACGCCAACACAGAGACAGAGGAAGGTAACGGACATCTGGCCGAAATGAGGGACATCTGGCGGAATTTTGGCAGCACCAGAACAATCCTGGAAATGAACCGTCATCGATATAGACTTAGCCTAACGTGGTCATACTCAGATTCTAGTCAGAATATGAGTCTGATACTGCTCCAGTGGGCTGTGGTTATGGGGCGTGGTTCAACCGAACCAGGAAGAAAATGCCTCTGCACTCAATTGGATAGACCTACAACCAATCAGAGCAACAGAGTTGTAAACAAATTCAACCCAAGCGCTCTTTGGTGACGTGGTTGATTACGTTACTGTTGATCATCTGTCCATCATAGTATGAAGCCTGCCCTGGCAATTTGATTGGTCCAAACAGCTCTGGTTCGAGCATAGTTGCTCCACAACGGATCAAGTCCAGACCCAACTTCCCGACCTCAAATGTTGTGGGCGGGGCTAAGTTCGGCTGGCATCCAGGCTTAAATAGACTAGTTGTAATAAAAGAATTTTTGTCCTTACAAGGTTTCAAACTAACCTCCTGACAACTAGTGCTAAAAAATGCATACATCAATTTTTAGGTTCAGTGTTCACTTTTGGTAATGTTAACTAACTTTAATAATAATAATAATAATAATAATAATACATTTTATTTGGCGGATGCCTTTCTAAATACACAAGGACATCTTACATGTTTAAAAGGGCTAAAAAAAGGAAATAGATTAAAATACATTTAGCTTCATAGTAATACATTTTACAAAATAGACAACATCTGAAAAGTGCTAAAAACGTCAGAAAAGCAGTAAAAAAAAGTGTGTCAGGAGGGTTTCTATGGCAATGTAGTACTATGAAGATTTAAAGATTAAAAAAACTTTGCTATTACTAAGTGCTTTTGCAAAGCATGTGCACGAGACATTTAATTCATTTTAAATAATGTTTCTTTCTAAATCAAAAAGAAATGTTGACCTGCAGCACAGGTCATTTCTGACAGCTGATATTTTAATATGTCATATCTCATGTGTAAGCAGAGATTTCTCCAGGAATCAAGTGGGAAGGGACATTACCTTCTGGAACACACAGAGCAGTATGATAGGTACGAGGAGAGGGAAGGACTAGTCGCTGAGTGTATGTATGTATCTGTGGAGTGTTGAAGTGGGAGAACATTGTACCCCAGATAGTTTGAGTTCTAGAGACCCCTGGTTTAGTAAGTGCCATATCTTCCTCCTCTGCTGACTGTTTGCTCACATTATCAATAAACGTGTTTTATTAACTCCCTCGTAAGTTTGTACATCCATTGCACATATTATATATTATTTGCCCATTCTGCAGTCAACCGACTCAGCCTCTTTTCCTTACGCAACACTTATTTTGTATGTATATATTTGTTTCTGTATGTATTGTTTATTCCATATTAATGTTTAATATGTTTGTTTTTTCGTTTATGTATTCACCAAGGCAAAAAATGTAACTTGTTGTGGCAATAAAGTATTTTCTGATGTGTGTGTGTGTGTGTGTGTGTGTGTTCCAGCTGGATGCACAGCGTCTGAAGAGAGAGGAGGCGTGGATGGTGGCCGATGCTTTTCGCATCGCCTTTGAACAGCAGCTGAGGAAACGGAGTGAGCACTTCCTCCTGCTGGCTGAAGCCAACATACTGAAGTCTAATCAGGGCAAAGCTGAAGGCAAGTGTGCTATCAGCACAGCATGCGCCTACAACAACAACAAGTCAAATGTCAAATATCACTTCTTAAACTGGGAGAACATAATGAAATTTGCAGATATTTTACTTGTGTATAACATGTTTCATCGTCTCCACTGAATGAATTCATGAAACAAAATCAAAACACAACAACCAGAGCTACTAGGATTGTAAAATACCAGATAGAAAACATTCGTTTGGGCAGTTAGCCTTTCTGTGCTTATGTTTTCTTTTAATGCCATCAACCTTCCAGGGACTGCTGATATGATATGATAATGAGCCTGTATGGCTAAATCTGCCACATTTACATCAATCAGTCAATAAGCATTTATTTATATAGCGCTTTACAGCAACCAGCAGGTATCCAAAGTGCCTGTACATGAAGTAACAACAGTAAAACAACATACAGTGAAATCAGAAAGAATTAAAACACACAGCAAAATCAGAAAAATAATACATAAAATCAGGAAGAACGGAAAACGTCACAATGCTACTATGTATTAATAAAAGCCATTATAAAGAAATGGTGCTCATTGTCAATTAATGTGCATTATCCCTTCTTAAATAAAATAAAAGTAAACATAAAGTAAAGACACAGGAAGAGGGATTCTAGTGAACTTTTTTCTTGGCTAGGGTTGCTTCTCAGACCAGATGGTCTGTGTCAAAGCCAAGGATTCTCTGTTATTTATGTTTAGCTGTATATTAGCTATATATAATCTTTGATTTAGTGCCTCATAGCTCCCACTTATTGGAAGCATCAGACCAGCATCTGTTTTTTCTCTCCAGGTGCTAACAGCAGTCCTTTAATCAGTGTAAGCCAGAGGTTGAGAGGATTGCTGCCGTCCAAGATGCCTGAGACTGAGACTGAGACTGAGACTCTCTACCGACTGCTGGACTTGGTTAGTGTCTCCTTATATATCTGCCGGACTGTTATCTAGTGATAACTGCACAGAGACTGTATTAATTGACTGAGGAAGTCCTTATTAGAGATGGTCTCAAACCATCTTCTCCTTCCTGATACCGATTCGATACCTGAACTTGCGTAACGGCTGATACCGAGTACTGATTCGATACCAGTGTGTCATATATTTTATTATGGTATAACAGCAGTATACTACTATCCCTGTATGGATGTGACTGTAATGGTTAAACTCTGTGAAACATTAACAAACACAAACAGTGAATGCCATTGAACTTTCTTTTATTATCCAGTTTGATAGTCAGACATAACGGAAAAAGATGTACTACTTTAAAGTAGATTTTCTTAGTGGCAAAATTATGTATCGGCTCAGTGAATAAACTGGAGTACTCTCCAATACCGATACCAGCATTTTAGTATCGTTATGGGACATATGCCTCATCATTCAATACCAAATTCCAATACCTAAGTAGTAAATCTCATCAGCGTCAGTGAGCCAAACAGCATGCAGCATGCTTCAACCAAGATCTAATAATGTCTGTATCTATTGTTTAGGAACCAGTATCGAAGTCACAGTATTGGTATCAGTACTGGTATTGAATATTTTTAAAGGATATCCAGCCCTAAGTGCGGCATGGTTTGGCTCAGCACGGCCAAACGTTCCAATGGAGAAAAAAAACATTTCAGAGCTTCTTTAATTCTAGAATGTGTCAGTAACTTGTTCATTACTCATCTGTTACTGATCTAAAACATTAGTTCTGCCTTACTTTCGAGCATAAACTCTAAACCCCCTTTTAGACTGACCATTATTATTAGACTGCAGGAACATTGGTTTGAGGAGTTGGTTGCGCTAAAGCTCGTAAAAGGTCACCATGTAAGAATTCTTCAGGCGTTTTTTTGTCTCCAGAGAGGATGGTTTTCCTCCCTAGTACTCACTGATGCTGTGTTTCCTGCTATAGCTGAATGACAAGGAGGAGGCCCTGGCCCATCAGAGGAAGGTGAGCATCATGTTAGCCCACAGTGCAGACGAGCTGCAGAGACAGTTGCATCTGGATTCACATTGCCGGCCAGCAGACCCATCAGAGAACCAGAACCAGATACAAGCCCAAGTCTTATCAGAGTCCAACATCCATGCGCAGCAACAGCTACAGCTGCCAGATTCCCAGCATCATCCGGGACAACCAGCGCGTCTGTCAGAGTCCAGGACCGAACCACAGGAGCTGTCGGACCCATCGCAGTCCAACAGCCAGCCACTGTCCAACCACAAACACCATGAGTCTGAAATCCAAAAATCAGACCAACCAGAGTCCTGATCCAGCCAGCAGACTCCTGTCTGAGACAGAGACGCAGCAGTCAGGGTTTGATTCTAAAATAGGAGGACGTGGTTTTAGCACACACCACCTGGCTCAATGCAAACGCCTAGTTCAAAAAAGACAATGTTGTGCACATCCATGTAGTTGCTGATGCATGACAAAAAAAAAGAATGTTCAAAGAAAAGTGAGTGAAGTCCACACAACAGCTGACAATGAACCTTCTTGGGACGGGCATTGGAAATTAGCAATTGCTAAGGGAGACGCCAGCCCCCCTCCTGAGGAAACCAGCCTTCTTTTGACTTGTAGACTTTGTCATCCGTGTCGATTACTGTAGAATGGTGCTGCTAAGTGCAACATATTGTGCTGTTTTTTTATTTGTTCTCTTAGTTTGTGTAATGATATTCAATTTTTTTATCTGCCTACAGTAATGGCATTTGTGAGTCATCTGAAGCCAAAGTCGAATTACACATTGAACAGTTTTGTTAGGAGAGTGTTACTGTTTTTTGTATTAATTTAATTTCAATTCAGTTTTATTTATAGTATCAAATCATAAAAAGAGTTTTATCTCGAGACACTTTAGATAGATAGATAGATAGATAGATAGATAGATAGATAGATAGAGTAGGTCTAGACCACATTCTATAATTTACAAAGCCCCAACAATTCCAGTAATTCCCCCAAGAGCAAGCATTCAGTGTGACAGTGGCGAGGAAAACTTCTTTTAGGGAGAAACCTGGGACAGACCCAGGCTCTTGGAAGGCGGTGTCTGACGGTGCCGGTTGGGGGTGTGGCAATAATAGTCACAATAAAGATAATGGAACTATGACTAGAAATAGTAGTTGTAGTAGTTCATGGCGTAGCAGGGTGTAGCATTAAAAGTAAATCATTAAATGACTTTAAGGATGAAAATATGGAGTAGTTTCACCACTGGGCTCCTGTGCTCCTTATCATAGATTCTCCAACTGGAGGAATGTTAGAGGATGGTGGAGGAGAGTCTCCACCATAGGTGTTCAGTTGGGTTGAGATTTGGTCACTGTGCAGACCATATGATTCATATCATGTTCATACTGTACTCATCAAATCACCACCAGTCATGTGTTCACACAGCGACAGAGTGTCCTGGCTTCATAGTTAAATTGTCATATGTTTTTGAATTCTGAGTATTGACTAACCATTACCAAGGTATTATAATCATCCGTTGCAACTTTATAACAGCATCCTGATCATGTTTTATTAACGGATTACAAAAGATGTCTTAAAGGCTTACAAATCATTTAGTAATCATTAATACTTATGATACATAAAATGTTAAAACAACATACATTATAGCATTACTAATAATTCATTTATTATTTCACTATGTGTTCACAGTAAAATAACTATTAACTAAAGTTTAATTAGCCATCAGTTTGCCATTTATTAGTGATGGTTATTATAAAGTTGTACCTTATAAATTGCAAAAGGGATCCCACTCAGGATTGGCAGATACTCAGTATGATCAGGACCAGAAGGGAAGAGAAGTGACTGAGCCTCTTGTTGTTTTGATTTGATGTATTAGACCGGGACAGTGCACAGATTCTTAGCTGTACAAGAGTTAGGATTAAAGCTGTGGCGGAAATTCTAATACAGTAGGTTGAGATCTTAAATAAAGTCGTATAAGTATATATTCTTTGTGCAAAGAAGGTTCAGGTCATCATCAGAGTCTGAGAGAATATACAAAGAGTCTCGGAGAATCACTTGCTTATTAACCCTCTAACAAGCTGACAGCACTGGGGAGGGGGTCAAATGAACAGCCCTGATCGGCCCCTCCAAGTCAGAATGCATGGGAGGTAGAGAATGCCAGTTTAAATCACTTTCTGCACCTGGCTTATCAGAAGAACATGAAAGTTGGACTGTCTGGGCCCACACATCATGACATGTCAAACACTTGCAGAATCCGTGAAGGGTTCGAGCAGCTAAAAACTAAAGAACAAGTCAATCATCAGATATGTTAATAATCAGATATGTGATTTTCCATTACAAAGCTAATTCACATCTGTAGTCCCTAGGCAGGAAACAGAGAGTAATACCCTCGTTAAGAAAATGAACACTCTAGTGAAGCCCACTGCCATGGGACCAGAGAATAGGCTCGTTGGCGATGAGCCAGGTCTGCGCAGAATCGATCACCGGCGATCGCCGCCCAATGCATGCCGGTTAGATTTGTGTCCGACTTGATCCCGACTTGCTCTGACGTCATGCACACGTGGGCAACGATAACCTCACGAGATCAAGGCAGCCGCAGTTTTTAGAGCCAGGCGCCGCAGTTGCTCTCCACCGACTGCAAGACCCAGGCGGACCCAGGGCATGCTGGGAAACGCCGGCCTCTCAGCTGATCTAACAGCTGATTGGTTCAGAATCGACTCAACATGATGGTGTTTTATATAAACTTTTATTGATTTTGATTTGGAGGGATTTTAACTGCTATTTGTTTGATTTAAAGGCTTATTCTGTACAGAACACCTGTTGTGTGGCTGATAGTGACATTTAGAAGTCAGAGAGACTAAATCTGATCAGATTACAGATAATCTACAGTCTGTTGGTAATTAAAATCAGCAACAGATCGCATGTAGAGCATTTTAACAGCTACTCTGTCATAATTAAAACAACTGGAGACTGTGTAGGAGCTGATATATGGGTCTGATAAGATTTTATTAAATCGGAATCGGACCACAGTGTTTCTGTCACTTCCTGTCCAGCCTGAAGGCTGCTGGAATCAGCTGGAAACTGTCCGACATGACAGCCTGCTCTGGTCCGCTTTACAGGCGAGGCGCAGTTCATCTCCTGTGAGCCTAGTGGCTCATGCTTGTGTTATTTTCCTAAATGGTGGAACGACAGCATGCTGCACAGGAAGTGGCCAGCTGAGGGCAGTGTTTGTCTACACATGTCCCTCTCAGAGTCTGGATGGCTGCTCTCAGTGCACATAGGCTACTGTGTAACCCATCGCAGTGCATGCAGCTTTGTGTTCCAGCATCAAGAGAAAACCACTCAAAGGCAAGACCACTTCATTCATGCAGCACATTTCATCCGCAGAGGCAACCCAAGGCTTCTTAAACTCGTTCAGACCAAGGACCACCTACCCAATGAAACACAAACTCATGGACCACCTAACTTCCTTTCCTTCGTATTTCCTTCAAATGTCTGATCATTTGTGCACAGAAAAAGCAGCCAGCTCAAAAAGTAAACATGAGTGAGTTTATTCAACATTGAAAACAAGACATCTATGCGTTTTTTGGCTTTGGAGTCACTCGCAGACAGTTTGATGAACACAGTTTTGAGTATATCATATAGCATATTTTTCCAAATCGACGGACCACCAGGGGTCGCTCGCGGACCACTCTTTAAGAAATACCACTTTACTTAATGAAGTAATATTTGTTTAAAGAATATTTTTTCGGCTTGTATTACCTTTATTTATAGGACAGATTCAGACAGAAAAGTGGGAGAGAGAGGGGGAATGACATGACAGGTCAGAACCAAACCCGCGGCCGCACAGCAAGGACTCAGCCTCTATACATGGGGCTCATGCTCAACCAGGAGAGCCAACCAGGCACCCCTAGTAATGAAGTTTAAGAAGTCATGGTATGAAAAATTAAAGTACGGTGGCCCTGAGAGCTCAGTGTTCTGCAAATTAAGACAACACATGCAAATAGAATAGAAGACGTTTTACTGTCGTTGGACAGCAGCTGTCCAAAAAACACAACGGATATGATGCCGTGGTTTGTGGCTTATGAAGTTAGAGAGAGTAGTTGTTCATGTATGTCAAAAGCATGTGAGTGAGTTAGCAGTTGTCATAAGAATGTTTTTTTTTGAGAAAAAGTAAGAATTTGCCAAGCGGAACTAATTGCGAAAAAGGATCAACTTTAATAACTTAAAAGTTAAGGTGCTCTGTAAGTAAAGTTCTTCATTATTATTTGTTACAATACTCAGTGGGGTTTGAAGTCTCTTGTACGGCATATGCGTAGATTTCGGGGGGGGGGGATATTTCCCCCCCAATATTTACAGTATATATCTTTCTCTTTCTCCGTGATATGAAGCTGCCTATAAGCAGTGGTGGAGGAAATACTGAATCTCAGTACTTAAGTAAAAGTACAAATAACCAGAGATATATTTACTTTAGTAAAAGTAAAAGTACAACAATGAAAACCCTACTTAAGTAAAAAGTACCTGATTTTAAATGTACTTTAAGTATTAAAAGTAAAAGTACTTTCATAATGATTTATTCTCTTAATGGCTATATTCTAATAATAAAAAAACAGTAGGCCTATGGGCTCTGGCATTTTAATTAAGTTAGTTTTAGGTTAATGTAATTTGGCTTACTATCTGTGGCCCAGTTTACATTCTGACTTACAATTCTAGTTATCTATCAGGGTGATCTGCATGAAGCTCAACTTTGCATTATTTCCCACGGGACAGTGAATGCAGCACACATTTATCTAGCGAGAACACACGGCTTGGACAACAAGTACGTGGCTTCACAGCTGAGGAGGACCGGGAGTGTATTTAAGATAGATATACAGGTTGTATATTAACCCTATGTGAACGGATGCTTCACATAGGACCATTCAGAGTATCAGGAGCAGCGGTACCGGGAGCGGTACGCGCCTGGCCAGTAAACGCTATTGAAGGGCGGGTCTTGGCGTGGCCATAGAGGGATTTGTAATATCGCGAGCGGCAGCGGGAGCTGGACGGCCGCTGCTGAAGGCTTCCCTGCGGACTGCAAACGCGTGACGGTCAGGAAGACGTTTGGGCACGGGGAAAAACTGATCTGACATGTAACGAAAATGTAACGGAACGTCGTAGAAATGTAGTGGAGTAGAAAGTAGAGATCATTGATGCAAAATGTAACGAAGTAAAAGTCAAAAGTATGCACTATTGATTGTACTTAAGTAAAGTACAGATACGTGAAAAATGTACTTAAGTACAGTAACGAAGTATTTGTACTTCGTTACATTCCACCACTGCCTATAAGTGAAATGTTCAGAAAATGTGTAGATCTATAAACGCCGGAGAATAATTATAGTGATACTTCCCTTTACATAAATGCAAAACATTGCACAAATTGTTGAATAAGAATTCACCAGAATGCAGGAAATGTTTGACCCCCAGACTCGATATAATGTACACGGTTAGGCCGTTCGTCCACACGCAGACGCAGTATCAGGTCACTGATAACGAGCCTTTTTCAGGGTGAAGATTTTTAGAAACTCCGGTTGCATTGGTGTCGTGTAGCCGGTGAAAGCGGTGATTTTGGCTTGTGACATCGGAGTGTGCACTGTTGTCTCCTTTGTTTGACATCAGATTGTGCGCTGCTATCACCTTTGTTTAAATGAGACGAATCTCTGCAATGGTGGACGTAGCTAAGATATTGCTGCTAATAACTGTGCTAACAGGGCTTGTTACATACATACAGATACATGCACACAGTTCTCCCATTATATTTGCGGAACAGAGGCGTCAGAATGCAATACTCCGCTGTTTTTACGTTTTCGAGTGGACAGAGTTTTTTTTAAACCCTGCTTGTGTGGACGAGATTTTTTTTAATCGAAGGAGGAAAAACTCAGTTTTTACAAGCCTTAGAGAAAGTCATTCATGCCTTCATATCCAGCAGGGTGGACTAACGCTCTCTCCTCTGGTGTTCCCAAAAAGGGCTCCGACAGCCTTTCATCTTGTTCCTCTCGACCTCTGGGGCTTGGCCGAGCATTGATCGGTGTGTTTGGGCCCTCTGGTCCCGCGGAGGCCAACGATGGCCCTGTTTCAGAAGAAACCTGAGCTAAAATCAATCTGGGTCAGCTGCTCAGACTGTAGCTGCTCAATAGCTCAACAGGAAAGGCCATGCTGAAGAAAAAAAAGAAAAAGTTAAACAGGTGTCTTTGTTTGCTACTGCCAATATATTGAGCGAAATACAGCTGACACAAAGCCTACAAGTGGAAATGTGTGTTTTGGCGAAGGGCTTTGTTTACTGTGCTGTAATATTATGACCAATGTGTTTGACTACTTCTTCAAATTGATTTACATTTGATATTTTGTTTAGGTACAGTGTTACTTGCAGCTTATTGAGCTGACATCAGTTGCATTGTTTTATGGGTATACTGTGTTGAGATAGTGCATTTATTTTTAAAGCATCGCTATCATTTTTCTTATACATTTTTCTTGTGTTGTTCATTCACATAACTAAGACTAGAAGTGGGCTTCGTCTAATGCCTCCATGTGACATACATGAGGGGGTCCCGGGACGTTCTCTATCATGTGAGGGGTCCTTGGTCCTTGGTTCTGAGGAATTGTAATTAAAATATCTGGTGTTTCATTTAAACCAGGCAAGCTGGATGCAGGAGTCCAGATATGGGCAAAGAAAGGAATGCGTAAAGTAGGTGACCTGTTTAAAGAAGGGATCCTTAACGACCTTTGAAGAAATCTCTCTAATGTATGACATTCCAAGGAAACATTTTTTTGAAATATCTCCAAGTAAGGAACTTTATTTCTTCCATGCAAAACCAATCAGTCTGGATTCCTGCACTCTCATGTTTATAACAAACAGGTTGATCTCATCAATATCTAACCGGCTTGCATCTGGCTCTAAAGAAACATCGATAGTTAGTCTTAAGACATGGATGGCGGACTAAAAGAGGACATTTCAGAAAACGATTGGAAGAAAACGTGACGCATCTCAGAAACAAACAGCAAACTCTAATTTAAATATAACATGACTCCTGTCACATAAATAAGGAACATTTATGCACTGTGTCTGGGAGTTGTTGAAAATTGTATTTGAACGAAAATTAATAAAAACATTGTTAAAATAATATATACTGTATATATATATATATATATATATTGTAGCTGATATGTTCTGCATTACTATTTGGCAGCTTGGCTGAGAGGCTCCTTAAAAAACTCCTCTTTATGTTGATAAAGAAAATTCAGGTGGCCTTACATTTGGTATGATGTACGTTTGGACCGTTCATATTATAGCTATCCCAAAGTACCACAGCTTGAAGAGAAATAACCTTACCATGCATACACTTTGAAACAGTCTTGTCTTAAAGGCATCCGTGGTATTGCACTTGGTTGTTCACACACAAAGTGATGGAAGTAGTTGTGTGAAGAATGAAAATGATAGTTTAAAACTATGTCTACACTACACCATCTAAGTTTTCCTTGTGTCAAACGACTTGCATTCACGCTATTTGTTTCCAGGTTTTGTAGAAATACTGCTAAATCTCTTTTCCTTTTGTCTTTGCAGTTGGTAAACAGTAAAAGACAGCCGGCTGACCAAGTCATTTTTAATGGTTGCTAGGTGGTCTGACAAAGTCAACATACACACAGAGTAATGAACACAGCTGTGCTATATTTATATTTAAAATGCACGATCACAGAGAAAGTTTTACACACAAGTGGTTACTCAGCTGAGTTAAACTTGCTCCCTGTGGTCACCGTCACCGTGTTTGAATGCAGCTCAATTTGCCGTATAGTTTTTGCCATTTCCATATTTCCCTCTTCCTTTTGTCGGACAGTGAAAGAAGTCTAAAGTAGTGATTTAGTTGCTTGAGTCTGGTTGGAGGGCTGAAGCGGAGAGGAAAAAAAATATTTTACAAATTCAACCGGCTTATGCCCCATTTACTTTCACACCTCTGCAAACACTGTGAACAGTGGATGGAGTTGTCTGATTGTAGGTTTCTGGAAAGGTGATGGAGATTTTGAACCAGTACCGATGTTTTTTTTAGACATTTTGAGACATTTGAACAAATTACTTATGATGTTGTTTTTTGTGGGATGACATTCTGCTCGCCAAATGCAAGCACATTTCGACAAGCCACAAAAAAAACTACTTGGTCAAATCCTACCAAATTAAAAAGATTATAGGGTTTGATGTCTTTTCTAAGCCAGAGTTATTTTGTCAGAAGTGGTACCTGAAGAGATGTACAATATAGATCAGAAATACATATTGAGAATACTTCTTCTGATTGCCAAGAAAATGATAACGATGAACTGGAAGGAGCCAAAACTGCCAACCCTAACACAATGGACACAGAGACTGAAAATAGTTTATATAATGGAACAAATGACGGCAAATCTGCAACTGAAAATGGACACTTTCATGCAGAGATGGACATGTGTCGCACAATATCTGGGGGGAAGTAACGGGTTGTTGGTCATATGTTGGAAGTGAACCTGCTTCACTGCAGTGCCAACTTTTGGGAAGATTCTAACTTCTTTTGCTTAATTTGATTTGTGGCTTTATGTACTTGTATTAATGTTATAGCTGAGTATGTATACACAGGTTTCACAATCCTTATTTTATTTTACTTTATTTTATATAATTTATTTAATTTTCCCTTTATTTACTTACATGTAATTATTAAAATGTTTCTCTCAGGTCCATTGTCAAGAAATGTTCTGTTGCTTAACAAAAATGAAAAACAAACAGTTCAAAAACAATCCTACCACTAGCTACTGATGGAAACCTTCTCTAGATGTGAACTTTACATAGCTGTCACTGATGTTGCTACAGCGAGGGAAGCCAGTAAGACAAATGTCCGCCATCACAATGACTGGATTCCTTTCATAGTTTCCGTTATTATTGATGTCCAGGAATTGAACTGCATTACCAGAGCCACTGTATTGTTTGCACTGCCCACATCTGCCCCATTAGCTTTAGATAATGGCAAAGCTTTCACACTTGGGATGGCCCTGAGCCATTTGAGTCATTTGCATCTGTAGGTCCTTGAAGCGCTAAGCCTCAATGATTGCAGGCAGTTTGGGAATTGGACAGACAGCGAGTGGAATAAGAATTGAATAGCATTCGCAGTTAATGACAATGACCAAACCAGTTCTAAAATACCAATTTATGCTCAGTACAATAATATCAAGTCCAATGGGTAAAGGGCTGAGTGTTCAGTGACTTTTTACTTTAAGTAGAGGTGACTGATGTGGAACAAACAGCCAGTGTTTCATTGCAGCTTGTTCCAAACCCATACTACAGCCAAGGGATAACGCCAGTGGTGGTGGTGGAAGTATTCAGATCCTTTACTTCAGTAAAAGTACTAATACCACACTGTCACTGTTACAAGTAACAGTCCTGCATTGACAATTTTACTTAGTAGAAGTCTGTAAGTATCATCAGGAGAATGTAGTTAAAGTATTAAAAGATTGTAGAAAGAGTAAAGGATCCAACCAGTTGTGTGTGTGATGGTCTGATCATCTCAGCTGGACTTGTAGCCGTTATATTGTTGGCTAGTTTACTTTAGAATAAAACATCATATTTTATAAACTACATGTGTTCTGTGTGCAGAAATCTGAATGTGTAAAGTAACTAGTAACTAAAGCTGTAACAGATGAATGTAGTGGAGTAAAAAGTACAATATTTCTCTCTGAAATGTAGCGGAGTAGAAGTAGAAAGTGGCATGAAAAGAAAAGACTCAAGTAAAGTACAAGTACCTCAACATTTGGACTCAAGTACAGTACTTCAGTAAATCTACTTAGTTACTTTCCACCACTGGATAACAGTAAAATATCCAAACCCAAAAGTCCACGTTCTTTGGATGGGCAGTTATGTCAAATAGAAATATTCTAGATGTCTTGTGCACCATTGTATTCAGTTTTGAATGCAACAAGCAAAAGGAAAACTACTAAAAATACACATTGAACATTGATTAAAAGCTAAAATATACACTATATGGCCAAAATGATGTGGACACTCCTGTTCAATACCAATGCAGGAAGTGGAGTGGTCTTTATCTGGGTGAGGGATGTATTTGTGGAGGAGTGTGAAGCTCATCTGACTTTAATGCAGAAGACCGGAATTTGCATCCAGTGCAACGTTTTATTTATTAAATTACTGAATCGTTATTGTGAAAGCCACATTTTACTGTTGCAGCTGGTTAAGGGGGAGATTATTTGAAATAAACTCAACCATTCTCACTCCCATCGTGTCAAAAAGAGACGCTTGGTCAGGTGTCTTTGGTGTTTGTTATTGACGCAAAAAGTCTCCTTTAGTGTCATATTTAGACGCTCTGGGTTGGGACTGTTGGCGTCACTTTTTGGCGCTCTGGGTCAGGACGTACATTTAACTGACTGGGGACAGTTATGTTTAGGAAAAGATGGTTGGTGGGGTTACAAAATGTACGTTTAACTGACATGCGGCACAAGAGCTGCTGCTCTGCCCGGTGTGTTCCGTACACACACTAAAGGGTGATTTTTGCATCGTATCTGACGGTGAGAGCCACTGACCAAGCGTCAGTATTTGACGAGATGGGAGTGAGAACGGGTCGGGATACTATACAACTATTGTAAGAGCCAAATATAGTTCCATTATTTTGAAAGGATATTTTTTGGTAATTAAGGCACCTGGTGGGGGCGGAGAAAGCTAGGTAATATCTGTTCACCTGTTCTGCTTTGGGAAGGAGGAGAGGGGGTATTTCTGCTGACCGCTGTTTTCACCACTGTTTTCATGCATGTTTTTACGCCTTTCGATGCTGCTGGTGACTTCAGTTAACAATTATGTATGTCGGTAACACGATTATGGAATGTTGGAAGCAGAACCTTGTTTGTCTTAACGCAAAATTAAATTGTGAACCTTAAGCGCGTCTGGCAAGTTGTTATTCCCCTGCTCAGCCTCTTGGCGGACGAAATGAAGTGTCGGATTGCCGCCTACAACTATGTTCATGACGACAGAGCAAACTCCATCGGCTCAGCTGATGAAGGCTGTGAGATGCTGATCACAGCCTTGGATAAAGCTAAGTGGACCTTGAGTAAAGATTTTTTTGTTAAACTTCTGTTGATAGTTTATTATCAATGTAGTGGATTAAAAATATGTTTCCCTTTTGAAATGTAGAAGTAATGAAGCATACAATTCAAACTGAACTTAATGTCAGTATCTTTAACATTGTACTTAAATACAATACAGTACATGAATAAGTCTCAATGTGACACAGCATCAACAATATAACAAAATATGTTCATGAAATATGTTTTGTAAAGAGCTGTTGTTGCAGATGTTTCTATTTTTCCAGTACACTCTAAGAAATATCTGTGTATTAACAGTTGTATGACTGTATATGTTAACAGAAATTGTTCATAGAACGTGATTCACAGTTGTATTTTTGTTTTTTATATTTCAAATTGCATAATTTGTGCTCCGACAACTTTTGTCCACCATGGAGGTTGGTTTTGAGAGATTTTTTTTTAACATTGGTCGCTTTTTACGACATTCATTACACGTTCTTTTTGAAATATCTTGTCACTTTGTTCAACATTTTGGGCGTTTTGTTTGACGTTCACTTTTTGTGACTTTTGGAACACTTTTTCCCCGATGTTCTGTATTTTCACTGTAGGTACACACATCTTTTCCGTTTTTAATTACATGACAAAGTCCAGCTAATGACCTGCCAGAACCTTTTCTTTTAATTTTACGGATCTATTTCTAAGAGTGTGTATTTGGTATCTTTAGAAACATTTGAATCTTGATTAAAAGTCAAAATGTAATTCTGTGAGTTGAACATTGCTTGTCCACACGACACATTTTAAGTGTTAATGATGGACTCACAGACGGGTGTGGCAGGATGTAGGAGATTAAGGCTTCATTTCATGACAGCATTTTTGTAATGAGAGTTTAACATCTAATTTCTTTTAAATGTTATATAATGTCACAGCATTGAATGAAAGTGGGACTTCTGTCATGTTCTTTGTGTCAAGTGAAATGTGCCATGGGTGCATGCTGAATGGCCTGCCACAGGCAGACGTGATGCAGCTCTGTGGGTCAGCGCCCCTCTCCTCCTCTACAGCCACATAGCAAGAACAAAAGAAGCAGAGTAGAATGGCAGAGGGGCAGGCTGCAGTCAGGGGCTTTTTGGGCCGCCTGCATCCTCGGGGCACTTTATTTGGGGCAGCTTGAGCCTCCAGGACTTTTATTTTTTGGCACTGTGGAAAATATTGACACTCCCTGAGCTCTTGACCCTGCACCATTGATTGGAGCTTAAGCTAAATGACTGGACCCTGACCAAAGCTGTTCTAAAGTATTGGCCTGATTAATTAAAAAGAAAATGTTTTTTATTATGGCTGGCTGCATGGAGAGTGGCAGCAGCAGTGAGAGAGAGGGAGAGGGGGGGCGGTACACACACACACACACACACACACACACACACACACACACACACACACACACACACACACACACACACACACACACACACACATATACACACACATATACACACACATACACAAGCTGATTGGCACACTGCAGTGACTGCTGGGTGAGGGGAGGGGTATGAAAAACATTAACCCACAATGCACTTCTGGGTTTTGACAGATCCGTGCTCCAGGGCTGCTGAATTTATGAGCCATTACTCCTGCCGGCCCGGGATCTAGTTGGTGCATTATGTTCCATGTCACCTGCCATTAGTGGAGCAGTGACTGACATCCATTGAGAAAGCCACTCTCACACTGGCCGGCTGATAGGGCCAGTGTGGACTAGGATGTAGCCACATTGTTGATTTGTTTCCAGCCCCCCCTTCTCTTTTTCTTGTGCATCCAGTTGAGTTCATGCCTGCAGTAATCAGGGAACAATACTGCAACCTCCAAGCCCTCACTGCAGCCATTGTACTCTACAGTAAGCTCCAGCTGGCCTGTTTCCACTTTTTTTTTTAGGACACTATGGACTTGGGTTACCTCCGTGAGAAGGATTTACTTTAGACTGTTTATGTCATGTTTAGTCTGTAATATGATCTGTATGTAGTTATAATAATATATAGTATATAATAGTTTTAACTATAAAGTTGTTGCACACATTCAACTGAATCACAGCTGGGGAATTATTGGCAGGGTGAATCTTTTTTTTAATTTCTTTAATGTGTCTCCTGGAAAGAACTATGTCATTTGAAACTATTCAAAGGAAAACAAAAACACCATTCTGAGATAGCAGTTTTAATTTCAAAAGGAAATTATATATATATATATATATATATATATATATATATATATATATATATATATATATATATATATATATATATATATATATATATATATATATATATTAATATTTAATATCTTTTTGGTCTTTCTTTAGATGAAGAGAGTTCTCAGGCGGTAAATGAACAATGTTGCCAAGTAGAAACATATACTACAAGAAAAGCAATGGCCCTAGTACAGAGCTGTGGGGTACAACCCAAGATGAAATTGTTGTAAAAGATGGAGAGATTAGAAAAGGGACCTGTAATAATGTTACGTGGTTTTATGTTCATGATCTCATGAATAAAACAATCAAACAAACAAAGCCTTTACCCAGTGTTCATGTACTGTATACTCACGACCGACTGTTTTCCATATTCACACAATCAGCAACAGCACAGCAATGGAGCAGTGACCCTCCCAGCCAGCCTGTTCTCATTAGCCTGTCTAAATAGCTCTTAAATGTGATGACAGAGGTTAATAATGGCATTCAGTCCCGTCTATTGTTGTTTACACACTTCTTAGGGAAGGTCAATGTATTGACCTATCTGGATATGGGAGCATGCATGGCGCTGACAAATAATCTGTGTAGCCTTGATGTTCCATTAAATGATCGATTCAGCTGGTTTGGGGAGTGGGTGTGTGTGTGTGTGTGTGGGAGGGGGGGGGGCAGCTCAGGGACTATGAAAAGGTCAGTATCTGTTAGTTCATTGCTGGAGTGATTAATAAATCAATAAGAGTGAATCAAACAGTTGCACACACAGTCCTGACTTGTCTTCAAGGGAACGAGAGGTTGGTGCATTGCAGGAGAAGTTGCCACCACATGTCAGCACTACTCCACCAAAACATTCTCTCTCTCTCTCTTTCTTTCCTTCTACTCCTCTCTTCCTGTCTTCTCTCAACCACAGAGATGCAGCATCTTTTTTTTCATACTGTCCATTATCAGGCTCAGACATCTGATAAGCTACCACAGGTCAATGGGAGAGTCAGAGGGTTCAAGAGTACTAGTATACATCATCCAACATCTATAGCAGTATAATAGTGCGTTCCATTTACCTCGGCGCTGGGAATGACGTCCCAACTGAGTTGAATGAGTTTTTTCATTGTGGGATTAGCTCTAGCCTAGTCTATATTCACGATGTTCCACTTCTGGGATTGCTCCAGTGTCCATCTTTCCGGCCAGATGTCTGTTACCTTCCTCTTTCTTTGTGTTGGTGTTCTAACCTCTGGTGGATTTGTGAGGACTATGGTTAACTGCTCCTCAGATCTCTGCAGGGTAAATCCAGACAGCTAGCTAGACTATCTGTCCAATCTGAGTTTTCTGTTGCACGACTAAAACTACTTTTAAACGTACACATGTTCCACCAAAACAAGTTCCTTTCCGAGGCTATTTAGCAGAGGCACCGTGGCTCCGTCTGGCGCTTAGCACCGCCCATGACGATTGTGATTGGTTTAAAGAAATCCCAATGAACCAGAGAACGCATTACGCTGTTTTATGTGCACACAAATAGTGTAGCAACATGTCCACAGATAGAAGTTGGACAGGACTGTGTGTACGACTGATTTAGTGAGACACAAATAAGACAGAAGTGCTTATAACTGTATGTTACTAAAGCCTTCACTAATGTTGATGCACAGGGCAGACTTTTTTTTTTTAGCCTGGGGTACGGCAAGGTTGTCCAACTTCCAACTCAGATATCCGAGTTCAGGGGGCGTGTTTGCGACTTTAACCCTGGAAATTCTGACCTCCAACTACAAATGGAACGCACTATTAATCCAGGCTATAATAGGTGTAATTGTCATTGTTTCTCAAGCCTTTAACACATGTTCTGGTCATGTTTGTCTATTGGAAACTCTTGGAAAGAGAGTGAAATACTGCCTCATGCAGTATTTAGTAATTTACTGACAATTCAACAGACTACTTGAAAATAGTTATTGCTTCTTTCATCTGAGTTGACTCAGATTTGAAAGACTTGAGGTTTGACTTGGTATTGCGCCCAAAATACTTAAAACAGTTCTGATACTTGCTTCACAGGATTTTAATCTGCTTTCACTGTCAGGGTCCTGCTCTGCGGCCAGAGGCCTTCAGACTCTTTGTTTAATATTCTGTGTTTAAGACTGTGTGAGTATTTCTGTGGATCTTGAGGATTTAATGTTTTGGGGTTTCATTTTTACTATCATATGTCAGGAGTTGCAGGTTAGGACTCAAACGCAGAAGAGGAGACGAGGAGGTAGCACGTAGAGTTTTAGTGATTTACTGACTTACACAACTTACAGACCAAGTCAAACAGGCAATAAATCCAAAACAGGAAACAGTTTGAAACAGAGCACCAGAAACAGGAAGAACTTCTCGACACAAATACGACAACGAACTAACACCAGGCAAAGGGAGAGCAAGCAACAAACAAAATACACAACGAGCTAATCACAAGACAGAGCACAGGTGCAGTGGCGGTTCTAGAGTGTAACATACCACCAACCCTCTATAGGTTTGGTTCTACAAAAGACTAACGATACACATATATCAATAAACACAAGAATACTCATTCAGTGTTAACCCACATTTTATTTATCACTGCACATTAATAATATCCCCTCTTTGGGGATAAAGTTGGTGTTAAAAATTTATGAAAATATTTGCCACAGTTAGGGGGGCAAGAGGGGGGGTTGAGGACTTAATATTACACATATTTGGGTAACAAGACAACGACGACTGGCAACACAAAAGCAGGCTGACGACGGTAGACACAAAACAGGTGTACAATGGAAGACATGCTGGCCAGGGCTACAAGGACACATAAGGGACACACAGTGCAAGCACAGATAACTCAAACACAATGAATGAAAATGAAACCCTAAAACACAAAATCCTCAAGAGCCAAAGAAATACACAGAATTTGGGCTGCACGACATGAGGAAAATGTGTGATAGCGTTGTTGAATATTGCGATGCAGTAAAACTTGCAATAAATAAACAGATATTAAAGTGTACTCAGTTTTGCATTTCTGCTGCTTGTAGTATTCTGCTAAAATACAACAAATTGCTTGTTGAGTTTAAAACATATGAAAGAAAATCATTTCCAACATTCTTTAAACAAATTAAAAAACATTAAACAAATTAAACATTGAATTGAATGTAAAAGGCAGCACTAAATAAAGAATGATAGTTACATTACACAGCAATTTCTACTGATATTTTCTTGTAACTAACACAAAAAAATCAATGAATGTCTTTCACGATATGTCGCTGCCTCTTGCGATATGTTTTTTGCGCCAGTTGATATTGCAATGACGATAAAAAAGCAATATGTTGTGCAGCCCTTCACATAATATTAAAGAAAAAGATCAGGACCAGGAATTCACTTTCAGTGTGATTGACAGGCCTTTACTGTAATACAGGGACTAACAAAAGACAAAACTCACCTCCGAAACACACAGTACAGTACATTACAGTATTTGATTATACTTTTGTTGTCTTAAAATACTGAATGGGCAATAAACTGAGCGGACTGCATCACCGCTTAAAGTCATCAGCAATGATGAGCTACATGTAGTTGCTTCTGATTCAAAATGAAAACACAAAAGTTGATATGAATTTTTATAACAGTAGTAGTCTTGTGAATAATTCTCAGGGTTCCCAGTGTGGACTCCAATCGACATCCAGGTTGGTCCAGATTCTTTGCAGAGGTGTTCTCTATTGAAGCCCTGCACCCAGTGTTATAGGACTGCATGCTTGATGCAGTGTGTGTGGTTTCTTTACTAAAGCACTAAAGGAGCAGCATGCAGTGTGTGGAATGCAATTTCTTCATCACAGATTCAAGTAACTGAGCGATTCTCTCAAAAACGCTTCCAAAATCGTTGCATCTTGTTGCCTAGAAACACAAACTGGCTTAACTTACACACTGACTCAACTTACCCTGGTCTCTGATACATGATTAACATTAAAAGGAAACCTGGGTAGGCCAAATGTGAACCAATCCCCTTCTACATCAAGTCCACTACTTTGGCAGCTTGCGGTTGATAGACAGATTATATAACGAGATGTACTTAAAAATATGGAATACAAATTTATGAAAACGAAATGAAAGTGGAGAACAAGACAACATAGACCTCAAAGAAAATGAAACAAACCTACAGAAGACAACACAAACTGTTGTGAAAGATGGAATGATTAGAAATTGGAACTGTAGTTTTATGTTTTATGTTCATGATCTTATTTTTTTTTTTTAAATCCAGAAACATCAACTTTGCCTTTCATTTTGAATGTTATCAGTTCTGTATAGGCGTTAGCAGTGATTATCAGCCTCCTAGATATGGGTTAAAAAGGGGAAGGCCTGTCATTAGAAATTACAGATGGATGGGACAACATTTTCCAAATTATACAAAAACAGGGCGTAATCATCTATTCACATGGTAACGGTCACCATTAGCTTGGTGAGGACCCCTTGGTGTCACTTTTTAATGCTCTAGGAGTTCCGTTGTAAATATATACAAAACAAACGCTAGTTGGTTTACTAGGTTTAGTAAATGATCATGGTTTGGGTTAATATTAACGTAGTCTATATCCATGATGTTCCACTTCTGGGATTGCTCCAGTGCCGCAGGAAATTCCCCGGGATGCATGTATTTTCCGTTTCCTTCCACATGCTTTGTGCAGATCTCTGCAGGGCAAATCCAGACAGCTAGCTAGACTATCTGTCCAATCTGAGTTTTCTCTCGCACGACTATTTTACAGCGGCTTTGTGCAGAACTTGACCCATGACTTGATTGGTTTAAAGAAATGCCAATCGACCAGAGCACGTTTTCCTCGTTATACATCCCGGAATGCTATGTGGAGTAGCTAGATCTTCCTCCACTTCGCAGCATGTGGATGGTCTGGCAAAGCGAGACTAATACTAATGTGGCCTACGTAACTTACAAAAAATTCTACCTTAACATTTGTGTTTGACCCATCCACCAGTGTAACCTCCCTCCTTACGCAGAGTTTTGGCCTTTTAATTCTACTCCCTACCATTGTCGCTCTTCATACTACATCATCTTACAGCCTGCTGTGCCAACTAGGAGGTAGAGTATAGGCCATACTGCCTAATATATATGGTAGTGATAAACAACTGATAACGCCTGTTCAATAGACATACCTCAAATAAAATACATGTCTTCCCCAACAGGGCTATGCTGCTAAATACTCATCAACAGTTCACTTTAAAAAGTGAATGGACCACTGATCAATTAAGAGCACACACACACACACACACACACACACACACACACACACACACACACACACACACACACACACACACACACACACACACACACACACACACACACACACACAGTGCCCTCCTGCAAATACCTGTGTCCCTCATTACTGGCCCCAGACGCTCCATTGGTCATTCGTTTAATGGAGTTGGTGCTGTGTGATTGGGCTGCGCCTTCCTTGACATGTCCTGCTGTTGATAAAGCTTTCAGATGAGCTGAAGCGAGAGAACTAATAAACAGAGTAGTTAGAGAAACCAAGTGTCACTTGTGTACGGGGAAGCTGTAATTTGTGACCATGCTGTTTGTTCATCAGCAAATTGCTCACCTTTGCAGGAGGTGTTGCAGTTCCACCTTGAGCCGAGAGGGGCCAGTAGCACCCCACGCCTCAGAGGGGCTTGTGTCCCACAGAGCCTGTGTTCTGAGGTGAGGGAACAGAGATGGTTGCCACATGTTTATCGCCTAATCTATCACAGTATGTTTGAGTGGATTTCAAACATATCCCTTGGAGGCATCTCTGTTTTGAATGTCCTCCTCCATGTAGGGAAAGGATGAGGTGATTCCTCCTCCCTGCAGCAGCTTCTGGGGTAATGAAGGGGAATTGTACACACACACACACACACACACACACACACACACACACACACACACACACACACACACACACACACACACACACACACGCACAGGCACACCTGGATAAAAGGTGTGCATGAATGAAGAGAGTGACTTCAACAAGTAAGGTGTGACACCTACACACTGACTTAAAATCACACATTTATTTAAACAGACAAGACTTTGATCCCAGTTGGTTCTTTGTCAGGTCAAAATGTTTATATACCATATGCATATGCCACATATGTAACCATAGGATAGGAACTACAATTCAAGTAATTTACAATAAAAACTTAGAAGTAAAACTTCTCATGCATTTTACACTACTGCATGCATTTTCCCCTTTTCTTTCTGTGATGCTCAATATTCTAATATTTCCCTTTCATTTAGCTTACAACTTGTATATATTTCATAATTTTAGTAAAATATTGTCTTTGTATCGAGTTGAGTTTTTCCTTGTATATTTGAACTACTTTTGAGATGTTTATCACTATGGGCAGATTTCATAGTTAACAGTTGCCGTTTTTAAACTACTTAATTAATCAATTTATTAATGTATTTATTACTGTGTGGAATGTATGAATGAATGTGGAGAGACTGTGTTTTTTTGTTTGTTTAACTAGCAGCACCTTACATGAGTAGCACTCTGAATTTGCGTTTTGTAATGATACAATGACAATAAAGGCATTCTATTCCATTCCAACCACATCTGTCGGGGCAGCCTGTTGGTATATACTGCATATTTTTAAATCAAGTTGACAAAGATGTACATTGGATTGAAATGCATTTGAATAATTTTGTTCCCACTCATACTCCATATTTATATGCTTGTAAAGTATACTATTTGTATCAGAAACTCCGTTCCAAGGATGCCCCTTTCTGTGCAGTTTTTTCTTTGCTTAGAATTTAAAACATTTTAATTTGGGTTGGTTGGACAGCTTCCAGAAGCTTCCAGCACTGTGTCCACAACAGCTCTCTGAAAGTCTCAGTACTGACTGTTTCAGGCATCAATCAAGACTCTACTGCTTGGATTATAACGCCTTACTAAAAGCTTCAGCTGAAACACAGGAACACATAAGGTCACCAATGATTTACTGGATGTCACTTTGACAGCACACATCAAGGTTCTTTCCACTATCATCACTCATAAACACAAGTAGCAAATGGTGCAGTTTGATGGAAAGGTGGTAAAATTGAAAGCAATTTGTCTGTAAATCAACTGCAGTGATGTTAATAATTAACATGGAGTAACATTTGGAACCTGGATGAGGATAACGATTAAGAAGCAAATACACACAGATGTAAATACAGTAAAAGGTAGCAAAAAATAGGAATGGAAGAGCTGAACTCGCGTAGAAACTTAGAAAGCTTTGAAGGCTGGGTGCTGGATCCTAAAAGTGAATAATCATAAATAAAGCTACGCATAAGGACAGCACTTGAATTTGATAGTTTATTGCCACACAACGGACATTTCGGGCAGCGTCCTTCCTCAGCATGTGCACAGGCAATTACAAAATGTAATAAATACAGTAAAAGGAAAATATAAGAAATTTGAAATGATGGCAGCACTGACAGGTGCAACAGTTCCTGTCCTAAAGCCGCTCTAAAGGCCCATATACTCCTAAATGGACAAGGATGTGGATAGTGGACACACATGATTTTTGTTCCTACTACCCATTTAAAATAAATCTTTTTTTTTGTGACATGGATGCTTATGTTGTGAAAGCAGTATAATTTGAGTTTAAAATTAAAAATTAAATCTTATTACTGCACTGAATGATTTTTGGCCACTTGGGGCCAGCAGAACAAGCTGTAAACACAACATTGGCATATTACCACCTTACACAGATGCCTATTTACACATCCAGCAGGATCATATTATAGTATTATAGGTATTTTATCTGCTGAACCATTAACATTTGATTTAATTGACAAAGCACATCATGGCTACATGTCCTGTCATTTGTTTAAAATTTAATGAGCAATTTGTTGTATTTTAGCAGAATACTGAAAGCAGCAGAAAGTCAGAACTGAGTACATTTTAATATCTGTTTATTTATCACAAGTTATATCATTATCTGATTTTCAACAACATTATGGCATCATATCATTCAGCCTTAATAATAACAACTAATAAATATCATATATATATAATGTGTCAGATGCTGCATAGTGTCACAATGTTTTCATCTGTATCATCTTTTAGTCTAATTTGTTTAATATGTAAATTGTTTTATATTTGATATTTAATTTTTTTCTATATTGCCCAGCTCTGATTAGATGCCTTTGGAGTCGTGTTTGTGTCCACCTGATGAATGTCAGTTGAAATATTGGTTCGCTTCTAGTCTTGCACTGCCAGACCTTCCTCCACAGCGCTGTGGAGGAAGGTCTGGTTAGTCCACACAGCATTTTGGGATGGGAGAAAAACATGCTTTGGTTTATTGGCATTTCTTTAAACCAATCACAATCGTCTTGGGCGGGGCTAGGTGCTGGACGGAGCCACGGTGCCTCTGCTAAATAGTCTCAGGAAGGAACTTGTTTTGGTGGAACATGTGGACGTTCAAAAGTAGTTTTAGTCGTGCAACAGAAAACTCAGATTAGACAGATAGTCTAGCTAGCTGTCTGGATTTACCCTGCAGAGATCTGAGGAGCAGTTAACCATAGTCCTCACAAATCCATCAGAGGTTAGAACGCCAACACAAAGAAAGAGGAAGGTAACGGACATCCGGCCGGAAAGATGGACACCGGAACAATCCCGTGACCATGAGCTTTTGTTTGGTATTACAGTGTTTCAATTAACCAAATGCTGCTGTTTTTCCTGAAAGGACAGTGTTAAAAAATCTAGTCAGCTGTTTGTCTCGGTTTGGTCACATTGAGGGAGAGCCAATATAGAAGCGTAACTAAAAAAAAACACATGCATACCAGGGTTCACCATTCGCCATGGGGATAACTCCGCAGTAGCCAGTGGCTGTGAATTTCAGATTAAGATTAAAATTACAAGTTAGTCAAGGCAGTCTGGCGCCCTGTCGGAATATGACATGAGTGAATTTTCCAGCTGGGTGGATGTGATTATTGATCCGACTAGCGGACAAGTTGGGGCTGGCCAATCAAGTTTTTCATTCTGACGAGATGGATGTTCCTGTCTGACCACACTGACTGGCGAAGTCTGGATATTTTTGTATGTATAATATATATGCATTTAATAACTTATTTACGTTTGCAAGTAATTATTCAGGATTGTTTTAGCCCCACTGATAGAAGGCCATCAGCTGTCCGTCTGGTATTTTGGTCCAGTTTGAAATATTTTCTAGAGATGTTCCGATACCGATACCAGTGTGGGAAAAGCCACTGATACCGTCTAAAATGCTGGTATCGGTATCAGCGTGTACTGGAGTTTATGCACCGATCCGATACCACAGAATTTAGACCTGAAGAAAATCCAATTTAAAGTAGTTTATTTATGTTCTTTTCCCATTATGACTGACTATCAAACTGGATAATAAAAGAAAGTTCTACCATTCATTGTTGTGGTTTGTTTATGTTTCACAAAAAGTTTAACCTGAGCCAGGCCGACGAGAAAGATAGAAATCATATCACATCCATGCAGGGATGGTAGTATACAGCTGTTAAAACATGATAAAATATCAGATCGGTACTTAGTATTGGCCGATACCCAAGTTCAGGTATCAGAGTCGGTATCAGGAAGCAAAAAATGCATCGGACCATCTCTAATAATTTCACAACTAGCAACCATAAGTTGCAAAGAAAACTCCTGCACACTGTCTAACTTGCA
This sequence comes from Zingel zingel, assembly GCA_023566125.1. NCBI lineage: Eukaryota > Metazoa > Chordata > Actinopteri > Perciformes > Percidae > Zingel > Zingel zingel. The sequence continues at coordinate 29,420,479 of CM042314.1, forward strand.
AAACTATATAAAGGTTAATAATAGGCAATGTTTAAGCACTAGACCATCTTCAGGCAAATGATTTGTGCTAGAGTTTTCTTTGCAACTTTTGACCTGCTTGTCCCCCTCTGACGCACCTGCCTCACGTTGTACATGTGCAAAGTATTTTTCTGTACAACTAGCAGCCATGAAATTGGTATGGATACTCATAGTCCCCAGGGGATGACGTTGAGTGATTGTCATGATGTAAGGGTTAATACTTGACAAAGGTGTCCATTATCAGGAATTAATGGATGACGGGGAGGCCAGAACCAGAGCCTCCACCAAAGTCCATTAATAATCTGACAAAGAACACCTTGAAGGGCATTAACCCCCTTATATGGTCACTTGCCAAATAACAGTTGTTTTACACCACTGATTCCCAACCAGGGGTACTTGGAGAGATTAAAGAGTAGCTCAACTCATTTGAAAAAAAGTCTGTAAGAGTAAGAGTGTGAAAACTAGTTAGCAAACAAGCACAGAAGTGTAGCTAAAATTAATGAATAAATGGTATAAATACCTAGCTAAAAGTAATGGAGAAACCGTTAAAATAGCTAAAAGTTGAAATAGTTAGCTAAGGGTTAAAATAATTAGCTAAAAGTAATGGATAAATGGTTGAAACATTCAGCGTCAAATAGTTGTAGCCTACAAGGCTAGTAGTAGTGTGATTACTGGCCAAAGCAACCTTAATATTGACAGTTCAATTGTATGAATTATTATTAATGAACAAATAATAATAATAGTAATGAGCTGCCAGTACCTTGTCTGTTATTTTACGGATTTATTTCTTAGAGTGTATTGTATGTCACCACCTCTGTTTGTATACTGCCCTTTTGCACCAATACACCACCAATAAACAAAAATAGAACTGCATATTGCTACAAACTATAGTCTATTAGCAGCTTGACTCTAAAAATATGAGTAGCAGCCTGTGTCTCTGAGGGATGGTGTGTGTCACTCTCATTATTACAGATATAATCTATACAGAGTATCCTGCACAGAGACACACAGGGCCTGTCTGTCAGGCCATTCAAGCAGCTAACAGGGAGTGATTAATCACAGGAGAAATCTGCCTGTCACAACTGAGGCAGCGGTGGGACGCAGTGCTGTTGGCCGCTGGTCTTTGTCCACGACTAATCTCTGTGCAAGATCGGCTTCAAAGTAATGGCAGCGATCCCAGAGCACTGCTGCCCATGGGGCAACATCCCTACCTCCATCCCATAAATGGAGGATCTGCTGGTTACACTGACAGGCTGTTATTAATCTGAGTAGCTTGTTTGATATCTCCATGGATGACATCAAGGCTTACACCGGGTAAAACAGGGATCACAGCGTGTATCCCTGCAGTATTCTGTTACATGTGTATGCTTGAACAAAGATTCTGCTGACACACCAAAGATAGACGTTTACAGTGGTGAAAACAGTAGAGCAATCGGTGACGATCCATCTGATCCAGAACAGCAGCATAAATTCTATGCTACCGTATGGAAATTTGACATTTTTTTCATTGAATGAAGTGCTGCATTTTATATTTAGCTCACTGGAGTCACAGCAAGGTGGACGGAGTGTGGGTCCAACTATGACAACAGAGTGTTCACATTCAGACCCCTATCTGGGGTTAGGGTTAGGCAACAAAAGCACTTTAATTTCAGAGGAAGAACGTGGTTTTGTTTAATAGTTAATGAACAGGTTGTAAATGGAAATGGACTGTATTTACATAGTGCTTTTCTAGTCTCAATGACTCTTTAAAGTGCTTTGACATAGTACCGGAACCATTCACACACTGCGGCTGAGGCTGCAATACAAGGTGCCACCTTCTCATCAGATAAACATTCACACACATTTACACTCCGATGGCGCAGCATCGGGAGCAACTCAGGATTCAATGTCTTGCCCGAGGACACTTCAGCATGGGACTGCAGGGACCAGGGATCAAACCACCGACCTTCCAATTGGTAGGCGAAAACTCTACCACCTGAGCCACAGCTGCCCCCATTGTATCTAAAGTCAGATATTACATACAAAAGGTGAAATAAGGCTGTAGTCACTACAAGCAGATATTGTATTTTGGTAGAAACCATGAAATACATGCTTTGTATCAACATTTTTGCGACTTGTCAGATACGTTAATTAACAAAATTTCATCATAATATTAACAGAAAACAAGTTTAAGTTTCATAGAAACATAATTTTCCATAATATCTACTATATCTATATTGCTCTAATGGTAGGATGTTACATGTACCAATGATAAAGGATTTCGTCTACATCATCCACTCCTAATAGCAACAGAGTAACAGTTATTACTGCCCTAGTTCATTCGGGATTTCTGATTTTTTTTTTGGCCTTTTAGAGGACTTAAATTCCTCTTCCTTTTTTTGTTTACACCCTGCAGCAAACAGACAAAAACTGGGAAAAAAACACTTTCATACAAATAACATAAACAGTGTGGTCTTAATCCTTTGGTGAGTGGACCCCTGAAAGCAGATCAGTCAGTACCCACTGTGACCCTGGCTGAGGTTTTGTCATCTGGCCCCTTGCCATATGGGGGTGATGTGTGTGTGTGTGTGTGTGTGTGTGTGTGTGTGTGTGTGTGTATACGCTCGCATTTGTGCGCATTCGTGCGGGTGTGTGTCTGAGGCCACATGTGTGTGCGGAGTCTTGTTCCACAAGCAGCTGTTCAACTATTAACGCCCCCACCAAGACACACACACACACACACACACACACACACACACACACACACACACACACACACACACACACACACACACACACACACACACATGAGCCCCCCCCCCCGCCGTTGCCTCGCAGCACGCTGCTCTTAAGGTTGAGAGGTCCTGTGCTACATGCTAAATTGCTGCTGGTGGATTAGCAGCCGGAGACGGAGAGAGAAAGTGTGAATGTATTTATCCCCGGCTCATAGCGAGCTGCAAGAAAAGCTCCTCAAAGATAACCCCAAACCCCCAGAGATCACATGGCTCCATGACGACCAGTTTGGACTTGTGTCATCAATAACACACTTTCAGTTTTTCCTCCTCAACACGATAACACATAGCAAGAAGGAACTACATTTAACTTCTTTCAACTGCCTCATTTAACAGCAAACATATTTTTGTTAGTCAGTACAACTATTAATACATAAGTTTGCTGACTGTGTTGCCACTGTCAGCGTCAGTGCAAGAGCTTTGATTGTTTTTTATATATACAGTATATTTGACTGTAACATGAAAATGTGGAGCTATGGTCCGTACTTACTTTAGACAGTGTATGTGAAGGTGTCCGACATATTTAAAACAGATTGTTACTCCATTGCTTATTGTACAGTATATTTAGTTTCTTTGTGTTCCAATCATTTTAATTTTATTCATCATATATGTATATTATATTATCTTATATCTACTGTCTTTTTCTGACTTTTTCTGACTTTTTATTTCAATATGTTATATATATATATATATATATATATATATATATATATATTATAAATATATTTTTTAAAGCTATAGAGGTACTTTTAGTCTCAGGTGCAGGTGCTACATATGACATGCCAGAAGGATCTGTCTCGCCAGGAATAATTCTGTTATTAACTGAATTTTTCCTGTAATTATACGCACCCTTCTCTCCATCGCTCAACCTCTCGAGGTCGTTGCTTTAACCAGGATTCTGTGAGAATTTCTTTGTCAGTAGAAGTGAAACCCTCAACAAATAACTCAATTATAATCACATCTCTTTTTTTTCATGCAGGATGGCCAGGATTAAAAACCAAGCCTCAGTAATAATCATATAATCATAATATATATCATTGTTTTCATTTAAATGAACTTTCATTTAGATATCTTTGTTAGTTTTTATTGTTTTTTGAATATTTCTTCACATAAAATCATCTAAAAGTATAGGATCAATTTCCAAATTCCAAAACCAAACTGTTGTCGGGGAAATTTATTAGTAATATCTTTTGTTGTTAACCACTACTTTGTCAGGTTCTATAAACGGTTTCTCTAGTTCAGACATGCAGCAGTTTAATCATATTCGCTCATTCCATATGTTTCTGAACAAAATGCCTCACTTATAAACAACAGATGCAAAAATCAAGGCAAAACTTCATTTTGTTGTCGAAGCAGGGGTTTTGGCATCCTCGTCATGCAATATTTAGTCATAATTCTCACTAATTCATTATTCAAGTTGGGCTTTATTATGACTAATAATCTTGAAATCTACATTGAATACTGTTATTGTTTCTGCTCTCTCTCTCTCTCTCTCTCTCTCTCTCTCTCTCTCTCTCTCTCTCTATATATATATATATATATATATATATATATATATATATATATTGTGATTCAGCGTGCTAGTGACTTTTCTGTCTCTTCTAAGTAGTGCATTTCTATGGCCACCCTCACCCCCACGAGGGTGGGGGTGGGAGTGGTGTAGAGGGGACTGTGTCACAGTAGATCAGTGTAATTCCTACCCGGCAGATGCAGGCCAGATTGAGCTGGAAGGATAAAGATGTTACCCAAGAGCACCGGCTACACCCTAAACAACAAATGGCTGCCTGTTGTGTGGCGTGTGTATGACAGTGTATGTGTGTGTGTGTGTGAGAGAGGGCGAGAGAGAGAGAGAGAGATAGAGAGATTTTGTCCTACTGTATACTGACTGCATTACCAGCAGGCCACTTTAACAGGGTCCTACTTAGAGCTGCCGGGGCTCTTATAGCTGCTTAAGATCTGCCATGGGAATGGAAGCAGCTCTATAATCTGTTGAACATGGTGCCGAAAGAACACACACACACAGAAACACACACACACACACACACACACACACACACACACACACACACACACACACACACACACACACACACACACATACACACACACACACACACACACACACACACACACACACACACACACACACACTGAACAAGCTCTATGACCTATGCTCCCCAAAGAGCAAAATGGGTTAAATGAATGACGTGAGTGCTGACGCTAGTTGAACATGTATGATTTTTGAGTCGGCACCCATTACCTTCCAAAAACCTTTAAGTAGAGCCCACCACTTCTTTTATCTGTATCTGCAGAGCTGATGTCTACCTGTATTTACAATTTCTTCTTATTTTTCTGTGTGCGGGACATTTATGGGCATCAGTAAAAGAGCCTTTGGGCCCCACGTTGGTGTGTAACCCCCAGCCAATAACAGCGTGCATGGTGTGCAGCCCGTTTCATTCCATTCCTCAATATCTCATACCGATGCACAACCGACAAAGCTTCAATAGAGCAGATATGTGGGTAAAGCCTGCCACCAGATCAAACATCTCTAACCCGTTCTCACTCCCAACTCGTCAAATACTGACTCCTGGTCAGTGTCTCAGCATCAGATACCCACGTAAAGATCCCCCTTTAGCGTCTGTATGGAACGCACCGGGCAGAGCAGCTGCTCAACCGCAGTGCTGTATGATGACGTAGTATGAAGAGAGACAACGGTAGAGAGTAGTATGAAAGAAAATCTACGTAAGGAGGCAGGTTGAGGTGGTGGATGGGTCAAACAACACAGACTGTGGTTTGTGTCCCGTTCTTGTCCCGCGTGTCACTGAAACGTACATTTTGTAACACCACCCACCATCTTTTCCTAAACCTAACTGTTCTTGTGTCACATGTCAGTTAAACGTACGTCTAGACCCAGAGCGCCTAAAAGTGATGCCAAGAGTCCCAACCAAGCAAGTCTAAATATGACACTAAAGGAGACTTTTTGTGTCAATAACAAACGCCGAAGACACCTGACCAAGTGTCTCTTTTTGACGCGATGAGAGTGAGAACATGTTGACATACAGTATCAGCGGATATATCACATCAATACTGACATGGGTGACTTCATCTGAAGGCATTCCGAATTATGTAGATATGACTGTAAATGACACTTGATAGTAGCTAATAATCTAATAATCTCTGTAGCTGTATACTACTCTGAAAGTGAAATAATATGAAATGAACTTGATGTACTCTAAAAGGACTTTTTATTTGTATAAAAGAACACATATGAATAAAAAGATGCCCTAAAGTCATAAACCATCAGATAAATGATGTCATCAGTCTAACCTTACATCATCCAGACCTGCTGTCCACTAAGATGGACATTCAATGTTGAAAGAAAATGTATTCTCAATATTGAGGATATCTTCAAATGAACCTTTAATATGATGGATTGAGTCTGTTAATATTTAATGCCGTTGAAGACTGCAAGGTCTGCATGAACTGTATGTAAATTAATATTTAAAGGTGAAAATGTTTCTATCCACCTTGTGTTTTCTTTGTCTGCCATGATGTTCTTCTGTCATTCGTTACTCTGGCACCTGTGTGTCAGAGCATTTATTGGCTTAATACAATCTGCTTGTTTAGTCACATTTTAACTAGGGCTGTTAAAATAACGCGTTAATTTTGATTAATTAATCTGAGAAAAAAATAATGCGTTAAAAAAAATAATGCGTTAAAAAAAATAACGCTGATGAATCCATTCCATATTGACGTTTGACCCGGAGCCGTTCTAGCCTCCATTGGACTGTAAAATGAAGGAGGGAGACGAGAATGTGCTGCCTGGATCATTGATTGGAACATTTACTTGTAAAAATCTTCTTCCTGCCACCCCTGGCTACCGAAATCTGGAGCCACTGATATGTCTGCTCTTCTCTCTGATGCTCTGAAACAGACGATACAGGCTACACACACACCACTGCACGGGACAATAGTTAACACTATACTCAACAGCAGCTAACGTTAGCCTACCGCTAGCTAGTTAACACTATACTCTACAGCAGCTAACATTAGCCTACCGCTAGCTAGTTAACACTATACTCTACAGCAGCTAACGTTAGCCTACCGCTAGCTAGTTAACACTATACTCGACAGCAGCTAACATTAGCCTACCACTAGCTAGTTAACACTATACTCAACAGCAGCTAACGTTAGCCTACCGCTAGCAAGTTAACACTATACTCGACAGCAGCTAACATTAGCCTACCACTAGCTAGTTAACACTATACTCAACAGCAGCTAACGTTAGCCTACCGCTAGCAAGTTAACACTATACTCGACAGCAGCTAACATTAGCCTACCACTAGCTAGTTAACACTATACTCAACAGCAGCTAACGTTAGCCTACCACTAGCTAGTTAACACTATACTCAACAGCAGCTAACATTAGCCTACCGCTAGCTAGTAGCTGGATTAAAAACGGTTAAAATGCTGACAGCTAACGCTAAACGGTGTAAAAGTTTGACTGTGTTTCACTGTGTTTCATTGGTTCAGGCACCGTTAATTATGTATGTGATTAATTTCGATTAATTAATCACAGAGTATGTAATTAATTAGATTACATTTTTTAATCGATTGACAGCCCTAATTTTAACACAGCGCTTTGTCACTGGCTGACATTGATATATATTTGATGTCCACCACAATGGATGCTGGGTCTGAAAGGGTTTTAAACTTTTTAATTTGACATCTGTAACGTTTCTGGTCATTGATTTCATCATTAACGTGATCTAATATAATTTGCTGTTATGTCTCATCTTTTTTGATATCTTATTCGTTTCATGTAACAATAGAGAATATGTTATTATATAACATATTTTAGCTTTAACATATTCATTTCAGATCTTTTCCTTTTTCAGCCTCAACATGTTCATTTAACATGTTAACATGAATTTTATTAATTTTTAGGTTTTTTTTATGCTTCTAAACATTGTGGATCTTAGAGCAGACCTACTTGAAAAAGAACAGTATATTCTAGTCAGACACAATGGCCAACATTGCAGACCGCTTTCAGATGGAGAAGTTAATTTCCTAAAAGCACTCAGTTTGATTTGGTTACAGGCGATGTAGCTGTGCTTGATATGAATCAGATTTCTAGCTGTGAAGAAATAGAAATCAGTGTAAAAGCTACAATCTTCAGCCGATGAACCTGCACTGTTGGGGCCAAATATCCGGATGTGTTTGCCTTATGAACACCCCAAAGCTTTTCCCAATATCAAACTGTAAAATCCCCATGAAAAGAAAACGTACAGTATTTATAATAAAAAAGGACCAAATCCAAAAAGAAGAGGAGATAAAATAAGAACTATACAAAGTGTATCTGACATCTGCTGGGAGGCTTGATGCTCGCTGGGAGTGAAAGGAGATTATGTTAAAGCCTAAATGAGGCTTTTACATTTTCTCAAATCCTGCAGGCATAATCTAATTTTATCCGTCTCAATCCAATTTTTAATGCTGGCTACACATAGGATTAAAGTAGTGCAGTTTGCTTTGTAGGCCATTTGACAGTGGAGCAGCATATGTTGCTGATGGCTGGAAGATGTGCAGGTTAAAAAGGGAAAGATGATGCGCAGAGGAAAGGTTAGGCTGGGTTTGATGTGTACTGTGGCAGATCTGCAGGATTCATAGGCATGGAGCAACAATCATTATATATGCAAATGTGCTCAGCACAGGTTTAGCCATATGCTTGTCATTTCACTGCATTATGTACATTTGAATCATAAAAAAAACACTTTACTGTTTCTATCTTCACTGTTCCTATTCATTCTATTATCTATATGCTTTTATAATAGTCAGTACTATTCCATTCGTTTCCATGGCCATACACGGCACTTCATACTTATGCTATGAAAAACAGTTATTTTCCAACCTTGTGCTGATCTTCAATTTACCAAAACAAAACAAAAAAACAATTGGAGTGCTTTCATTATGTAGTAGGTAATAAGACAATTATAAGACATAATTTACAACTAACCAAGTAGTTTTGTTTCCTAAACTTAACCATGCAGTGTTGTTGTCTAAACCGAAACAAGTAGTTTCCCTGCTTAAACATACATAAGTAGTTTTGTTGCCTTAACTTAACCACATGTTTAAAACTGCCACGTGCCGCCGCTTCACAACGTTAAATAGAACGGCCATATAGCCTATGTTGTTTTGGGAGTCATCAGCAAACAACCTAATCTGCTGTTTAGGTACGAGGACGTGTCGTCAAAAAATAGGCTTTAACAGCCCAGTATTTCCCTTGTTTTTAAAAATTAGCCGGAGAACATGGGGGCAGCTTTGAGTCATGACCTAAGGGACTACCAGGTCATCTTTTTAAGGTCAGATTTCTTTGGAACAGATGGCTGTTCTCCTAACTGCAGAGCCTTGCTGTGTGGATGATACAGGATTAAAGCTCTACTGATTTTAATCAGGTAAACTTCTCATCTGCACATTGAGTGCAAAAAGAGCAGGGCAAAATATCCACCAGCCCACAGTATGGGAGACAGAATGAACTACTCTTGATAGAGATTGTACTGTACATATTGTATATACACATGATGTTTCTAGTCTCTGACACTCAACACACCTCTTCGAATCATTAAATCCAATATGGTTGTTTAGATCTGTATTTTATCAGAATACAGCATAGGAAATCTGCTTAGAAATATAGGATAGGATAGAACAACACAATGTAATTCTGCTAAATAAAACATTACATTCATTCATTTAACCTGTTTTCATTTTATACAAATTGCATCTGAATACAATACACATTTTCTATAAGCTCAGTCTGACACTTTAAAAAAACAACAATTCCAGTGCTGGATTTATGGTATCACAATTTTGGATAGTCATCATGGAAACATTAATTGGTCATGTGACAAGGGCTGGGAAGAACTCTGATCTGATGGAAATCACAATGGTCAGATTGACAGCACTTCAGCCAATGGATTGGGGGGGGGGGGAATCATATTTCATATATAAATATGATTCCCTCCCACCCCCCTGTCCCCATTCTAGCCCCGCCCCTGGTCCTCATTTCCAAAGGTCTCTGTTTGTGCCCGTCCAGACTACAAAACAACCCCGGAGTTTTCAAACCAAAATGGGGGCAGCGGTGTTTCCAAATGTCTCTTGCGAGGCGCAAACATAGTAAAACACATTTTTTAACCAAAACGTAGTATTGCAGATGTAGTCTGAACCATACCAGGTCATCTGGCAAATACTCCTCAGCTATCCCCTGGCTTTTTTCTTCTTCTTCCTCAGTAACATGAAGATGGTGACATATTTGCTGGTTCAGTCAACATACCAATTTTAAACCTTTCTTACTTCTGACTTAACTTTTTTTTTTTGGAAATACATTAATTCAAAATCCCCATGGATTCCTCAGCATCAGTGCAATTACTGCATTTGAAGAAAAACTGTTTTTGTCAGATCCTGTTGCACAAGTGAGCCAAACTATCAGAGCTGGCACTGGCCAATTTGGTGCCTATAGCCCTAAGCAAGATTTTAGCTGGTGTCCCTTGCATCGCAGCCAGTTTTGGGGATATAAGGATGTGACTGAGCTCAATAAAAATGAATATGCATCTTTAAATAATATTATTAAAGAGTCACTAAAAGGATCCAACATTTTAACACACAACAGTTTTCTTTATTACAGAATTATAAATTATACAATCCTTTTTCTTTTATAAGCGCTGGTCATTGTTTGCCTCATGAAAATTAGAGACTGGAGTTCACAGGAAGTCACTTTATTTATATAGCACCTTTCACAAACTGCTTCCCGAAAGAAATAAGTATATAAAAACATGCATGAAAAAAGACAAAAAAAATATAGACCTAGGAAGATTAAAACGCTATAAAATAGAAATAGATCATTCTCTTTTCATTTGCTACTGCATCACTGGCTGTGAATGAATTACAGTCTTCAGTTCATTCAGGGTGTCATCCACTCTGTGTGGCTGTCATGAACTCATGGTGCTATCTGACCTGCCCACGTGGTGTTAAAAGTCCTGGCCCCATTAAGCATCCAAGCCTGGAACAACTCATTCTCAATGGCCTGGTCAGCATGTGGGTCATGCTAAAAGTGTTTATATAAGCTGTTTGAATAATGATACGGGTACATGATGGCAGATAGCGAGAGTGAACAAATATTTGACAGAGGATGAGCAGCTGTTTGTCAGGATGCCATTAAGCCAGCAGGTTGCATAGCACCTTTAACTAAATGCTTTAGTTTGTCCCCTCTGACACGAGTGCCACAGCTCAGCCTCTACATGTTCCAATATGACAGAGATGTGTAAAACATGTCATAACCAGGGTTCGATTTGCTGGGGGGGATGTGTGGGATTTCCCCCTTTCTGGTCTACATATCCCTGCCTCTGCTGAATTATTTTTATCCCCGGTGGGGACAAAATGTATCCCCCCCTCAAAGTGATAAATGCTACTTCACCAATAGACCATATATTATACACCTAAAATAGAAGTATTTCAAACTAAGTAGAGCTCTGTAATGTGAACAGTCTATAGTGCCATAGATCGATAAAATCTGAGCAGCAGTTGCTGGTTGTATTTAGCTGCTACAGAGCTCCGGGATGCCGGCTACCAGCGGCAGGTGTTAAGCCGCCAACAGGTGACTGTGAGCCGGCTACAGGCACCGCTAGATTACGTGGTAGTGGAGTTTAGCCAGACAGTTCAGATTAGGCACCAAAACGACTAGTTAAGTTGATTGAGGTGCATATTTTAATGTTTTGGCATAGCTGTCCGAGTGGCTCTATATCCATGGTGGTACTGAAAGAAGAATTTAATTCTTGCATGTTTTGTTTTGTTGTGTATGATCAAAAAATATCCCCCCCTCTGCTTTTTTCACAATTCGCACCCTGCTCATAAATATGCACTGGAGTATCAACACACTTTTTGAACATTTTAAACCCCTGTGTCCTGTGCTGGGAGGAGAGACCGTTCCTCTCATGCCTCACTTCAAAAAAACTGATGGACAGGTACATTTTGGCATTTTCTCTTCTCCACAAAATAGGGATCATCTTTGATGATTGTTTCAATAATGACTTTATTAACATGTATCTGGTGAGTACTGGCCCATTTTCCAGCACTGGGTGAGACAATGAAATACAATCTCAGTTGTACTGATAGCAAGGTAAATAGTAGAATTACCCTGTTCATGTTACAAAGTAACAATAATTTTATTTATTTATTTATAATTTATTTTATTATTTTATTTTGTTTATAATGTATTACACATACATTATGTGAAAAAAAGCAGCACTACCGTGGCTGTCAGCCTCACACACTCTCCGCTGCTCCCTAAACGATGTTCATCTCCCTACAAAGTCTATGTTTTTAATCGTGAAATTGTACTTTGAAATTGATGCACTGATACGTGCTCCTCATCTATGCCATGGCATGCCATTACACCAAACCAACAGATAGAAGAACATAATAATTCAAATTAAAGGAGCATTCGGCTGGTGCTTAAGCAGAAGAACAGATACTTTATTGATCCCCAGGGGGGAAATAACAAGTCCACAAGTCCTTCTCTTTATTATGAGCACAAGCTAGTCTAATCTTTACAGTATTCATCAAAAATATTTTTTTTTCACACATTTGAAAGTATAACTTCACAAGTATAATCTCATTACATGGAAGTTATTGTAAATGTCATTAAAAAAAAAAAATACATACGTTATATTACATTGTTGGTGTTTTAGGATATGAGTTAGGAACTACCTACAACACACGGTGAATGAGTGAGACTGAGTGAACGAGATACATATCACAGGATCTAAAGATTGCTTCCTTACCAAAGTCTCACCACTGACAAATGAAGATAATGGTAAGCCTTTGAAAAGGTGTTTTTTGTCTTTCTCTCACCAGGCTGTATTCCCTCTAAACTCACAAATGGCTGACCTTTGAAAATTGCTCTGTTTAAGCCTTTGCTTTTTAGCCTTCTGTAAATGTCACATAATGTTATTGGGCACGGGCAGCACAGGATCATTAATCTTTCCTGTGCAGGCTGGCTGAAGGAAATATGGCGCGTAGAGCAGCTATATCACTAAGTAGGGACATCAGAGCAGAAGTGTAAACATCATTTGGACACTGCCGTTTTTCTGCTCAAATGGGTTTGATGTTGATGAAGAGAGACCTTCTTTTCAAAGTGCAGTGATGCACAGTGTTTGATCGATACTTCCAGGAAGGTTGGCGGTTATTGCACCGCTGAAAGAGGTGGAAAATATGGAATCCTCCTTTTCAACAAAGATAGAGAACAAAGTTGTCTTCTGTGCTCCATTTTTCCACTCTAGCAGATCGTAAGGCTGGTAATGAATATGCTGAAACTGAACACAGGGATTCTCTCTGAACGTTTTGTTCTACAAAATATCAGCTATGATTTGCTTATAGTTAAATATGTAGTAATAGTCTACAGCTGCAATTATAGAACATTTTGAGAACTCACGTAAACTGGATAAAAACAATAACTAGTGTGAGCGCTGTTTTTCTCATTTTTATTCTTCTGTGCTTTTTGGCTCACCTTTAACTCAAACTCAAACAAATACTTTTAATATATCAATACTTGATGCGTAATTAAATTTTAAAGTCAATTCCACACCAGCAAGTCGTATAATATCAGCCATTGAATACATTACAAATTCCATTTGTTATTTAAAATTCTGTACAAAAGCTTGTCATAATGGGATTTACAATGGAGGCTGCAGCTCAATGTTGTGGTCGGAAGTTGTAGCTGCTTTTTGTAGTGACAAACTGAGAACCCGCTGGTAGACACCAGGTTTAGGGGTGGCAACTAAACCGTGGTTGCAGCTGCTGTCGTGGTCCTGCTTGACGCCCTGCTACGCTCTGCACTGCTACTATTATTTCTAGTTATAGTTCTATTATCTTTATTGGTACTATAACTGCTACTGTTCAACATACCAACTGTTATAATTATTATGAATCACATTTCTCTATATCTGTATCAGTGTCTCAACCAGCAGCGGCAGATGGCTGCTCACCAAGACTCAGGGTCTGTCCGAGGTTTCTGCCTGTAAAAAGGAAGTTTTTCTTCGCCACTGTCACACTAAATGCTTTCTCTTGGGGGGGGAATTGTTGGGTCTTTGTAAATTATAGTGTGGTGTAGACCTACTCTATCTGTAAAGTGTCCTGAGATAACTCCTGTTGTGATTTGACTCTATAAATACAATTTAACTGAATTGAATTGGTGAAGGACTATTTTTGGGCTTGGTTGGCCCAGCGGTCTACTACAGCTGCAGACAGGTAGTGCTGCAGCTTTGTTGGTCGCTAAGTGAAGAACCAAGTGGGAGGAACATAGGGCACGGTTATAGTACGTGTCCACTGTCAGCATCATTTTCACGCTTCCCATTCATTTCTATGGAAGCAGCCGTGCAATGCATTCCGGTAGTGTCGCGAGGAATCAAGGTTATTTATGCAAATGAGGAGCGGGGAGCTTGGCTCGACACCTCTCAAAAGCTCACAAAATTTTGAAATCCAGCCCCACGTGACACGTTCGTCCAATCAGGTGTAGCCATGGCGGTTGTAGGAAGGAGTAGTACGTTTTCTTTGCTTGTCAGTGGTCAGTGAATAGAAACTGATAACTGCTAGTGGCGAGCCCCCGCTTCCTAGCGTGCAATGCTAGGAAGCGGGCTGATCCCTTCCGTAAAAACAACACGTATATGGACACGTACCATTAGAGACAGGGCGAGGAGGAGGTGGACTGCGCTAGCATTGTATATTCAAGCATTTCAAGGCGACACAACTACGTCATGACTGGTGTTTTGCATAGAACCCAATGAAGCATGGTGTTGAGTGTGTTTGGGTGAGCTGTTCTCGAGAAAGCCACAAGCAGCAATACTGGAGGCCAACAATCGGCCCATTCAGACTAGGCACGTTTTGATATATATAAAATGACTGACCCTGCAAATGTAATCAATCACAACACGTCACTGTTGTGTCTTTAAATTACACGTCTAAAGTTAAAAAAAGAAAAATTCAACAAGGCAAATAACTGAAGGCAAAGACTTATAGGGCCCTTAAAAGAGGTCAACAAAACATAACTACTGAAAAATAAGGTTAATAAAACAAGGGTTCTAGTCATATTCAGTGATTGTTACATACTCCACTCCAGCTGTACACCACCAGAACTAGTGTTTTTTACTTCAATACCTCATTGCATTCCAATTACCTTATTAATTTTACTTTTGCCTCATATATCTATAGTTGTGGTAGAAGGCGGTGCTATTATATGCGTTGATCTGTTATCTTGATATACAATATCTTCTATGTAATGTCTGCTGTGCTCTTAGTACTGTTTAGAACAGTAAATAAGCAATAGGCTTAAACTGTGACAGAAGCAGCAATTTCATTTTATCATGAACAAAAGCACAGTTTTTGTCACTTTGGCAGATCCTCATAATGAACAAATTATCCAGACATCCTTATGTAAGCACACGCACACACACACACACACACACACACACACACACACACACACACACACACACACACACACACACACAAACACACAAGCACACACACACATAGTGCGTCTCACTATCTTTGTGGGGACCCGTCATTGACATAATGCATTCCCTAGCCCCTTACCCTAACCTTAACCATCACAACTAAATGCCTAACCTTAACCCTTACCCTCACCCTAACCATAACCTAATTCTAACCCTAATCCTAAAACCAAGTCTTAACCTTCAAACAGCCCTTTAACCTTGTTGGGTTCAGCATTTTGGCCCCACAAAGCTGTCTGGACCCCACAAGTATACTGTATTCCCGTTTTTTGGACCCCACGAATATAGAGAACACACACACACACACACACACACACACACACACACACACACACACACACACACACACACACACACACACACACACACACACATACACACAATCTGAGGATGGAGTGTCACACAAGAATGCTCCAGTGCCCAATTAGACTCCCAGGAAACTGAAAAGAAACTTTGGCAGTGCTGCCAACAGGCTTTGTTGGCATTCACATGGTTGTGTCAGGTAGTGTCACTGGATGGTGACAAACTGTTGTTTTCTGCTTCACAACACCAGCAGCCTGAAGCATTTTCAGACTTTCATCTAGCAGCAGACACACATGCATATTGAAGCACATACGCATATACACGTCTCCGCACACGCCCTTCACAAATACATGAGAATACAGGGAGTCATTCATGCATACATGGGTGTACACATGCATGCACACACTTTGCACTAATTTGCAGTCTCTTTCACACGACACACGCGCACACACACACACACACACACACACACACACACACACACACACACACACACACACACACACACACACACAGCCACCACAGAACTTCTCAAGCATGTCACGATGTGATCTTAGCCCGGTGGAGTCACTTTATTATATAATGTAAAAATCCATTCAATTTTATTTAATCAGATGAAAAGATAAAGCATTTCCAGGTCATTAATCACATACACCCTTTCAGAAGGGGCCATGTCTACCTTCTCACAAAAGTCTCAATCACAATCATTCATTTGGGATTTAGAAAGCCGACATAGGGGATTGACTGGATTCAAAGGGACTAAATCATTTCCTAAACAGCAACAGTCACTGGCCCTAAAGGAATAAACCAAAGACCCCATGATATAACTTGTGAGATACTGAAAGAGCTCTGGTTTGATCTTTTTCCCATGATGCCATGTTGTTTTACCTTCAGAGGTTTTGTTTTGTCATTGTTTGTTAATGGATATGAACAGTCGTTGCCGTGACATTGCAAGTTGAAGTCATTGCTATCACAGAGGAACTACACACTGCTACAGCAGCCTCCCTCTCCTCCGTCGTCACCAGATCTTCCTTTCCACCCTGCACACTCTCCCTGTTCACATCCTACCCCAAGGACCACACTTACAAGGTAACATAGAGAGGATCTGTGTCTGAACCTTGTAGCATCAGTACTGGGGTCCCTCAGGGTTCCGCTCTGGGTACCCTCCTCTTTTCTCTCTACACCAAGTCACTTGGCTTTGTTAACCACTCATATGGCTTTTCCTATCACAGCTATGCAGATAACACTCAACTAATTCTGTCTTTTCCGTCTAAAACACAGGTGACATCACAAATCTCGGCTAGTCGGGCTGACATCTCTCAGTGGATGTCTGCACACTACCTGAAGCTAAACCTCGACAACACTGAGCTGCTTTTCCTTCCAGATAAGACATCTCCCATCCATGACCTTTCCATTACCATTGAGAACTCAGCTGCTCCAAGTAAAGAAGTGTAAGTAGTCAGGGGTCTTCTTCATGAATGCGGGTAAGATGGGTTGGGAGATCAACAGGAGGAGTGGTTCAGCAGCTGCACTGATGCAGGTGTTGTACCTGCCTGATGTGGTAAAGCTGAGCCTGAAGGTGACACTCTTGATTTAGCAGTCAATCTAATTTTAAAACCTCACATTTGGGCTTGAGCTTTGGGTGATGCTTTTGGTGATCAAGCGAAGCTGAGATGCCAATCCTAGATGCTTTCTAAAATCAAGAATGCCTCCGTCATTCCTTGGGACTGGAGTGATATTAATTCAATGACAGAGGCATTCTTGATTTTAGAAAGCATCTATGATTGGCATATCAGTTAGCTAGCCAGCTAACAGGCAAGTCAAAGTACTGCAGGCTGACAGAAAATCTGAATGCATCCAAAGCTGCAGACAAGGTCAGTGCCAGTGAGTGTGTAATAAATCGGGAGGGAGTGTGCTGAAGCCATTATCTTTCCCACTCTGCTAGCCGAGCAGTGCAGTGACCTGACATCATAACAAATGGAGGGGAAAACGCTGCCATGAGATGTAAATTCCCACTCTGCTCCCCTATGAATGGTGGAGTCTCCTCAGAAAGTAAGGCACTGACCCGTGGCATCCACTAAGATCTGACATGACAGGAATGGAAGGATTAGAGAGATGGAGGGATGCCAGTGGAAAGAGGTGGGGGAGGGGAGAACCTGCATAAGGGAAGGCTGGGTAAAAGGGAATTATGATTGCAGAGGATAAATTAGATGTCATGGCAAGCAACATATAACTGTCAAATGGACTTCTGCGGTGCTCTATATGACAGGCAGTGGGCAAAGTAGTATGTATGAGTGTGGGTGTGTGTGCCTCTGTGGAAGGCAGTAGATGGGGCCAAGCACACTTGTCTGTTTTTCTTAATGAAAAATAAAAACCTTGTACTGTACATAGAATTTTATTATTTGTTGAAGTATAAAGTTAGACACATTATACAGTCGTGGTAATAATAACAATAAATTGAATTTATAAAGCGCTTTTCACAAACTCAAAATCGCTTAAAGTAAAGCGTGGTAAAGTGTACTTTTTCACTTGATAGGTGACAGTTTTTCCTACTTCATTTCTATACTATACATTTTTAATCAATCTTCTCATCTGACTCTTTGTCACATCTTATCGAATCTTATTTCTCCAAATGCCAAACTCTTCCTTCAGTATGTGTAGTTCTCTGTAAGGAGACTTCTCGTTTTTTGCCCTAAAAAACAATCAAACAAGGTTAATTTTAATAAAAAATCCACAAAATTTGCCGGTCAATTTGAGTAACTGACCCGGTGGTAAATATATAGTCTCCCACTGTTCACGGTGGATTCAGTAGTGGTGTTTTGTTGAATCTAATGGTTTTCTAGTTAAAGTTATACCATAGCTACGTACAAAGGTACGTGGAGATACCGGCCCGCCTGACATACACCTCTTAAAAATGTTTACTCGAGGCGACGCACGTCGCTCGGCCGTGAAATCAAAGAGAGGGTTAACTTACTACATATTTCCCACTGTGGTCAACATTGCTGACTGACTACACAGGGACCAGACATCCTCTCTGTTTTTGTGGATTTTCACAGAATATGAATACAGTTTGATAATATCTTTTATTTAGTTGGTAACCGTATGTATAATCACAATATTACACTAGAGGGTGTTATTTTTATGTCATTAATGGCATTCAGGATGATAACGGACCTTGGCGCTGACCGCATAACTGTTGCGCCAATAATGACGTTCAAGCACAGCTGCTCGTCTAATATTGCTTAATTGTAATCAAAACATTATCACGTTCATTATTTATTGTTAGGTTGTATTTAGTTATTCATTTGTTTTTATGAAAAAATGTTCCACACCAACTGTTACGAAGTACGCTCCTCCAGCCAGGATCATCTGCTGCTACCTTTGTTTAGTTACCTAAACTTAGCCAACCGGTGATGGCAGAGCAGAAATCTGAATAACTTTTGATTTCATATATTCTTCTTATATTTTTACTTAGCAGGAAGTTTGCATTTTTAGTTTGCAGGAAAGCTTACTTTATACTTGTGTATGTGCACAGCAGACTATTTATTTTAGAGAAATTGACAGACATTTATTATTGCTCTAAAGTCTATAAATGACAGTTGTATTATCGAGTCATTCCAAATGAAAGAAGGGTAATCTCTATATACAGAGCATATATTTAAAGTGTGTAAGGGCTAACCTCCGCTCACATTGCTCATATCTTAATGATTTGAGGTATCAGGGGGTGTTTCATTCTGTCAGATTGTTGTTTCATATACTAAAAGCTTTCATCGCGTGCTTAAAATAATTGTGACCACTTGTCATACGGTACTTGATGCAGGCCTTAAACGGTATTAGATTATTACTGCTGGATTTGACTTCCTGCAGTTTGTTAATATGAAGATGGCTTTCACTTCAGGAATTGGTTTTTGCTGAGCTTGGCAGGCCATGTTCTACATTGATATTACAGTTTTTTTTCTATATCAAGCATATCTCAATACTGCATTAAGTTTACACATTTAAAAGTCATCACTCAGTCAGAACAACAAATAAAGACAGCTTTCTCACTAAAGTCAATGACCACCAAAAACTCTGTATACTTATAGTCCATTTTGCACACTGTCAACTGTTAGACTGCAATTTACTACATTCATCTACATTTAAAAAAAGCTTCAACTCCTAATTGGGAAATACAACACTGAGCACCTATTTTCATTCCTTGATGACCTTTATGAAACACTTGCGCCAGGTGAGGAAAGGGGACATTTTATCATCGTATGGGACGAGGTGGCGTTACCCCATCTCCTCCATTCACACTCACGGTAGTCTCGCATTGCCAGACCTTCCTCCACAGCGCTGCAAATGAGAGTCTAGCTAGTCCGGTCAGCACACAGTGGCTCTGCAAAATAGTCTCAGGAAGGAACTTGTTTTGGTGGAACATGTGTACGTTCAAAAGTAGTTTTAGTCGTGCAACAGAAAACTCAGATTGGACAGATAGTCTAGCTAGCTGTCTGGATTTACCCTGCAGAGATCTGAGGAGCAGTTAACCATAGTCCTCAGAAATCCACCGGAGGTTAGAACGCCAACACAAAAAAGAAGACGGGGACGGACATCCGGCTGAAAATGAGGGACATCCAACAAAATTTCTGGCGGCACCGGAGCAAACCTGGAAATGAACCGTCTTCGATGTAGACTACAGTCCCAGTTACTCTCCATTTCTCAGCCCCACAAATTCTAACTCTTTTCCTCATGGAGGTGGAACGTTTCTGACCCCCAGCCACATGATCAGATGTCCCTCTTGGACACAGTGGACAGTTGATTCTGCGATGTGTAGTGTTTTGGTTGCATTCGTGTATTTTAGAAGAGATTAACTGTTGTGCTGAGCTGCATGCTGGTAAAGAAAACTATCTAAACAGGTTTGAAAAAGTGAACTCAGTATTGAGAAATGTGTGTTGCAATGTGTGTTCCCTCATTTACTGTAGTAAATTAGTATTAAAGAGTATTATGTGCATTAATCTGTCCCTATGGCTTTAAACAGCTGCCACATACAGATACATTTGTATATTGTGTTTGGTCCACAGATATGTGATGACTAATTACATATTAAGGAGTTATGAGCCACACTGCCAGGTAGATATATTAAAATTCATACAATCATTTCCTCACATTATATATCTTTTAACTTTGTCCTCTGGTCTACATGTGTTCCTTTTTTTCTTTCCAATACAGACTGGGAATCTTGTATTTAATATGGTTATTACTTCAGAAAATTCCACCTTGTTAAGAAAAATAGCTGCTTTGTGCTGTACATTATTTAGTCTTTTCTTCATCCTCCCTCTGCCCCATCATTGTATTCTATTGAAGCGCTCACTGATGAAAAGAAACAGGCTGCCATTGAAGAAAGGAGCGCCTCTCCCTAATTTGAATCCTTTCTCATTATGAGACTAGCAGGTGGTATATGGAGAATATTGCTATTTAATAAAGGTTCATTTCACCAATATAGTGTTGCAAATAAGTGCATCTCCACATGAGCTTGGCTTTATTCTCCTGTGTGAACACATAGAGGTTGCACAAATTATGCTCACTTTGTTCAAGTGGACAGATCACTGTATTGTTCTGTAGTCTTTCACAGAATTCATTTTTTTTAAGACAGTGTCGTTCAAATTTACTCACTCATCTTGCCATCAATACTGAACCATAGTAGCAAAACGCATGGCATTCCTGCAAATAATTACTATAAAATATAACTTTTTTCTAGTGTGATAATGACACTCTTCCAAAGTTCTTTAAAATGTTACTTCCATCCATGACTGTGTGCATTTTCAGATTATCAAATCAGATTTTTTTTAGTGCCTGTATGGGATTTACCAGGGAAAAGAGGGGGGTTGAAACTGAGCAATGCACTCCCAAGCATTTCTTTGCATTTTTGTCTGGACCCATTGGCTTGATGAAGAAAAAACTAAAATGCCCTGCTGCTGGAGAATATTATAACAGTATTTACCACCATTAAAAACTACCTAACTAAACTTTATGTTGACATTACCCATAGTAAAACATCTTTAACCCTCTGAGGTCTGAGGGCAGTTTTATATATCTTCTTGAATTCTCCTTTTAAGGTTTTTTTTGTATAACTCATGTGTTTCATATCAAATTGTTCAGAACAAACTCAGCTTTCTGTATAGTGATGTCCAAAATTGTTCAAGAGCAATATATTAAAAAATAATTTGGCCCTAAACAGAAATATTTCTCAAATCTCTTGTAAAAACATACCTACACTCAACTGTTTTTGTGCTTGAAATGAATTTACAAAAGTCTTGGGTTCACAAAAGAAGCTTAATGTATGAATTAAATAGGAAATAAATGTCTAAAATGAAACGTTGTAATATCGCTTTTTGAGTAGGAGTGTTGTGAAACATCGCTTGGATAGTTTGTTGTCCATGCCATTTGTTATCTGAAAATACCATTTACTTTAGTGTTGAAGCTTAGTTACCTGGACCATTAAGTTTGGCTTGATTAAAGATGTCAAACTTACAGACGCATATTGCTGCCACACCAGAAAAATGGATCAGCATCACGTTATAACGTGACACGTTTATGGACCATCATTAAACAAATCTGTCCTGAGGCATATTCATTTCATTTCATTCATTGCCTACATAGAATGATTTGTTGTTTCTCAGTAAACAAATGTTTAAGTGAGTAATTATGCAGGATGATGAAGTTCCAGTGCAAGGAAGCTTGACTGTCCAATATTTGATCCATTAATCCCTTTCACTGGTGGGAGTTATAGAGCATTCCATTCACAAAGCTTTTATGCTATTATCCACTTGTTGTTATGTTGTTAACTGGGAATATTGACTTGTTTAGCTACGCTGCACTATGCTAAACGCTAAAGAGAGAAACTGTTTTAACTTTTCAACCGGCTGACTCGCGTCATCAGGCGGGTTTTACCAGCTGGGGAGCTCCTTTCGATGGCACAGACACAGAGCCGATTGAAAATCAAAAATATTCAGCTCTCATTTACTTCTATCAGTCGTTGTGATTCCATTGAATTTTCAAGCAAATTTTAAATGGAAACCTTGCTCTGACTGGCTCTGTGTCAATGCAGCACAGGCAGTACATGTGGGCAGAATGTGTTTTGCTTCAAAGGCATTTCCCTCCCATTTTTAAAAAGTCTGTCCGATTTGTATAACAAACAGTTGTTGTCTGACAGCACCCACCCCCTGCACCTAGCGTTTCACACCTTGCCTTCTGGTTCCTGCTTCAAATACCCACCAGTCAAAACCAACAGATATGAACACTCTCAGCCATCTCACTGCTAAACTCAAATAGGATAAGGTAATATCAGCTGGACCACCCAACCACACTTGGTAAATATGGCCTTTTATTAAGATTTGTATTTTATTTTTTGCCATTAATTGTTGTATGTTGTATTTGAACAGATCTGGTGTAATTACTGTTGTCACTTCTGCAAAGCCAAATGCCCCTCTGGGGACAAATAAAGTTGACTTGAGTTGATATCCCATTTAGCCCATTTAGTCTTTTTTGACGAAGCCAAAAACCATCTCAAGCGAGCGTAAAAACGTTTTTGCACAATTGAGGATGTTACATGCGGCTTTCTAATGTGATACTTCAAAATGCGCATTCAAAAAATACCTTCATGGAACCACAGCAACTAATAATATTGTTTTGCTCTTAAGAGTAGCCTCAATCATTTCTTATAAGCATAATCCACCACCACACGTGATTTGAATGGCAAGTCACAAAGAGTATACATTTTTCAGGATAAGATATGCCTTACTGCAGAATGGCAGTTTTAACCCATTGCTCATTCCACACTAGCATAACAAGTAAGGACATGGCATTCAGGTAACGCAATCTTTTATGAATTCCCTTTTTCATTCTTTTCATTTTGTTTCTATTCTGATAATAATCTTTAGCCTTTAACCAAATATGTATTAAACTCAGGATTGTCTCAGTTTGATGTTCCTGCTTTTACTTCTTACATTCCTAATATCTAGAGCAACAATGTCCAAGCACACAAACAGACTTTTGTTTTGTGTACTCTGCTGGACAGATATATTGTACTTGTCAGACTATAATGTGGGCGAGTTGTTGAGTAGGATGAGAAACATTTAATCAGAAAGTCATTGTCGCTCATTTAGCTCAAGCTCAGTCACAAGTGTTTGATAGTAATCTTCAGCTGGTTGTCTGGTATCAAACACAAGGCCAAGGATGGAGTACTCAAGCTCTTCAAAGTGACCTGAGTGTTTGACCCAGATCCCATGACAATACAGGGCACATGCAGCGTAATTGAATATACAGCTAATGAGGTAAATTGCGGGCCCAGAAATCAAACGCAGGTGCTCTCTTGGATCTTCTTTATAGAAGAAGCCCTGCTCTTATACATAAAAAGACATCTTGAGCAAAATATAACGAAGAAGAAGAAGTCTGAGTGTTCAGGACTAAAGGCTTTTCAACCATCCTCCTCACAGCCGCTTTGTTTCCTCTGTGCTGGTTCTTAGGCAGCAGGGAATGAATGTCAGTCGGCTGCCTATGAGACTTCAGCGCTGAATATCAATTAGCTGGCTGGTCAATTACCCAGCCCTTTGACATCAATTGTACATATTTTTTCAGAGAATGCATTTGCATTATTATTCAGTCGTCATCTGATGTACATGCATAAGCATTAATGTGGTTGAAGAGACAATCCTGCCACCGAACAGCCAAAACAGAAGCAGAGCAGTAGTTTGGACAACGTATAGCTCTATATTTATTTCTCTATTTCTGTTAAATGGAATTGAATTGATTCAATTTAATTTGTTAGTATGCCAATGTAGTTTACTGTTTCAATTTACAATTTCACTAAGGTTGCTGCCTTTGCTTTACTTTGTGTCATTTCTAGTCAAACAAAAATATGAAAACACATTTGTATGAAATCCTACAAAAGCCATTTTGTCCTAGAAATAACTTATTTTAAAAATTAAAAAAGACACTTATTTGATTACCTTTTGGCTTTGTTTTTGGGCTATGAGATCAGGTGAGATTATTTTGGTTTAATTTTAGGCCAAGGTTGTACTAAGCTTTACTCAAGCTCCTCTTACTCATCTTCATCAGTGAATGGAGTTTGCTCAGTTGTCATGGAGATGACTCAGTTGTCATAAATCTGTATATACATTATTGTGTGTGTGTGTGTGTGTGTGTGTCTGTGTGTGGGTGTCTGTATATATGTTGAGGACCGTGGGATGAGTTTGAAAAAAAAAGGTAAGTGAACCAGAGTTAAGACAGCAAGCTACTATCAAGAATGAAAAGCTTTTTTCTACTATTGGAGTTTTAATAATACTAATAATTGATTCTTTTATAATAATTGATTATGAATCCCTCTGTTGTTAGAACACACAGGCCTGAAATACACACACATGCTCAGTACCTATACATGCACTAATGGAGCGATGTCAGAGTGAGGGGGCTGCAGCTGTCGATGGACAGGCGCCCCGAGCAGTTGGGGGATTCGGTGCCTTGCTCAAGAGCGCCTTGGCAGGGCCCAGGAGGTGAACTGGCACCTCTCCAGCTATCAGTCCACACTCCGTACTTTGGTCCAAGGGGACTTGAACCGGCGACCATCCAGTTCCCAACCCAACTCTCCACAGACTGTAAAATGTGTTGAGTACAGATTTAACAGTGAAATCAGGCTTCATGTGTTCTTCTGTGCCCCTTTGCTTTCACACTGGGATATTACTGGTAGAGTATATGTCTCTGCATGATGAACTGACTCTGCTCTTTCACCTCCCACAGTCCCTGGTAGTTTAACCCCGCATTATTATCATAATTCACACTCATACTCGTGACCCTCCAAACTGGTAGAGCAGACTAAGCTTTTTAATCTGCTTTTAGGTTGCATTGCCTTTTATTGTTTGAACTGAACAGCCCAGATGTTGCAGGGTACTTGCATGGGTTTTGGGTTTTAAGATCTCTGATCTCCTTTACTTGTTTCTGTGGCGGCAAAGCGGCGGCTTTTGTCCCTGAGCTTCTTCCAGTTTAGTCGATACAGTGGTGGGGAACCACGGTGTCCCACTTAAATCATCATTAAACAGTCTCCCAATTACCTTATGCTATGCAATTTATAATTCTGATATTATCATATTTAATATAATTATATGCAATTTCAAAAACATTAAAGGTGACCTATTATGCTTTTCCCTATTTTCTGTCATATCCATAATGTAACAATGTCAGATTTTCATGTTAATATGGGGCCAAAGCTTTAATTAATGAGGTAAACGTATTTCAGAGAAATCCCCGTGAGCTAAAACGTTTTTTTTCTTCTACTCCTTACTCCGTGTTATATCACTCGGTTTCTGACGGGAGAAAGCACTGCTATATTCTATTACAATCCACTGGTAACTACTAGTAGCTGCATGCTAATGCCAGAGAAAGCTGTGATCTTGGCTGCCAATGTTGTTATTTCGCCTCAATTCCGGGTCACATTACTGATGGAACATTTCCAGTTGTTTTTTCATGGTATATACTCCGTTGCACTGTACAACAGCCAAGCACAGATGAGGAGATGTGGAACACTGACCAATCAATGCAGAGGGGGCAGGGCTTAAAGAGACAAGCGCAAGGGTGAATACATGTGCAGCAGCCATGGGCAGTATGGGAAAAATAAAGTGTTTTTTGAACATTAAAGCATGTAAACATGTTCTAGTACAAACACAAAATACAAGAATGAACCTGAAAAGGCTATATAGGAGGTCATCTTTAAAAAGGGTTCACAAATTCAGATAAAACCGTTCAGCATACAGAAAAACCTGACATTTTTTTACGATTGTTGTTCTTCTGATTAGTCAATTATGCTTTGGCTACACTGCACGTGTAACGTATGCGAAGCGGAGCAGATGTGCCGGCTACACCTGCGGCGCCACATTGCGTAGGATTGTGTAAGTCACAGGCGAGACGGAGAGCTTTTGCTTTGAGTTTGTTGTTGTTTCTTCAGTTTTTGGAGCCGGCACAGAGTTGTGAAACATCAATCTACTGTCAGCTGTTATCAGAGGACACAGGGGAGGGGAACAAAAACAGAAACTCTCAAAACCAAACTGCCAATACACTCATTCACAGTCATTACGTCATTTCCTGTATATCAGTAGTTTAATTTAAAAGCAATATAGACACTTTATGATCCATTTGAGTCCTAACTGTCCCATCAAAAGTTTTACATAACTCTAATTAAAGGCTTGCAAATGTCTTGCTTCCTGTAGTTCAATACAGTTAATATTGTCTGTATCTTACATGCACGCTCAGGTAAGCTACTCACTGTTTCCGACTGTCCAGCATCCAGTACAGACAGTAGGTTGTTGTTTTTTCATTTTATTTCATAAGGATCATTATGTGAGAAAATGCAGAGAGGTGTCAGTGGGACTTTGAGGTTCTATGTGTGTCCTATTTACCTTCCAAACTGTCGTTATTCAACTATGACATGGTAAAATCGGTTTTGCATTCTATCACCCCTTTAAATTAACATTTGACTGACTGAATTTTAGTTAGCTGGACATTATTTAAAAAAAAAAAGAAAAAAAAAGAATATATATATATATATATATATATATATATATATATATATATATATATATATATACATATATACATATATACATATATATATATATATGTAAAATATATATATATATATATATATATATATATATTCTTTTTTTTATATATATATATGTATATATATATATATATATATATATATATATATATATATATATATATATATAAACTGTTTTTTGAAGCACTCCTACTGGGAATCTAAAATCAGTGATTTTGTATTCATATTGTGGTTAAGTTTTACAATTTGGTATTCACTTGCTTATTAAATATTACAGTTATATTTTGCTTCCATACTTCATCTCCAGCCACTAGTCCCAGTATTCCATGATGGTGTTTCACACAAAACACTTACAATAATTTGCTTTTGAATTGAGAAAGAACACATTTCATCATCAGTGGTTCTAATACAGAGCACAAATATCAGTTTTGCTATTAT
Organism: Zingel zingel; assembly: GCA_023566125.1. Classification (NCBI taxonomy): domain Eukaryota; kingdom Metazoa; phylum Chordata; class Actinopteri; order Perciformes; family Percidae; genus Zingel; species Zingel zingel. The sequence goes on from CM042314.1 coordinate 29,448,159, forward strand.
TGGTCATTTTTCAAAACCCAATTTGTATGAATAACAGCCAGTGCAGTAACTGCCACTTTCTCACACACATTGATCACAGTGTCCACCATCCTGTGTATCAGTATCAGTCAGCCACTTAGCCACAGCAGAGGGCAGTCTTACGCCAACTTTACTCAGCAGCTGCCCCTCACCTGCTGCTACTATCCCAGGTCTGACTGAGTCTTACAGGTCGGTCTCCACTGTCTTGAGAACCATAGAGTCGTTTGTAGTTGATTAGAAGTTGTTGGAGTGTTTCCTGAAGGGCTATTACAGATTATTGGGACCATTCCCCTAAAATTTGAAAGCTATTTTTAACCGTTATGCATACAACCTGAATGTATGTTTAGTCTATACCAGAGATCTTCAACAGGGGGTCCTCAGAGTCATTGCACAGGATTTTTGTTGTTATGTTTTACCCAAAAAATGACAAAGATATAGCAAAGATATATTGGCCTATTTGTAAAAAACAACAACATTAACAACACTGATGATAGGCTTACTGGCCTATAGGTAAGGTAGACACTATGGTAGCCATCCACAAATACAATAAGCTTAAAGATTCACTGTGCCTTCCACATGTACTGTATGCTTGACATTAAAACATGATGATATATGAATATGTAAATAATTATTTTAATAGCGTAGTATTGTGGGGCACCATGAAAAGGTATGTATAAAGGCTTTAGGCCACCCTATACGTTATTGAAGGCCAGGTTTATTATGCAACTCAATTTTATAAATACAATATATATTTGTTATAGGGGGTCCCTTCTTGTTAGAGCTTAGATCGGGCCCAAAAAATCCCTACCCGAGCCTGTGCACGTTGCGTCCGAACCCGGCCCGGCCCGACACATTAACTGTAATTATGAGCCCGAGCCCGATTTAAACCCGACAATTTTTTAATATGTGGGCTGTTATAACTGACGTTCTGAACTAAAATTCCGAGTTGTTTGAACTACAGAAATCTGTTTAGAATTATCTTAATGAATAATACAACAAGGACGAAGCATGTAAACTGCGCTGTTTGTTTATTCAGAATGGAATGGATCACAACATAATCAAAGCCCAGGAACCATATAGGAGACTTTCTTGTCTCGATCACCTAATTAATACCGTCCTTCACCACGGTCTGTATGCTGACGCACTGGCCGACAACAGTGCTGCAGATGGGGGAGACACGATGTAGCAGTTTACCTCCCACTCAAGTCAGTGCAGGACACCCAGAGCTACGGGAGAAGCTGGAGAGGCATAGCTTTCTCCCCACCCAATAAGGCTAATAAAGTAATGATTAAAAAACACAAATCCTTGGTCAAGGGCCGGGCCGGGCCGGGCCGGGCCGGGCTTGGGCTCGGGAAGAGAATCTAAACTCTACTTCTTGTCTCTCTTTCAGGTTAGGGGTCCTTGGCCTAAAAAATGTTGAAGAGCCCTAGTCTATACTTCAACTCTGTAGCATAGACTTGTACTTTAGGGAAAAAAGTTGCTGCCTCAACTGTTGGTCTGACATTGTTTTTTGTACTAGATTGTAACTGCATTTTTTAACCCATGACACGTTAGTTGTCTGTAGTGCAGCAGTGAGGTCATTGGTTTGCCATCTATTTTAAACTGTTGTTTATGATTTTTTTGATCAGTAGATTTTGTAAGCATCTTGTCACAATTTATTCATGCCACCCTTTGAAAAAACTTTAATGTTGTGCAAGGAATTTGACTGTATTTGTAAGAGTCACACCCTCTTGAGTCTGTTTGACAAGACTAGATGTATTCTTTGTAAAGTCAAACAGTGAGGTCATTATTTTTGCCATCTTAATTGCCCCATCTGAATAGTATTTGTATATTTACAGTATGTCTGAATAGTATTTCAATGTGTATTTATTTTTCCCACATCACATGGCCTCTGGCCAAAGTGTCAGCCCAAACGTTGTGTGTGCCCTGTTTGCACCATTAGGTATTTTTCCTGATTACTACAGAATAATGGTATAATTATCTTTGACTAGAAGAGTGGAAACACTTATGCAATTTGGTGACTTATGAAGATGAAACAGGTGGATTTTAGAAATGTTTAAAATGTTTTGTTTTGCATTGTTACATTTAATGGTAATGGAAATCTACATTGGATTCTTTGGTGAAGGTATAACTTCTAAAGCTGATGTAGTTCATTTTACTGTATACATGTGGAATAGCTTTTTCAATACTTACCTACCAGCACTCTCCTAGTTTGCATGATGTCATAAGTGTTTGAGGAATTATTACTAATAAGTAGCCTCATTGATACAAATATAAATTTAGCTTGCCATTGCTTATTATATATGAGAAACAAACAGAACACACACAAATTGAGGTGGCTGTGTTGTAAACATGAAGCAACCAGGGAAATGACAGCCTACTGGTTCTAGATTATTTAATGGGACCATTTCTGAGATCCTACAGTGAGAGAAATCCTGCTTGTTAAAGTTGCTATCATTACAGTGAAGCTGCAGCTTGCCAGCCATATCAGTCCTGCAGCATGAACAGCCACTATCAGGTGGCTACAATGGAGCAATCACTGCTGCCATGGCACTGAGGAAAATATTACACTAATATGATGATAATATGAGGATGAGTGAAAGAACATGGCCTTGAGAATGAGATTTTTCTAACACACTGCAGCACATATTCATCAGTGCGTTGAGACTAATAGAAAGTTCCCACTACAGGACTTCAGCTCTGAATTTCCGCTAGCCCTGACAAAAGGCCCATATATATAATATTGAAGGCAAATCGGCATTGGCTCAGTAAATTGTGAACTGTTGAAAAACGAGAGACAGACATGCTTTTCAGGGACTCTGCCTGGAAGCTACAGCCAATTAGAGCGGAAACCAGCAGAAGGGTTAGCCTGTACTTTACTGTATGTGTTGCATTCACAACACAGACTAAATTTGTTGTTGCACCTAGAGAAGGCTATAAATAGTAAAGAGGTGTGGAAACAGACTATTTGTGAACACGTGTGCTAATGACAACACCCTCTAACCTCTTTTCTTATTCTTCTTTGTATTGTCACTGTAGAGTGTTTGTTTCTGGCAGACATACAAAATCTTGTCTTGCGTATGGTAGAACATCATGTCCTGTGTCACTTCTCGTGTGTTTTTGTGACAAAACATCATGTGTAGACCAAACTTGGGGATTCCTCCTGGTGAAAGATCTAGTGGTGTATGAGCCCATGTCGCCGATCAGTCAGGTAGTGTGAAAGAAGACAACAAGACAGAGCAGCAGCTCGACCGCGGCGCTGTAAGATGACGTAGTATTAAGAGAGACAATGGTATTGAGTAGTATGAAAGACTGAACATCTGCATATGGAGGCAGGTTGTGCTAGTGGATGGGCCGAACAACACAGGACTTTCACCCAGGAGACCGGGATTCATGTCCCGTTCTTGTCCCACGTGTCACTGAAAGGTATATTCTGTAACCCCACCCACTATCTTTTCCTAAACCTAACTGTTCCGTTCTTGTGCTGCATGTCACTTAAACGTACGTCGGGACCCAGAGCGCCATAAAGTGGCGGCAAGAGTCCCGACTAAGCGTGTCTAAATATTTTACGCCAAAGGCACCTGACCAAGCGTCACTTTTTGACGTGATGGGAGTGAGAATGTGTTGGCAGAGGACACAATGGCGAGCTAATGTGATTTTGAAAAGGAATTTCAAAGATGCACAGGTAGGATTTATGACAAGAAAAAACAGAAGACACCTCATTTAAAATCTTGAAATAATAATCAGTAAAAACGGTTTCAAAGCATCAAACAAACAAATGTTCTCATTAAGCAGCAGAATGGCTGCTGGCCGTGTTGTATTATTGTATTATAGGATTATTATTACTCATAATTCAACTTGTATTCATGTAGGCATTGAAGGGATGCAAACATTTCATTCGTTAAGCCTCTTTTTCCTTATGCAAAACATATGTTTACTAAATTTGTTTCTGTATTTATTGTTTAGTTCATATTACTGTTATATATAATATGCTTTTTTGTTTAGGTATGTACCAATCACCAAGGCAAATTTCACGGAAGTGTAACTTATTGTGGCAATAAACCCTTTTCTGATTCTGAACTGAACTAGGGCTGAAAGGATTCCTCGAATAACTCGAATAATTCGATTACAAAAAATCCTGGATGCAAAATGACTTGCCTGGAAGCTTGGTTACATCAGTGTTACTAACGTTGTATCGCTGACGGACGGTGTTTCTGCTACTGTCGCTCACCAGACGGCTCCGTCTGCTGCTGGAGACACATGCCAGAGGTAACTAGTGAGGGCTGAGAGAAGAGACCGGCTGGAGGAGACCACAGGAAGGGTCCAAAGGTTGGAGTCAGTTCAGACACATGCCAGAGGTAACTAGTGAGGGCTGAGAGAAGAGACCGGCTGGAGGAGACCACAGGAAGGGTCCAAAGGTTGGAGTCAGTTCAGACACATGCCAGAGGTAACTAGTGAGGGCTGAGAGGAGAGACCGGCTGGAGGAGACCACAGGAAGGGTCCAAAGGTTGGAGTCAGTTCAGACACATGCCAGAGGTAACTAGTGAGGGCTGAGAGAAGAGACCGGCTGGAGGAGACCACAGGAAGGGTCCAAAGGTTGGAGTCAGTTCAGACACATGCCAGAGGTAACTAGTGATTGGCTGAGAGAAGAGACCGGCTGGAGGAGACCACAGGAAGGGTCCAAAGGTTGGAGTCAGTTCAGACACATGCCAGAGGTAACTAGTGAGGGCTGAGAGAAGAGACCGGCTGGAGGAGACCACAGGAAGGGTCCAAAGGTTGGAGTCAGTTCAGACGCAATTAAAACTAAAACTCTGGACAGGGGGTCTACTGCAAAATCAAACTAGCTTAGCACAATAATAGCACGACGTCAGTGCTTTAGCATCTCAACAGATAACATGGAGTCTAACTTAATCATCAATTCCACGAAGAGGACCGACAACAGCCAATCACAGAGTCGTATGGACGATGACATCACATCAGACACAACAACTACCAGAATCAGAGACAAGGAAATACGTAGTGGTGACCACGATCTGAGCTGACGCGCTGACTATCCTTCAGAAAAACAGCTGATTGTTCTCTCTCTCACTCTCTCTCTGTCTCTCTCTCTCTCTCTCTCTCTCTCTCTCTCTCTCTCTCTCCCCCTCTCTCTCTCTCTCTCTCTCTCTCTCTCTCTCTCTCTCTCTCTCCCCCCTCTCTCTCTCTCTCTCTGTCTCTCTCTCTCTCTCTCTCTCTCTCCACGGAGAAACAGCTGATCAACAATCTAATAGCATAAGTGTAACAGAGCTGTGTGACATTATAATCAAATATATAAATGAAAATAGGTTAAGTATAACTAAAAGTTACATATAGGTCTAGTTTTGGTTGTTTAAAAACGTAAAAAAAAATAAATAAAAAAATTAAAATAAAAAATAAAAATCCGATTAATCGATTGATTAAGTGCTAGATTAATCGATTGATTAAGTGCTAGATTAATCGATTACAAAAAGAATTGATAGCTGCAGCCCTAAACTGAACTCTGAACAGTTAAATACATAGCTGCTGCTTTCTCAACCAAATGGAAACATGGAAGACGTTTTGTTAATTCTCGACTTCAGCGCCTTTCAATAGTCTAGACATATTTTATAAAACAAAGTTTTTGGCAAATTGTTTCCTATCTTAACTCTTTTTTTCTGTACAAACATGACAAACATGAATATGCTGACCCTAAACTGAGAATGCAGCAAAATCATCTGTTTCCTTCATGTTTGCCAACATTATGAACTGGCATAGCACTTAACTTTCTGTGTGTTTGGGATAGAAATGCATATCTTCTGCGTAGCGCCAGAAACTGGTCATATCTCAGTAATAAATGGCATTAAGGCAACACATAATATGAGTCGACAACTGGACATAACAGATCTGTGCAAAGCAGAGAGGACATATAGTCACTGATCCTAACCCAAACACTTAATTGTCAACCTAAATAAAGAAGAAGAAATGCAACAGAAAAGCACCATGTATAGATACCCCTGATTCTTCCTAATACCCCAAATGATATTCTATGTTGGTGTTGTTAACAGGAGAAAGTATTCACTGTGGAGACACTGACTGATCCAACCTATGGATGAAACCTCCATTCCCACACCACACACAAACCGATTTCAGTGTTGAGATGGGTGGGGTTGGTAAAAGTCCTCTTCATTTTTTATATAGACAATGTCAGGAGTTGGCTGTTATAAGATTTTCGATAATTGACTGTCCATGCAACTCCAGTTGAATCATTAGTAAAAAACAAAATCTGAAAAAAATCTGAAAAGATGATTCATTGAGAAAGCCAAAAATACAATGTTGTATACATAAGGAGGAAAATTCAGAGTTCCTGAGAGCAAACTTCAAGTTCTGTTCCAGTTCCTGTGAAATAGAACCGACAATCAACAACTATTTTAATTCCAGAGCTCACCTCTCCACGTGCACATGTTCCATTAAAACAAGTTCCTTCCCGAGGCTACTTTGCAGAGGCACTGTGGCTCCGTCCAGCGTTTAGCACCACCCAAGATGATTGTGATTGGTTTAAAGAAATGCCAATAAACCAGAGCACATTTTTCAACTATCCCCAAATGCTGTGTGGTCTAGCCAGAGCTTCCTCCACAGCACTGAGGAGGAAGGTCTGGCAATGCGAGACTAGCTTGAACTTGAACACTCTTAACTTAGGAACTTAACTATAGAAACAACCAGGCTATAAAAAAGTTTAATTCTGCTGTGAAGTTGTGCATTTTATGGGTTCTTTGGGGATTGACTCCCTTTTGGAGCCAGCTTCTAGTGGCCACTGGATGAACATTTTCAGCACCGGAGGTTGCCGCTTGGTGTCAATTGAATTTTAGGTTGTGGTTTCAATTTGGATACATACAGCAATTTACATGGTGCCAGTTATTAACTACGCTAACAGTGTGGATGGCAATGTCTATTGGTTGTTAGGTCGGTCCATAACCTTGGTCAAGAACTGAAATGTTTTGCCTTTTATTAACATGATTTTTATTTCTAAATACATTTGATGTTGCAAAGTATTAATATATAATTATTTATACTAATACGTAATATATAATTCATTTTATATAATTAATTATTTAATTCATTTTTATTGTTCTAAAGTACATTTTTGTCTCGTTATATATTGTCATGTACTGTACTGTCTGTGACAAACTGTATGATTGATAATTAATGCATGTGTTTGGATGCAGTTGTCAGTGCTTCTTGCCCAAGACACATTTCCTAAGGGACAATAAAGTCTATCTTATCTCATCTTATAACAGATCTCTTAGGAAACAAGGTGTTGCTGTAGTTTTGTGTAACATTAAGGTTATCATCAAAAATGAATTTAGATTTACAGTGAGGAAAAATGCTGGGGATGCATCGCTCTGACTTTTAAGTACTTATGGAAAATTAAAAACCTCTTTGTATGGCACTGATTAAGATCATTCTGTTTGTAAAGTAACGCAAGGCTTTTCTGTTAACAACTACTAAAGGACTGCAAATGAATCGAACAGAAGATAATCTGTATTTGGACTGGCCACATAAAAAAGGTCAAAATTAACTCTTTATGTGCAGTCTTAATGAATACTTATAATAACTCTGCCCACTGTGCTAATCGATTTCATATATTAGCATCCATGTAATGAAGCCATCAAAATGCACACAGTTACCTCTGCTATTTCTGCTATGTGTCAGAACCAGAATGCACAGTTACAAAGTCCAGATTTCATCGTAAAAGAAACATCCAAACATCTTTGCTGACAAATGACCTGTCTCTGCCACTCCTCTGCGCCAGGGATGTCAAAGCTGTAGCAGCTTGTCACACATGCAAATCAGCCCTCCGTGGTTCAATCTCTTTGGAAATACATTTTAAGAATGTATTTCCAAAGAGTGTAATCTCTTTGGATTACACTGACAGCCTGGACACTGCAGGAATAGTACATAAATAATGACCCTCTTAATATTAATTACCCAAAAGAGTTCATTTGATGCATTTTGGTTTTATTAGTTTCATGAAATTTAAATACAATTTTCTTCTTACAGGTATTTTATTTTTTAGCAATAGTCGATGTGTAAAGAAGATAGATAGATAGATAGATAGATAGATAGATAGATAGATAGATAGATAGATAGATAGATAATCTTTATCGTCCCAACAGGGAAATTAATTTGTAGATGTATGTTGATAGCTGAACAATTGTAAAATATAAAAAACTAGCAAACTAGCTGTCTTAATAGGAACTTAATGCCTGTATATCTCATATTTAGTCCTTTTTGAGAGGTTGCTTTAGCCTGGTGTAATTTCATCAGAAATATTGATGTCTTGATAAATGACAGGGGAACACAGCTTTATCACAAGCCTTTTTGATCTTCTGGAGAGGTGCATCCGCTATTCCCAACAAACCAATGCGTCTCATTGTGTTGCACAAGACGGATGCAACACCCCTTGATCTAATTTGACTCAAAATAGCCGGACAAAATGACAGAAAAGTATTGCAATTTTTTCATTTTCCTGCATCTGAAGTTCCTGCTCCTTCAAAGGGATACAAGATGCCATTGGACGAGGTGCAGCGACACAAAATAATGCCATTTTCCCCCACAAAGACATATTTTTCTGATACAACACCAGACTGAAAAAAAAGTCCTCAGAGTATTCTACATCTAAAGTAGCGTCTAGGATGTTGTAGTGTGGATTTTTAAGTCCAGGTCAGACCATTGTGCATTAAAGGTTCTCTATGATGGGTGAAATGAGTAGCACAAACAGCAGTGTTAGTTCAGCTTTGATCTGCAGCAACATACATAATTATCAGAATTATTGATTTATCTTCTTTCAAATTCAAAGATACCCTACACACACACACACACACACACACCCACACACACACATAAACATACATTCAAATTGAGATATGCACAGTTAAGTATTAGGCATGTGTGTGTGCTCGAACATCCACGCACGCGCGCACACACTCACAAACTCACACACGTACAAAATGTAGGGCCTTCATAGAGTCCCCAATTAATGTCTAATTATAGTTTTGTCTTGATGGCAGGAGGCAAAACTCTATCATTCCCCTAATGGCTGTGGTGCTTTTGTGCTCCTAGCAACCGGCTGCTCTTTTGAGGCCTAGTGAAAGCTGCCTATGGATCGCTGCTTTGTTATATATAGAGCAGCATTTCATAATGGCCTTCACAGAATCAAATAAATCAGTTGTAATAAGCGGTTGTCCGCTAGGACAGATGCATAAATACAAGAGGAAAATAGCCAGATCTACTGTGGGTTTACTGCTGGATAGGGACAAAAGAGCTAATTGACTTTTTTGCTTGGTATTAGTGGTATGCAGAGATGGGGACTCGAGTCTGAGACTCGGACTCGAGTCGCACTTAAGTCACACAAACAGCTGACTTCAGACTTGACTTGGACTCGACCCAAAAGACTTCAGACTTGACTCGGACTCGAGCTTCGAGACTCGTCAACAACCTATTTTCATGCAATTATTGCTTTTTAAATCTAAATTGATTTATGTATTTCTATTTTCTTTTATTGGCGCATATACGTTGGGGAAACGCATGACGAGCTGCGTGTCCCTTGGCCTTTGCTGTAATGTGCAATGTACGCGTGCGCTATGCGGCGCGCACACACATCAAAAAATGCAGCGACGATGGCGACACCAAGTCCTCCTGCAGTTGTGCCTTTTGTCATTAGTTTTGCTTACAATAACTTCATAAACAGTGGCAGTAAGCGAACAGCTACATGCAAGGAGTGTGGCACCAAGATACATGACGCTGGATCAACAACATCGAACTTCATCAGACATCTCAAAAAGCACCCAGATAGGTCAGTCACTCACGCTAATGTGAAAGAGACATTACATATATTTAGCATATATCGTCACAGGTAACAAGCTAACCATCGCAAAGTGTTGTGCTAATGCTGGGGACAGGCACATTGTATTGTTATAGTTGTATCCATATGATGTGACAGACTTAGGTTAATATTTCACCAGTAGCAGAAGATTAGACTATACGATGTCCTAAGTTGAAGAACACTGAAAAATGTAATGCATGATGAGGTTGGGCTTTACAGCCAGTTAGTAACACAGACAAACATGTATTCTTTGGTGCAGATACCAAAATGTTGAAAAATACAGTTATCAAATTGAAACAGAGTCCTTAATTTGTGTTTCTTCAGATTGCATTGCAGTAGACCCATAAAGTTCTCCTACAACTGATTTTGATACTGTACTGTATGGATGGTAGCTACAGGACATGCTTTGAATTCATAAGATTTAACAATACAGTGTTAGGGACAGATCAGACTTGAGACTTGACTTGGACTTGACTTGGACTCATGGCAAAAGACTTGAGACTTGACTTGAACTTCCCCTCAAAGACTTGAGACTTGACTTGAACTTCCCCTCAAAGACTTGAGACTTGACTTGGACTCGAGCTCAAAGACTTGAGACTTGACTTGGACTTCCAAAAAATGACTTGTGAACATCTCTGGTGGTATGTATACCTACAATAGAAGTATTTAAACTAAAGCGCTGTAATGTGAACACATATTGCCATAGTAGGGCCATGGTAGTGGAGTTTAGCCAGAAAAAGTGAGCGTCATGCGGCCATGAAAGTTACGTTTAGGTACCAAAACGACTAGTTAGGATTAGGAAAAAGATCGTGGTTAAAACTCTCCTGAGGAACGTTTTTTGTTTTCGCCACAAAGTGAACTCCGCTCTCCAGCTTTAAAAGCGCTGTTTTTTGTTGACTTCACGTTGTGCTGTTTCATTTCGAGATTATTTTCCATTGGATATTGAAGTTCATAAATAAGCGTTTTGGCATCGCTGTCCGAGTGGATCTATATCCATGGGGGTATTGGAAGGGAAATTTAATTCTTGCATGTTTTGTTTTCTTGTGCATGATCAAAAAACATCCCCCCCTCTGGTTTTTTATTTTTTATTTTTTTTTACAAATTTCCCCCTGCAGACTGCAACACACATCAAATGAAATCAACTATGCTAGCGAAACTTTCAACAGTATTTCACTCACACAGTAATTCACTGCATGTGTGTCTCATTTTAGTGATAAGTTACTCCTCCAAGTTTTGCTTTAGGGATCTCTCCCTCCCTGCAACCAACAACAACAACAACCCCTGAGCCAAATTACAAATGTCATTTTAACCTAAGGCTCACAAACCTGGATTGTCCATAAGCGATTGGTGGAGCAGCTGAATTTCAATAGCCTCAGGTTTCCGCACTAACCACAATAATAAAAAAAGGTCTTCTCAAGGTAACTGATGACCTACAAGTTAACAGCAACAATGATAAAGTTTCTACCTTGGTATTATTGGATTTGAGTGCAGCATTTGATACCATTGACCATGATATCTTAATTCAATGCTTGTTCCATTGCTCTTCAGTCTGTACATGCTGCCTCTTTGCCAAATAATCTGGACACACAAGGTATGTTACCATTATTATGCTGATAACACACAGTTATACCAGAGAAATCACTGAACTGAATGCATAAAAAACACACATGGATGTCCAACACGTTCTCCCAACTCATCAAATACTGATACTCGGTCAGTGGCCCTTAGTGTCAGATACCGACGCATGAGGCAGCCTTTAGTGTCTGTATGGAACGCACCGGGCAGAGCAGCAGCTCGAGATGACATAGTATGAAGAGTGACAACAGTAGAGAGTAGTTTTAAAGACTGAAAATCCACGTAAGGAGGTAGGTTGGGGTGCTTGATGAGTCAAACAACACAGACTTTCACCCAGGAGACCGGGCTTCATGTCCCTTGGTTGTCCCGCATGTCATAAAACGTATCTTTTGTTATCCCACTCATGATCTTTCCCTAACCCTAACTAAGTGGTTTTAACCTGCATGTTGAAAAATGATGCCAAGTCCCAAACCAGAGGATCAAAAAGTGGTGGTAAGTGGTCAGTCTTGGGAGTGAGAATGTTTTGGGAGGTCCTCCAAGTCAACCCGTTCTCATTCCGAACTCATAAAATAAGGACGTGTGGACAGTGGCTGTCAGCGTCTGATGCAACATAAAAGGCGTCTTTCAGCGTATTTGTGTAACGCACCGGGGAGAGCAGAAGTTAGATAGGATTTAGTGAGTAGTATGTAAGGGCGAATTTCTGCACTGGGGGAACAGTTGGGGTGATGGATGGGTCAAACACAGGACTTTCACCCAGGAGAGCGGGGTTCGCGTCCCGTTTGTCATGCTTGTTATAGTCGTTTTTTTCTTTTCTCCTGCGTGTCACAGAACTGTACGCCCACCCACGAGCCTTTCCTAAACCCAACCGTCCCGTAGTTCCCGCGTGTCACGGAACCGTAAGCCCACCCACGACCTTTTCCTTAACATAACTGCATCAAAAGGGACGGCAATAGTCCCGACCAAGCACATTTACATAAAACGCTAAAGGAGACTTTTAGCGTCAATAAGAACGACAAAGACACCTGACCAAACGTCATTATTTTACGAGATGGGTGTGAGAATGTGTTGTCCAAGTTAACAGTGATAAAATTACTACACAGGTCAAACAACTGGGTATAACTTAAACAACTCTTTTTTTATGAGCTATATTGGCTCACGCCTTCTAGTTGATGTGAGAATTAAATCAAAAGTTGGTGAAGCATGTTTTGGTTTTTGTGATCCCAGCTGCTCAAATAATGGCCAAATCTTGCACATCTTGCGTGCAAGCTTTGTAAAGTTTCAACTGTTTGAGTTAACCAAATCTAGTTAGTGTTCTAGAAAGTGCCTCTTTGTGTTTCATTACAATATGTCATTTAGCTTTTATCCAAAGTGACTTACAATTAAGTGCTTTCAACCCTGAAGGTTCAAACTGCAGACAACAAGTAGTAAGTGCAAGTGCATTAGCTTTAAATAAGCAAAGCTACAAAGAGCCATATGAAAGTGCAGCTTTAAGAAATATATACATATATATATATTTTTATTTATTTTTTTTTTTTTTTTAATGTTTATGTTTATTTATATTTAGGCTTTTGGCCATCCTGATGTCAATAGGGAGCTCATTCCACCATTTAGGAGCCAGGACAGCAAACAGTCGGGATTTCGTCGAGTGATTAGTTCTCCCTCGCCGTGAGGGGGCAGTAAGCAGGATGGCTGATGCCGAGCTGAGGGGGCAGGTTGGGGTATAGGGTTTGACCATGTCCTGGACGTATGCTGGGGCTGACCCGTTCGTGGCCCTGTATGCAAGTACTAGTGTCTTGAAGCGGATGTGGGCAGCAATTTGTAACCAGTGAAGAGAGCGGAGGAGCGGTGTAGTGTGAGAGAACTTGGGGAGGCTGAAGACAAGTCGAGCTGCTGCGTTCTGAATGAGCTGCAGGGGTTGGATGGCACATGCAGGCAGGCCAATCAGGAGGGAGTTGCAGTAGTCTAGACGTGAGATGACTAGAGCCTGAACCAGAACCTGAACCGCCTTCTGCGTCAGAAGGGGATGTATCCTACTGATGTTATGCAGCATGTATCTACACGATCGGGTAGTTGTAGCAATGTTGGCAGTGAAGGAGAGTTGGTCGTCAAGGGCTACCACAGAGTTGTCAATTGTTACAGTCAGGTCTTGGGTAGGAGAGCCCTTCCCTGGAAGGAAAAGGAGCTCAGTTTTGTTGAGGTTGAGTTTCAGATGGTGTGTGGACATCCAAGAAGAAATGTCAGTCAGACAAGCCGAGATACGTGCTGCTACTTGAGTTTCAGACTCCAGAAAGGAGAGAATTAGTTGGGTGTCATCTGCGTAGCTGTGGTAAGAAAAGCTGTGCGACTGAATGACAGACCCGAGAGAGTTGATGTACAGAGAGAAGAGGAGGAGACCCAGGACTGATCCCTGAGGAACCCCAGTTTTGAGTGGGCAAGGTTCTGAGATAGATCCTCTCCAAGTTACCCGGTAGGTTCGGTCTGTCAGGTAAGATTTGAGCAAAGAGAGTGCATAGCCTGAGACACCCAGATCTTTGAGTGTCGAAATGAGGATCTGGTGGTTCACTGTGTCGAAGGCAGCAGAAAGGTCCAGAAGGATGACGATGGAAGAGAGAGAGGTTGCTCTAGCAATGTGAAGCTGTTCAGTGACAGTGAGGAGGGCAGTTTCTGTTGAGTGGCCAGCCTTGAAGCCAGACTGGAGGGGATCAAGAAGGTTGTTCTGGTGGAGATAGGTAGAGAGTTGATTATAAACGGCACGCTCATGAGTTTGGGATAGAAATGGAAGAAGGGAGACGGGTCTATAGTTATTTACCTCAGATGAGTCCCGTATTGGTTTTTTGAGTCGTGGGGTCACTCTTGCCTCTTTGAGGGTGTCGGGGAAACAGCCAGTTGACAAGGAGATGTTGATGAGATGGGTGAGGAAAGGAAGAAGGTCAGGAGCAATAGACTGGAGAAGGTGAGAAGGGATAGGATCAAGGGGGCAGGTGGTTGGGCAGGCGGAGGTAATCAAGGTAAGAATTTGATTTGGAGATAGAGGGGTGAAGGAGGAAAGAATACTGGATGTGATGGATGGAAAGATAATTTCAGGAAGTGTGGTGGAGAATGAAGAGTGTATGTCATCTATCTTTTTTACAAAGTACTGTAGTTGACAAAGTGGGTTGGTAGGAGGGAGGAGGTGGACTGGGGGAATCTAGGAGGTTAGAGTAGATGGAAAAAGCTTTTTGGGGTTGGAGAAAGAGAGCGAGTCAAGAGAGGAGGATAGAGTAGAGAGGAGAGTTTCTGTGGCAGCGTTGGGAGGCATGAGTAAGAAAGAGTCAGATGGAGGGAGGGTTGATAAAGTACATAACACCAGAGAAGAAGGAGAGAGTGAACGGATGTTACGGCGGACAGGTATAGTGTCTCTTGAGATATGGTTGTGAGCTTGGGAGAGTGAGGGAGAGTAAGAGATGAAGAAATTGTCTGAAGTATGGAGTGGAGTAACAGTGAGGTTGGTTGTAGTTTCTGGTGAATATGAGATCTAGGTGGTTGCCAGCTTTGTGGGTGGGGAAGGCAAGAGTGAGAGGGCAAAAGAAGAGAGAAGATGTAAAAAGGCAGTTGACTTCTCTGTCTGGATATTGAAGTCACCCAGAAGTACCAGCGGAGGACCAGTTTCAGGGATGTTTGAAAGAAGGACACCCAGCTCCTCCAAAAACTCTCCCAGAGGACCTGGTTGGCAGTAGATAATAACAATGACTAGCTGTACCGGATGCGTTATGGTAACAGCATGAAGTTCAAAAGAGAGTTGCAATGGGTAGAGAGAAAATCTCCACTTGGGGTTAATGAGTAGGCCTGTACCCCTGCCTCTACCAGTACAGTAGGTCTGGGAGTGTGGGTGAAAGAGTAGGCAGAAGAGAGAGCAGCAGGGGTGGATGTGTTGGTCGGTGTAATCCAGGTCACATGGAGTCAGATGGAGGCCACAGGGTATGTGGCCTGAATGATACTTTAATCTGTTTAAACTATATTATATGTAATGGCATTATCTAAAGCTATATTTGAAATAGTTAATATTGTTCTATTATACGTATTATCTTGTGTTGCTTCTTTTTAAAATGTAAAACTTGTAATTTGTTTTAAATTGTTTTTATCATGGTTGGTCGGCCCTGTTAATAATTTCTTGTTAAGCTCTTTGTAACTTGGTTTAAAAAAGTGCAATATAAATAAAATGTATAATTATATATTATTATTATAAAGTAAAATGTGTTAAAGGTATGAATTACTGACATGTATGGACTTACTTGTTTGTACTCACAGTTATATATGTGTATGGATTGTAGACAGGGAACACTATCACTGTTGATGAACTACTGCAAAAGACTGAATATCTTTACTTTTAGGCTCAGCATATTTGCTTGACTAACCACTGCATCGTATGAGTTCTTGATTTTAGATTAGCCTTTTCAGCTTTGTAGCCATTTGACACACTAATCAATGAACTATCAATAGTAGGTGGGACAGGCTTTATCTAAGAAGAAAATTTAAAGACCCAGAAAAACATTTGACTTCCATGTCAGGGGTCAGAGGATGGGTCACAGGGGCCTCAAACAGTAAATCCTTCCAATGATGCTGCCATGGATTTTTTCTTGTCTAATTGAAAATGCCCTGACATCACAGTGGAATTATTCACCCATAGGGTAATTATGTCTATGGCCCTCAATATATAGTGTTTATAAGTGTATGGTCCAATCTTTCACATATCATGTTTGAATACATCTTTAGAGGGACTCTAAATAGACAAAAGAACAAATAAAACTATTCAAATTATATTACATCTTCAGCACTACTCCAATCACTTGTACATAACGCAACTAGAGATGCACCGATAGAGCGGCTGGTGACCGGAATTGGCCGGTTTCCTACGTGCTCGGCCATGACCGGCGACCGGCAGGTCAGTCTGACATATGCCGATTTCATGCCGGTCCACGCTCCAATTAACTGACAACATAAGTTCTACCAGTTACAGTTCTCAAGGACGCACGCACACACGGACGCCACAGCACGCTCTCTTCTTCCTTTCTCTCAACTTCTCCGCCGTGTGTGGCGCGTACCCGCTCGCGGTGTGAAGCTTGTGTCCGCGCTATTCTCCCACATGTAGGAACCTGGTGAATTAACCTGCAACATGTCAGCTGTTTGGGAATTCTTCAGCGTGTGTGCAGAAGATACAAGTTTGCAATACGCAACACCTGCAAGGAAAGAGTAGGGCGTGGTGGGACGACACCAAAAACCAAAATCACATTTTTTTAGTTGGATATAGGATGTGAAAAGAAGGAAATGGTTCTAACATTGCACTTTAGATGTGTGTGAATTTCCCACACCAGGAGTCATTTATATAGTTCTATTTTATAGTGATCCATTATCTGTTCAAACATTTTTCTATGTTCTGTGCAAAAAGTGAAGAATGTGTGCTGTAAAGTGGTTAGAAAAAATGAAATTGGAATCGGCTAAAATCGGTATCGGCTGGCCTAACTCAAAGAAAATCGGAAATCAGAATCGGCCTAGAAAGTTGTAATTGGTGCATCTCTAAACGCAACCTTATTCATAACCTATCCATGACTGAGGGCTAATACAACAAGGTATTCTGTCTCTCAGATGGTATTGTCACAGTGAAAGCTCCATTGTTTTCTGTTCTGCTCTGACATTAAGGAGGGAAGATACTATTGGTATTTAATCAACACTTTGTACAATAAGTGTTTTTATTATGAAGCCAAACTGGGAGGAATTTGAATCACTTGTTTAATACCTGTGAGGAGTCAGCCGCTTTAACCAGAAAGGGAATTATCATGCTCTGAGGCTACATTTACATTGCTTCGTTTTGGTTTTTAAGCATTTGAGTTTTGAGCCAAAAGTGATCTCTGTGCACTAAGTGTTTTTATCTCCAGTAGAAGAACTAATCTCCGTTTAAACACACCCAACCCAAAATATATCATCAACATTCTCGTAAACTTGGCAAAATCAGAATGCAGCATGTACACTCCGCCCATTGCTGGTAGTTGCCGTGGTAACAGTGGTTTTAGTCTCATTGAACAAGACGTTATGAACGATAAGACCCAATCAGGCGGTGAGACGGCATCAGTGTCGGTGTTGCCAAAGGTCTCCGTTTGTGTCCGTTGAGACTGGAACATAACCCCGCAGATTCCAAACCAAAATGGGTCAGAAGTGTCTCCAAATGTCTCCGGTTTAGGGGCTCTGAAACACCAGAGCAGGGGGAACCGCCAGAGCAGGGGGAATGAGAGGGGGAAGCGCCAGAGCAGGGGGAATGAGAGGGGGAAACACCAGAGCAGGGGGAATGAGAGGGGGGAACGTCAGAGCAGGGGGAATGAGAGGGGGGAACACCAGAGCAGGAGGAATGAGAGGGGGAAACACCAGAGCAGGGGGAATGAGAGGGGGGAACACCAGAGCAGGAGGAATGAGAGGGGGGAACACCAGAGCAGGGGGAATGAGAGGTAGAGCTTAGCTTGGGCCCAAAAAATCAAGCCCGACCCTACCCGAGCCCGTGCACGTTGCGTCCGAGCCCGGCCCGACCCGACACATTAACTGCAATTATGAGCCCATGCCCGATTTAAACATGACAATTTTTTAATACGTGGCTGTTATAACTGACGACTAAGTTGTTTGAACTACAAAAATCTGTTTAGAATTAGCCTTAATGATCTACCGGTAATGCAACAAGGACAAAGCAAACAATGTAAATTGTTCTGTTTGTTTATTCAGAATGGAATGGATCGCAAATGGATCCGAATGAGGAAACGTAAAAAAAAAACCAAAAAACCTCAACCCTACATCCCTCAGCCAAATATTGTGAGTAACAGATCAAGGCAGCAACATAATCAAAGCCCAGGAACCATATAGGAGACTTTCTTGTCTCGATCACCTAATTAATACCGTCCTTCACCACGGTCTGTATGCTGACGCACTGGCCGACAACAGTGCTGCAGATGGGGGAGACACGATGTAGCAGTTTACCTCCCACTCAAGTCAGTGCAGGACACCCAGAGCTACGGGAGAAGCTGGAGAGGCATAGCTTTCTCCCCACCCAATAAGGCTAATAAAGTAATGATTAAAAAACACAAATGCAATGCCCGGCCCAAGCACAGCGGCGGAAAATATCGGCCCGGCCCGTGGGTCGGGTCGGGTCTGGTTCGGGCTCGGGCAGAGAATCTAAAGGTAACGGACAGCCGGCCGAAAGAGCGAACAATGCCAGAAGTGGAACGTCATGGATATAGACCAGGGCAACAGTCACCAGGCGTGACAAGCTCCACTGTCTGCTTTTGAGCTGTGTTGTCCACTGTGTGTTATCCCCGGTTCACAGGGTGTGATGCATTTATGTGGGACTTGTAGGAGCTGTGGTTGGGACAGCTGCTCTGTGATATGGTTTGTGTGTGTGTGTGTGTGTGTGTGGGGGGGGGGGTTGGTCAGACACAGTGACGTCCGAGACAGATCTTTCTCTCAGCCATGCTGGAGACAGAGGAGCTGCTCCCCTGCGTCTCCTGGGAAGCTTCTAGTGTGTCTCTGAACGTGGTGGCGGCACATTGGGTAACCAGATCACTACACACACAGCGCTAAAAAGCTAACAGTCTGGACTCAAAAAGCATCTGTGGTCAATACTTTCACTCTTCCCTTTCTCTCACTTCCTTATCTCTATTTCCTCATTTAGGAGAGCATTAGGGCTGCTGCCGCTCACCACACATCAGGGACAGAGGAGCAGAGAGAAAGGAAAGGAAAGGGGGAAAAAAATGAAAGCATTAAGGGAAGTTCCTGTCCTTATCAGTATGAGAACTTGAGGTTCCCTTTATCCACACCTTCAGATGGACATGACCCCTACACATTTACATTCTCTGTTTAAACATGTATTCAGTGGATGCACCTTATCAACTTCACTACGTTTGTAGACTGACTTAACAGACACACTAATTCAATTCAATCCATCCATCTTCGTCCGCTTATTTGGGGTCGAGTCTCGGGGGTAGCAGCTCCAGCAGGGGACCCCAAACTTCCCTTTTCCAAGCCACATTAACCAGCTCTGACTGGGGGATCCCGAGGCGTTCCCAGGCCAGGTTGGAGATATGGTCCCTCCACCTAGTCCTGGGTATTCCCCGAGGCCTCCTCCCAGCTGGACGTGCCTGGAACACCTCCCTAGGGAGGCACCCAGGGGGCATCCTTACCAGATGCCCGAACCACCTCAACTGGTCAATTCAATTCAATTCAATTGTATTCATAGTATCAAATTTTAACAAGAGTTATCTCAAGACACTTTACAGATTGAGTAGGTATAGACCACACTCTATAATTTACAAAGACCCAACAATTCCAATAATTCCCCCAAGAGCAAGCATTTAGTGCGACAGTGGCGAGGAAAAACTATCTTTTAGGCAGAAACCTCAAGTGGTGAGGAAAACTTCCTTTTAGGGAGAAACCTGGGACAGAACCAGACTCTTGGTAGGCGGTGTCTGACGGTGCCAGTTGGGGGTATGATGAACAGTGCCAATTATTGTCACAGTAAGGATAATGGAACTATGACTAGAAATAGTAGTTGTAGTAGTTCAGGGTGTAGCAGGGCACTGCAGGGCACTACAGGGCAATGTAGGGCGCAGCAGGGAACTGCAGGGCAAAGCTGGGCATAGCAGGGCGCCAAGCAGGACCACGGCTGCAACAGAGACATGGATGCACACAGATGGAAAGAGAGAGGAGAGAGTGGGGTCAAAGTGTGTCAAAGTTAGTCCCCCGGCAGTCTAAAACTATAGCAGCATAACTAAGAGCTGGTCCAAGGCAAACCTGAGCCAGCTCTATAAGGGTTGGTAGATGAATCTGCCGCCTATGAAGAGAGCGATACACCCTCCCTTGCCGGTCTAGGCGAACGCTGCAACTCCTCACTTCCTAACTATAAGCTTTATCAAAGAGGAGAGTTTAAGTTCAATCCATATCTAATTAACTAATCTATTACACTCAATATTATGGAACCACACCTGTCTAAAAATTACATTCACATGCAACTAATTTGCATTATCATATATGTAACACACGGCACCCACATTGCATTTTTTTTTAAATAAACATAACAATAAAATGTTTATATTGAACATAGTTGTTGTTCAACAGAATCATGTCATACTCACAGTTTGGAAATAACAACCAGAACAACAATAGTAATAGTATAGTAATAAACAAAATCTTTAAAAAAAAAAGTTTTTCTATAAATGTTTTCATATTGTTTCTATAGTGGAATTCATGCACAAGATTCAACACAACGTGCTTTACATAAAAGCAAAGAAAAGAAGCATAACATTGACAATACAAACTAGGATATATCAAATAAAGTAAAATAAAGACAAGGTCTTTGCAATCCGATTAATTATGAGTATACAGCCTTTATTATTTGGAGATATTTAGCTATGTCGACTACTTTCTTACCAGGAAAAATGACCAAAACAACAAAATCTCATTATAAGTCGGGCTGGCAAAATGCTCTGCTTCTGAAACGCTCTCATTGAGGAATGATGCATGGCGGAAGAAAACCACATCGCAGCCGGAACGCGGCACATCTGGGCCTGGTGAAATTCCGGGATAACTCCTGCACTGGATCCAGACAGTTTGGATTTTCAAGGTTATTTAGAAAACAAAACTAAATTAACCACCAAAGATTAGCATATAATCATTGTATATGAAAATATATACAGTATATTCCATTACTCCATCCTTAACATCTCTATATTGTTTGATGTTCAAATATAAAATCCCATTCATTTGTATGAAATATAAAAGTAGCTGAGAAGTTAACAAGTGATCACCTCATGCTCATTGGAGAGTATGTTTATTGGCTCCCAACATATGTATACAGTATGCCATATTATTGGAAGATGAGCTATTTTTACTGCACAGCTCTGTATAATGCATCCCTATGGAGTATAAAACATTAATTCCACCATGTGTATCCCAAAGCGTAAGATCACACTAATGGCACTGGCAGATCAGTGTTACACACCTCCCACCTCCACTTAGGAGGATAAATCATCCGTCCCTTCCCTTTTAAAATGGACAGAAAATGTATTGTTCCATACACTCTGCCTCATAGCCCCAACAAATGAAGAAGACAGTATCAGCGTGAGTCCCGGGCCAGACTCACAACAACGTATTGATGTTCTCCCCCCTTCACCCTCTAAGTGAGTATAAGGTATCCACAAGCTCCAAGGTTGGCGCCAGCCTCTGTCTTCTATGCACCGCAAACCAGAATTAATTGCAAATCAATCGAACAAAGTACAACTGATCAGTAAACCAATTAGTAATTTTAGCTCTTTGTCCAGGTTTAGCTTTCCTCAGGCTTCCACTGCCATATGTTTTTAAACATATTTCTGGTTTCTCATACAAATAGTGACTTTTACATTTTAAAGCAAATAAACTGGAATACATTTATCCCACAAACAAGGTACACACAGACCAGCAGACAGAAACTTTTTTGGAAAACCTTTTCATTTAGTGTTTTATTGTGTTTAAACTACTATTTAATTGATAAAAGTTTCAGCTGAATCGCTACCAAAAAACGTTTTAATCATACAAGGTACAGGACACCAGAGAATTGGGGAGCAAATCTGAAAAACTGAACTGCAGATGAATCACACATATTCCTGCTGCTGCACGATGTACTGTATATGTAAGTGTAGGTGTATGAGTGTAGGCATAGCCCTCTAAGAGCTGTTGCTATTGGGGTTTATCCCTCGTGAAGATTTCTCCCATCTCAGAATGCTGTGTGGACTAGCCAGACCTTCCTCCACAGCGCTGCGGAGGAAAGTCTGGCAATGCGAGACTAAGACTACAATGATACACTAAAGACACAAAAATCTTTAAGAGGGATCGGACAGGCAGTGGGAAGAAGCCTGTCTCCACAGCGCTGTGTCAGCAATGGCTACACCTATCTATTCTGGAATCGGGAAAAAAACGGACTGGCTTATTTGTATTTCTTTAAGCAATCCCAACCATCCTGGATACAAATTTTCATTTCCTAGGATGGCGAAGGCATTAGCCGCCCTACTCTGCCTCTGACTGGCTAGTACTTGCTGCCTTTGTTGGTTGGATTGGTTAGGTTTAAGCATTAGGAGTGTTAAGAATTGGTTAAGGTTAGGGTAAGAATACCAGTGTGAGCCAGTCAGAGGCTGAGTATGGCAGAGTCAGATCAGACGCAACAGCTACATTCAACTACAATTTGATAGTGGAGATAGTGAGAGTTGAGGGACATCCAGGCTGTCTCTCATGCGCCGTATGTCAGGCTTTATACCAGCAATATTAACACATTCTCACTCTCATTGCGTGAATATCAAAGCGACCCTTGTTCAGGTGCCTTTGACGTTTGTTATTGTAGCAAAAAGTCTCCTTTAGCGTCATATTTAGACGGGCTTGGTCGGGACTCTTTGCATCACTTTTTGACGCTCTCGGGACTCGCATCTAGCCCTTTGGCGTCGTATTTAGATGTGCTTGGTCAGGACTCCTGGCGTCACTTTATGACACATGGGTCAGGACGTACGTGTAACTGATGTGTGGCAAAAGAATGGGACATTTAGGTTTTATGAAAAGATGGTGGGTGGGGTTACAAAATGTATGTTTCAGTGCCACGTGGGACAGGAATGGGACATGAACCCCGGTCTCCTGGGTGAAAGTCCTGTGTTGTTTGATGCCTGAAAAAATGCCTTAGGCCACACCTGAACAGACAGGACAAAGAGGCAAAAACAAAACAGTGTTGTCTATCATGACTGTCATTCACTTTGAATTATCCATAAATGCAAAGATACACTAGTCTAAAAACATAAAAAAGGGCTCTGCACTGAGCTATCACATACTGACATGATATCCAGGAATGTGGGGATGTGATATGTGTTTAGTATTTATTAATCCCTCCACCAAACTGCAAGTCAAATTGGTGCTGTTGAATCAGAGATGGCTCTGATAATGATGACAGAAGAATTACATGTCTGGCAGTCTTATCAGGCACCCAAGTATATCCCATGTCAGTTGTTTGTGCTGACACCAGGCACAGTCAGAACTCAAAGTATTTATGCTGTCATGTTTCAACAGAAAATCACCTCCCGAACCTGCCTCGCTTCCCCCCCACCCAGCATAATAATCCCTAATTTCAATGTGTGCAGCATCTTGGGTTTTTGTGGGCATTTACTCAGCAAAAGGGTGTAATATCAACACAGTGGGAGGATAGAAGAATACAAGAGCTATAACACATTCATCACCAGTAATTTCCACTTGACAGTTGATAAGTAATTTTCATGTCCATTCAGAGGTGGACCAGAGCTACGATTAGGACAGCATATGAAAAGGACTGTGGTAATACCTGCTTTCCTCTCCTCATTCCTCAAATCCATTTGATTGTCATTGACCACTGACTATGTCATAGAAGCAGCCTACAGAAATACAGCTCTTTGAATTATTTTATACGATCAAGCAGATTTACATACTCTGCAAGTATGGGTAGATGTTTTTTTTTTTTAATTCATTCATTTTCATATCTGCTGATGTGATATTCATCTTTATTTTCATTTGGATCTCCATTAGATCCTTTAAAGATTCAACAGAACAGACAATATGTTGTCTTTACTTGACTCAGTCTTTACAAGTACATACAGCCCATACTTAAGTGGATTTTACATAAAAACAATTCATAACCTAACACAGTACATGTCCTTGTTGAAATTAGATTAAAGGTGGGAAATTGTGAATCTGTACATGTTTGTAAAGGCTGGAACAGTTCCACATTAATGGTGTTCATTATGATGAGTCTCTATATCGATGCCAATTATTTACGGGATTGCTCAGGTGCCGCTGGAAGATCCGCCGGACGTTCCTAATTTTCTGCTGGATGTCCGTCCCCTTCCTCTTTCTTTGAGTTGGCATTCTAAACTCTGGCCGATTTATGAGGATAACTGCTCCTCAGATCTCTGCAGGGTTGGGAGTTGGGTTTGAGAATGCGAGACTAATGAGTCTCTAGTCTGTCTGTCTTGCTAATCTAGCTGGGCAGTGCATCTCTTGGTCTGTGCGGCTTGCTTGCTTGCTTTGTGCCTGACAAAAGTGAGAGGAAAATCCATCTATAAATTACGCTTGATTAACGCAAACGGACAGCGGTGCGTTGCAACTCGTAAAAGATAACCGCATCATGCTGGAACATCCGTTCATATGCGTTTATATGTGCATGCACAAAATGAACTTTACGCTTTCCAGCAGTAACCTCTGTGGGGACCAGTCCAGACAATATATACAGTACATACGTGTGGTGGCACTCCTCATAGGTGCACATCATTTTAAAACAAAACAATAATTACCTAGTCTCTCAGTCAATGTGTAGTTTTAACTTTGGACTAATGCAAGGTGGAAAGCAATCCATTGACATCAACTGTTGATCAAATATTGAATTTAAAATGTTGATTTGCTGGGCATACTGGGCAACATGGATGCACATCTCGCCTACTACTTTGTATCTTTATGTGAGTGCAGCGTTAGTCTTGTTGAGGATCTGTTGAGGCCCTGTTGAGGCCCGGGTCAAAAAGGTTTATGTTCAAAAGGTGAGGAAATGTGATGGCATAAACATGGTTTTCCTTCCTAGTTTGCCCTAAAATTATCTTAATTTAAAATGTGAGAGACAATGTAAAACCATAGTGAAAACAAATAGGTTCAGGGCCACCGCATGACATCATTTAGGAGTCACTTTAATGTATGTTTTAAGTACATTTTAAAGCTTCCTAGGGTAAATGTTTGACTGACTGATAGTGAGTTTGACGTTTATGGAATACCTATGGCTATATTCATCACCTCTCTGTATGTTGCGTTAGACTGTGTGCTAATACATAATTTGAAAAAGAAAACAGTGCTGCCTTCAAGAGAGGTGTGACAAGAAAGGAAAGCAATTCAATGATTAACTAAAAGTAGCAGGATGTCTCTCTCTCTCTCTCTCTCTCTCTCTCTCGCTCTCTCTCGCTCTCTCTCGCTCTCTCTCATACACACACACACACACACACACACACACCACACACACACACACACACACACACACACACACACACACACACACACACACACACACACACACACACACACACACACACACACACACACAATATCCCTTTTTCATTTTTCTCAGCCTGTAGGAATAGAGAGAGACTTTACCAGAACAAACCTTATCTTACAGTAGCATTATTTATACATGATTCTCACAGTGGTTATAATTGTGGTTTGATTCTCATTTAAGTGAGAGTTGAAATTCAAGGTGATAGGCCTTTATGTATTTTTGCTGGTTCTCAATGATAACATTCCAGTAAATGTATGCATGATAGCGTGTGTTGAGATAAGAGTATTTGCACCCAGACAACCTGCAGTTGGCACAGGAAGAAAAAACTGTATTACTTGACAAACACATTTGAGACAAAGAGCCCAATCACAACAAGAATTTCCCTTGTTCCCAAGGTCTTTGAGTGTCTTGTGACACATTATCATGGCATTTCTTTAGATTCATTATTATACTGTATACAGCCTAGGCAACTGACAGGGATACACTTTGATTGGGATGTATTCCTTTCTAATAAGTCACAGGTCATAAGTTGTGGTGTCAGAGTATTTGCAGTTATTTTCCTATACTTCTTCCTAGTAGCTGAATGAGGTAACTTCCTGTCACTAAGCTCGAGAGGAAAAGAAAGACTTCAGTGTGTTAAGAAGTGGCCGTCTGTGTTCGATGTTTAATTGTTTCACTTTGTATAGCCTATATATCAGTCAACCTGGTCAACACATTCTCACTCCCATCGCATCAAAAAGCGATGCTTGGTCAGGTGCCCATGGATGTTTATTGACCATCACCAGACACAGAGCTCATGACTTATCCAGACTTAACCCAGGAGATCATGTTTGGGGTGTTGGTAACGGCCAGAGCAGACATGCAATGACCATTCCTTGAGAATGCAAGAGGGACTATGTGTCACAACTTCCAGTCACTTTTCCACTGGCTCCAGTTGGACCTGTGAACCCACAGAATCTTGCTATGCCAGATGACATTTTTGACCAAATACATCGATGTCGATATTGTCGGGTTGACTATTGGTGCTTTCACAAAATATTACACAATGGGTGTTTTGATGAATAAAAAACAATAATGTGGATACAATGACTAAGTGGGTAAAGGCAAATAATAAAACAGCTACTAAGTCTGGTAAGTTCAGAATATTACATCACGTTACTGTAAGGCAGCCTTAAAAACCAGGAAAAGACAACACTTGTGTCATATCACAATATTAACCTTAAGATATAAAAAAATTAAGACAATATCTATCCTCATATATCAATTCTGATCAATATATTGCCCAGCTCTAGTGGTCCATGATGTTATAACAGTTATAAGGAAGTATATAAAATTGTTGGGTTTGCCAGGTTGTGGAAAATCTCTGGCTGTCCTTTCAGCTGCATCTGCAGCTAAAATAGTGAATCCATTTTTAAAACTATTTATAAACATATACAACTGCAGGCTTTATGGATTATTGGGGAAAACCTTTATAATATTTTGCAGACGACTTACACATTTTTGCTGATAGCTTTTTAGAAAGACATCCTTTTATTAATGGCCTTATTAATGTGTAAATACAGATGACTTTGACAGTTACCAGCTTTTATCTGCTATATAAGGTATTGGTAATGAATTTATAAAATTAAGCCATTAGTTACCTATTATATTATAACTTCATGTAGAGGGCCTTATATGAAAAAGTAGTATAGTTTGGGACAGAATTTGAATTGTCTTTACAGTTTTACATCCAAGCTACAAAATACAGATGAGCTATAGTGAGCTTGAGAGCCTAATGATTATTTCATTTAGCGAGGGGAAAGAAAAAGAACTAAATCAAGGAAAAATTACTGACTGAGGCTAATATGATGTACCTTCTTAAGGCTCTAAGATCTTTTTAATGTATTCTCCTCTGTGGCCGGGGCCTGAAAGGGAAAGGGATAGAGGAGAGCTGAATGGATTCCATTAATTTAATTGAAGCAAGCCCTGACAAGAGATAAAACATCTTGGGCCCACATCTCTTCAAGGTTGGCGCTGGGCTTCATAGTAAACAAGCCGTGATTCGTAAACAAAGCCCAGAGAGCACCACTACGCTCTACAGAGACTTCAAGGCCATGGAATATGTCAGAGATGGGCTTGAATGGATACTGAAGTGCCCCCCCCACACATACACACCCCTCAACCCCACCCCCCTTGCACACACACACACACACACACACACACACACAAACACACACACACACACACACACACACACACACACACACACACACACACACACACACACACACACACACACACACACACACTTAAGAATTCAAGCTGTATTCTGACCATTGTGCCTCAGCTTGTGGATATTTTGATGCTGGTAGCTAGCTATTTCAGTGACAGTACCTGCAGTGGATCAAGCAGAGAGAGAGGCATCCATTCCAACAAGGGCATTGAAATATGGATAGCATTGTTGAATTCTAGAGATAAGAACCACTTCCACTTTGATGTGTCCATATCAGATATTACACACCCACACAATGATGCACGGTACAGCATTTTTTACGCAAGCTTCATTACAAATATGTGATCTAATTCCACAAACTTTCATTTAATAAGAAATGGAAAGGAAATACACGGTACATGCTGTGTACTGGTGAAATACTACACTAGGTGAAAACAGTATATCTGGTAATCCAGCCCACTAGTGTTGAAAGCTCTGTAAATGGTGGGTGTTGAATACTGAGCATGTAAAGTGCATGTTGTTTGGCCACTCAAAAAGCAACTGGTATTTGGATATGTCACATTCTTCCCTGAATTGTTCCTCAGCAGGCACTGGCTTTTCACTCAGGTTGAATAGCAACACAAAACCCAGCAGAATACATTACAGGAGGAATAGCTTTATGTCCAGAACAGCAAGAATAAATGGCTCAGGCAATACAGCCATCTACCACAAACTGGGCCTGTATGTGGCTTATGAACCGAATGATGTCTACACGCTCAACCGTAACTGCACACTTTTTGAATGGCTGTGGTTACGGAAGTGTTTTTTCCCAACTCAATTGTTCCATTGACGTTTCAAAAACTGCTTAAAGCGTAACTCTTGCCAAAATGCAACCCAGGGTCTTTTTGTGAATGTACCCGAGTCAAACTTTCGTTTAAAAGCATATTTAGGATGGAAACGCCACCTTTAAGATTTACCGTATTCTTGTTTTTCAGTCAAATGACCTTTTGAATGGGAGTGCTAGCGGCACTTTGATGCTAGCCTCAAAATAGCTATTTTTAAAACACTAAGAAGGATCGACACAAAATGAGACTTTGCTTGAAGTATCACCAGGGGCTCTACACCTTAACAACAGCAGTGACAACATTGGTTGTGTTCCCAGAGTTTACTAAAAAGAAAGGTTTTGAACAACTCACGTTAGCAGTTGTTGTTTACGCTATCCGCCATTTTCCCAGTCAAAAATAAGCGATCTCAGAATGAACGGACTCCACAGGAGGAAATGTCTTTCTTATATGAGGCTCCTTTTTCAACTACAAGGTCAATATTGTGTTTCACTAACGACAAAACGAATTATCTGTGCATTATATGGAACTAAGCTTTAGGAGCTTTCCATCTTTACTCTCCTCCCTCGACTATTTCTCATAGACGGCGACCGGAAGAACAACAGCTACAGTGAGTTGCTCAAAAGTAATTAGTAAACTCTGTGAACACAAACAATGTTGTCAATGCTGGAGTTCATGTGTGAAACTTGGAGCAAAGTATCATGTTGTGTCGAACCTTCTTAGTGATTTAAAAATGTTAAAGCTATTTTGAGGCTAGCATAGTAGTGCCCCTAGCTCTCCCATTCAAAAGGCCATTTGACCGAAAACGAGAATACGGTGGCGCTTCCGTCCTAAATATGCTTTTAAATGAAAGTTTGACTCCAGTACATTCACAAAAAGACCCAAGGTTTCATTTTGGCGAGAGTTACGCCTGGTCTAATATAGAGTTTTAAGCCTAGAACCAAGCCAACCAGCTATGAGAGGAATGGTGACCATAAAACATTTGATTCGGCACAACAAACATTTTCAAAAAGGCAAAGGTACAAGACTGTGTAGAGAAACTATCAGGGACTTCAATGGTAGCAGCTCACTCTAGCCATTCGCGGGTTCGCGAGTGCAGTAAACATTTCCAGGGTAACAGCAAGTTCCACCAATCAGAGATGTTGCTGTTAGGATTGTAGATGTGTGTAGTATATCTCTGTAAGATCGCGAATAAAACATGTTTTCCTTAAAACAAGGTTGATTTCATACGGACTTCTAGCTTCTACAGGAGCAGAAACTTTCGTTACACAACCTCCTAGCACGTGGTCAGCATACCTCGGAGGGGTTATACATCATGGCTGATAATCATATCCTTATGGAGAAAATCAATGAGATTTTTACTTCCAGAATCACACTGTTGAGCCCTATAAGCTGGCATTTCCGCTGCATTGTAAACGTGGACCTGTCTCGCATCTGTAAGTCTGACAACCGGTCCCTTGCCAGGGCTTAGAAGTGAGTGATGTCCAGAATTTGTTCTTTTAATAGGGCTTATTTAACTGCATTTCTGATGAGTAAAACTCATACCAAAATGACACCTAAAAACACAACCCAAGCTATACACTACACACAAACTCATTATCTCTAATCAAATACATACAGAGGGACTATCAGTAGTGTAAAATATAACTTAGGACATTTACACAAGTAGCAACTGTACTTAAGTACAGTTTTGGAGTCCCCAGAGTCCTTAGCTGTCTCGCCTCGTAGATTTCCTTGGATTGTTGTGGCACCAGAATCGTGTTTGCCTGAGGTTTCTGCCTGTTAAAAGGAAGTTTTTCCTCGCCACTGTTGCACCAAATGCTTGCTCTTTGGGGGGAATTGTTTGGTCTTTGGAAATTATAGAATGTGGTCTAGACCTACTCTATCTGTAAAGTGTCCTGAGATAACTCATGTTAGAAGTTGACACTATCGATACAATTGAATTGAATTGCATTTTGAGGTACTTTTACTTTATGGAGTATCTCCATTTTTGCTACTTTATACTTCTACTCCATTACATTTACACACTTTTTAATTCTGCTATATTGATTTTACATGCTAGTCATTTATGGTGTCTGATAGTAGGGAGGGGGTTGGCTTGAGATGGGGGTAGCTATATCAGTTCAACCACAGAAACACACACGTTCCAGTTTTTCTTTCGCTGTACCTGAAATGGAAATAAATGGGTATAAAATGGATTTTCGTTTCGCACTTGGTCTATTGTGCGTTGAAATCATACCCCTATGTTGGTAAATGGCTGTGGATTTAAAGCCACTATAGTAATAATAATAATAATAATAATAATAATAATAATAATAACTTACATATTGTACGTTATTTTATGAATGAAATATATATATATATATATATATATATATATATATATATATATATATATTCCATCGGAAGTCTTTTTGTTAGACCTCCTTAAATGAGTTGAAGAGCAGAGTGAGTAGAAGCTTGAACAAGTTTACTTTCTGGAACACATCCTGCACCCAAGTTCAGTGGTGGAAGAATTATTCAGATCCTTTACTCAAGTAAAAGTACTAATTCCACATTGTAAAAATATTCTCTGTTACAAGTAAAAGTCCTGCATTGAAAATGTTACTTAAGTAAAAGTATCATCAGGAGAATGTAGTTAAAGTATTAAAAGATTGTAGAAAGTGTAAAGGATCCAACCAGTTATGTGTGTGATGGTCTGATCATCTCAGCTGGACTTGTAGCCGTTATATTGTTGGCTAGTTTACTTTAGAATAAAACATCAGATGTTATAAACTACATGTGTTTTGTGATGTGTAAAGTAACTAGTAACTAAAGCTGTAACAGATGAATGTAGTGGAGTAAAAAGTACAATATTTCTCCCTGAAATGTAGCGGAGTAGAAGTAGAAAGTGGCATGAAAAGAAAAGACTCAAGTAAAGTACAAGTACCTCAACATTTGGACTGAAGTACAGTACTGGAGTAAATGTACTTAGTTACATTCCACCACTGCCCGAGTTAATTAATGACACAAAGGCTAGATAATGTTGACCCCTCTCTGACCCCCCCCTTTTTTTTTTTCTTTTTTTTAATCATACATATTGATCAGAATTTTTATGTATGATAAAAGAAATGTTATACTGTTTGTTTGTATCCCGGTGTGGATTTATGTATTTTATTTTTTTTGGAAACTGAAATGAGATAGAAAGATGTTTGCTATGTGTTTATAGCCAATGTAGGTATATGTATATATTTTATGTTTGCTTGTGTTTTTGCATTATTGTTTGTGTAATAAAAAATAAAAAAGTTTCTTTTGTGCATACCGTAACGTGAGCCCCAGAATGTGTGGAAAAAGGTGGCATTGATGCTGACAAATGTATCCGCCTCCTGATCCACTTTGCAGCCATGAATGCATTATTTTCATCTATTTGCCAGCACATTCTCAGAAATAATACAGAAGGACCTGAAAAGGCCTGTGAAATCAGAGTATAATGACATTGTGCGATCATTTAGCCCTGCAGACGCTGCTCAGGAGCTCTAAAAGTAACTTAAGAATATTGTGGTGAATCAATAATGAAACTATCTAATCTGTTTTACCGTGCACCTATGCTTGTTTTTACGTCAGATAGATATCACAGTGTGGGACGCCAGTTGAAAAGTGGATTCTTGCTCTGGAACAGCGATCCAGTAATAGAGCAGAAGATGCAACAGAATCCAGTAATATGTTGTTTAGGTGGTAGAGCCTGAGTAGTTCATATATCACTGTTAAGTGATCTGAGATGGTCTACGCCATCTCTCAAACGTACTTTATCTTATTCTGTGGTGCACCTTCTCTCTTTGTATTACCTCATTAGATCCCAGCTCTTTGTCATGCTAAGGCTGACCTTGCAACCATTTAGAGGGAAATACTTACAGACCAAACATCTTCACTGAACTTTTGTTTCATTGCAACCCGAACAGAAGGACTGTTGTTAGATTTTTTTAGCTCGAGAAGAATGCCTCACATGCAGTAGCCTTATCAGCCTCACACTGGATAGTTTTGCGATAATCTCCCTATTACAAACAATGGAAATCCTTATCAGCACAATTTCTTTAAACGCTGGAGTGATTACAATGTTTGCAAAGCCGCATGTACAGTGTATCCAAAAGATAACATATACACACCTGTCAAAAGCACAAACATACTCATGAAGAATAAAAGATTATGCTTGTTCAATGCGGCATTTTTAAACATTTTTTTATCACCTCTGACGTCTAAAATCATCTGAGAACGCCAGCCTTCTCCTCTATGCCTTTTGATTGTGTAACGTTAATATGTATTTACCTGTTTGGAGTTCTTTAAGCATGCAGGTTATGGCAGGTCGCTGAGCATTGTTTGATCCTTCATCTTTCCAGTTCACACGTTACAGGCAGACTGCCTCAATGGTGGACTCAGGGTGTGTGTGTGTGTGTGTGTGTGTGTTTTCCATAGAATTTAGTTTTTGTCTGTCCAACACTGAGAAATTGGGTTATTCTTAAATATTTGCAAATAAAATTAATTTTCTTGTACAGCAAATATTGTTAATGAGATATACAATCTAGCAGTTCAGTGTTGCTGTATTTGATCATACTTAAGATGTAGGAAGACGTCTTTACTCTTTGGAGCAGAATTGCTAAAATTATGAAAGGTTTCATGCACCTAAACCCCAATTTGTAACAGATATATGCCAGTACCTCCCTTTGAAATACTTTTCACAGTCTTTGCAAGGCATGTTGCATTGTTTTTCAAACTTTCCAACGCTTTACTACACGACTTCATGTACAGCGTTTTTTTTTATCTCTGTCTGCTTGATCCTTCTATCAGGGCAAATCAAATTACAGCGCTGTGTCTTTACAGATGTTGAAAGTCTGCGATGACTATCTCACAGGAGGACACTGTCACAGATTCAGATCTGCAGCTTGGTCATGTTGCTCCCTGTCTTCAGACATCACTGCTCATCTTTCAAAGCGGACCTGATGCTGGTGTTTCACCTGTTGGCTGTCTAATCAGATCCAGGCCCACACCTCAGGCCCGCTTCATCTGCTCCTGTATCATCTGATAACCCCTTCCTCAATCAGCCTCCATAACTGGATGAAAAGGAGAAACAGATCAGTAACACTTGAATGCTTGCATGACCTTTATTTCTTGCTTAACATCTGTGTGCAGGGTGCAGTGGGGAAAAGGAAACACCAGCACTTGTGCTGATTGAGCTGAGATTGGATTCACAGGCAGAACAAAGAGTAGAAAGAGAGACAGGGAGACTGAGACCAGAGACGTGTGTGTGCCTGTGTGTGTGTGTGTGTGTGTGTGTGTGTGTGTGTGTGTGTCTGAATGTATGTTGAGTTTGTATGTGCATGTACAGTACCAGTCAAAGGTTTGGATGAGAAAGTGTGTCCAACTTTTGACTGGTTCTGCATGTATTTAAGCTATTGTGAATGGTGCTATATCATTCAGTCTTTCATGTTACTATATATAACAATGATAACCTGGACTATGACGGAATTTTAAGCATTTATTAGCCCAACAGCATGGCTAACACCAACAACGGAAGCTAAAGTTACTTACAATCTATCAGGTGTATCTCAACTACAGATCTGATAGTGGCCCAAAATACACAACAAATGGCATGCACAGTGTAATACAATCTTCTTGTAAATATACTCATGAAGATAGAAAGATGAGAAAAAAGTCTTCACAGTGAGGGACCTTGACGCACAAAAGCTGTGTAGGTTCAAGATAAGAAATAATGACATGTTCATACATGAATTATGTGTTAATTAATTTAATATTATTATTTATTGTAATTGTGCACAGCAGAGACTGTGACAGCTGTTGCCTCACTCTCCCTGGATGTATCTGTTGTGGTAAGAATGACCCAATCTGACACAAAGGTACGTAAAGTTTAACAGGTTTATTTCAATGTTACTGTAGATGGAGATCTGTTGGAAAGCTGGGATGACTGGAGACAGCAGAGGGAGGGTGGAGAGTATCAGGGCGGCGTGGAAGGCAGAGGTAGCTGGAGAGATCGTCAACAGGCAGCACAGGGAACAAACAAGGATACTAAAGCTAGAGGCATAGCTGGGAACAGGGAAACACAAGGGAAAATACTGGGGTATTACGACAGTATGACAAAAACTAATATAAATATTTTAAAAACATTTTGACTAAAACTAATACACATTTTTGTTGTATGATTAAGACTAAAACTAAATCTACATCAGGTGCCAAAAATAACACTGTGTTGTAATTTGTTACATATATCAAAACATAACAATGTTATCTATGCTGCATTACTGCGGAATTGCTAATAGAAAGTGTCCGTAAGGTGAAGTAAAATCTTTTTTTTTTTATCTTTCAACATATGTTAAATCTACCCTCAGGTGGCAGAATTAACAAATGAGAAAGATATTAAGTGGTGTTAAGGTTGGATTGGTAGATGGGCGCTTAGGGTTTCAGACTTTCTGACACAGTCTCAATAAAAATGTAACATAAAAGCAGGGCTGTAGTCAAGTTTACCTTTGTCAAGTCCAAGACAAGTCCAACACCAGGATTAGTAGAGACCTAGTCATGACTGAGTCCAAAAAGGTTTGAGTTCAACTTAAGACCGAGTCCAAATGAGAGACAGTCAAGACTGAGAAAGAAAGGGTAAAATTAGGCCATTTTATTCACTTCAAGTATAACAATTTCACCTAAATCACATAAAGCTGAAGTGTAAATTCACATTTTAGATGTTCAGTCTTTTTATTCTGGTGTAACAAGAACATTCTGGACTGCCGATGGAAAATATAACAAATAACAAGCAACACAGGTGTCACTTAAGAAACTGACATGTAGACATTCTTGAACATATTACTTGTCATGAAGAATCAGTGCAGGCTGACAATGTGTCTGTGGCCAAAATGAAAATTATTGATGCCTGATGATTGAGGCATATGATGCAACCAGGCATATACTGAGGACCAATACCAATGCCTGTTCTAGATGGATTATGAATTAAACCAATACCTGTTTTCTGAACAAGCGCGCTTCATCAATGGTTTTGTTTTGAAGGAGGGAGTTACTTTAGAAAAAAAGCATATAGTGCTGGACTCAGTTGAGACCAACTAGAATATTCAGTCCGAGAATATTTAGTCCGAGTCCAAATACCAATGACTCCAGGAGAAGTCCAAGACAACAAAAAAAATCTTGAGTCCGGTCCGAGTCCCGACTCAAGTACTACAGCCTGGATAATAAGCTCTTTAGAAGTATTGTTTTCTTATTGCAGTATTATTTAATTTATTTGTATAAAAGTGGACACATGTTAGTCATCTTGTGTTAACCCCTGTTATTCCATGGCTCTAACAACTTTAGTTACAGCAGTCATGAAATGCAGCTATTGTTGTCAGCCTAAGTCTTATCCTTTACTGACCATCTCATTTGTGGTGTGCCACAAGGCTCAGTTTTAGGTCCACTACTGTTTTCTGTTTACATATCTTGGTAATTTGTTTTTATCACATACAGTATATAATATTCATTTTAATTATATGCTGATGACACCCAGCTGTACCTATAAAACCTAGTAAGTCACTCATTAACTGTCTTGACAAGATCAATTCTTAGATGTAGGCTACAGCAATTTCCTGCAGCTAAAGGACAACTAATCCAAGATTATTTTATCCAGTCCTTCCCACTCCATCCAGGTGAGCCGTAATGGCCTTGGCTGTCTGGAAATCAACGCTAAACCATAGCTAGAAACCTGGGAGTCCTATTTGACTCTGAGCTCTATTTTTATGCCCAAGTCAAGAAGAAGAGGTCCTGCTTTCGCCACAAATTAGGCTTTTCATATTCTCTGCTGACCTGGAGAAAAGTATCTCAGATGTTATTCATTCCATTTGGAGACTGACTGTGATTCTGTTTATTCCAAAGTAGAGCCCATAATGTCAACTTTCAAGTGTCCTTTTTTGTCCTTCACCATTTACAGCCTGCTATTAGCCTCTGTATCTTCTGGTGTGATTTTTTCGTATTTTATTTTATACTTTTTAATTTCTTAAAACAATAAACATATTGCTTGTTCTGCAGAACAAAGTCAAAGTTGGAAGAAGCTGAGGTCTGATTGAAAAGCGATGGAAAAGCCGGAGACTTATGTCAGCTCTCTCCAACTTATTTAATCACCAGGAGTGCTGGGGGAAGACCATCTTTGATTATACCACCTCACCGATCAATAAAGTCCTTGAACTTGCATAAGTCACTGCTGGCCACTCTCAATATTGCTGATAACTGCCCCAACACACACACACACACACACACACACACACACACACACACACACACACACACACACACACACACACACACACACACACACACACACACACACACACACACACACAAAGCCCCTGTCTGGCCACCTCACCTGAGTGATTTCCCCATTGATGAATAGATACTTGTGACCCTGGCTTTCAGGGTAAACACAAGTTTAAGGAATATTTCAGAATAAAAATGGACTCAGCTGCATATGAAATGCCCTCTGCTGGCCTCAGCCAATGTCACAGACAGCTCTTGCAGGTTGCTAATATACATAGGACCACCTATGAAACAGCTACAGAGCTGTGACATTGTACTGAAGAAGAGAGGGAGGTTCTCTTCCATTAGTCTGACCTAGCTCAAATGACTTGGCCTCCATATGAAGGGTTGCGGACAAAGCAGAGGTTAGGGTTGTGTACAGTGTGCAGTGCCCTTATTCTCTCTGCCACCTGTCCCAGATGTGCATCCTAAAACAAACAAGGGATTACTTTCATTGATTGAATGCAGATTGAATGAGTGTCCTGGCAAAACAAATGCTGTGTGCTGTCAGAGGTGGCTCACCCTCATCATTGGTTAACACAGGCTGACAGATTCAATCTGTTTCAGCCTTCCACCGGGGTTATGCAGTATGTGTCACTCAAACAGACAAAAGCCAAGTGTGGACCTGCTTTCAACCAAACCCCAAAGACACATGCTCACTCTTTCTCTCTCCTATACACACGCATGCACGCATGCACGCACGCACGCACACATGCACGCCTGCATGCACGCATGCACACACAAGCCAGCTCAGCAGTATCAAAGTTCAGAGGTCATCCGGCGGCAGTCACTATGCCCTGAACCCCTCTGTCTAATGAGGCGGTCTGTGTCAAGCAGTCACATACAATCCTGCAGTAGCAGTTCTATTGGAAATAACATGTAATGTAAGTTTGGTATAATTATTAACTCATACAAATCCCAAACTGTATTTGCAACATGCCACGCCTCTGTAATACCTCAAAGAGACATTTATATTGAAACTATGGGTAACACATGTGGTAGGTGATACTACCACATGTACTTGCAATTTCTTTGAAATTACTTCCAAATGTACCCAGCATTTAAATTTATCGAAAATTACCCCAACATTATTTAAAAGTTATATTGGGCTGTTTCCCATAAGCAGGCAATACACAGCTGGAAACATTTACAGGAAAATAATACAAAGTTAATTGATAGGCATGATTACAAACACATGTATGTATAATAACAATTGGATATGGTGGTGCCACTCAAACTTGCAGTCAAATATTTCCGTTGGAAAAATTCCCCTTGCGGCCCAAGAAAGATTTTCCCCATAGGTCACCATTGTAAAACAGACATCTGTAAAAGTGGTGACAGGACTCCCCAAACTGCAAACAAGGTCGATTATGACTTTTTCTATTCTGTATTTGTAATACATGGACTTTTTATGTTTGAAAAATGTCCCTACAGCCGAGAAAAGCAATTTACGTGACTTCACCACAGTGTAAAGTCTATTGGCCGAGCGGGAACTCACGGCGTGCGGGAGAAACACTACTGCTCGTATTCAGTGGGAATAAACCCAGAAGCTTAGAAAAGCTCAGGATATATTTTCAATACTACGTTTTGGTTTAAAAACATATCTTTTGCTACGTTTACGCTTTGCGTCCACACTACTGCGGCGTTTCCGAGCCCCTAAAACGAAGACATTTGGAAACACTGCTGCCCCCCTTTTGGTTTGAAAACTCCAGGGTTGCTTTGTAGTCTGGATGACCACAAACGGAGACCTTTGGAAAGGAGGACATGTACATTGGTCAGTCTTATCAGTTAGGTAGCTTACAGACCTTTCAGTTACAGTACCAACTCGTCGTCGCTCCAAGATAAATATATCCTTGCTCTTACTTTTCACCATTTTTGTTCTTTCTCCAAAGGATTTTCTGTATTTTCAACTTATACATCCATGATTTTCGAAGTAACGTCAGACAATCTGCTTCCTGTTTACATCTGCACGCACATGTCCAGTGTATGTGAATGGTCATGTGATATGTGTTGTCAGACAAGTTAATATGAATGATTGCTGGAGCTAAAGCTCCTGTGTGGACAGAGATTGTTCTTGTCTCAAAACCCCGCTTAAAAATTAAAAAGTAGTCGTGTAGATGTAGCCTCAGTATCAGTGAGGTTTGCTTAAAGGTGCCCTACCACACAAAACCATTTTTACTTCCATTTTTTGAAATATGTTAGGTCCATATGTGTTTGTATTATGTCGTGAATGTGAAAATGAACTGCTACCTCCTCTGTCAGCTCTAGCCACTGAAAAGAAATAAGTGGAGAAATTAAAAATGACAAAAGCTGATCAGTCTGACCATGTTGCCTGAGCTCATTACTATTCAGGATGCTGATAGTCTTCCTGCAGCCTTTCTATACCACGCTAGAATGGCTTGAAACAAGGTAACCAAGGCATTCTTTCCACAAACAAATTTACAGAGTCCATGGCAGAACTTCAGACATTACCACAAAGTAATGAAATACATGTGGCAGGGCACCTTTAAGAGGGAGAGTGTATGTATGACAAAATAGCACAGTGGGTCTTGCCACAGTCCCCCTAAACACTCAACACACACACAATTCATAAATGTGTACATCAGGATCGACACACCCACCATCCCAGCGGTCCAGGCCAAACTGCAGAATGCACCTGATCAAAAGTTATTGCCAGTTTATAAGAGCCATGAAAAACAAAGGCTCTAAGAATCTTGGTCGAAATGGGCAGAGCTTTCACATCATATTCAGTGAACAGGACACATACTCCACAGTCCATCTGTAAACCAGCAGAACCAATGTGTTTTGTAGCTACTTGAATTTCTCATTGTAGAGTAGGGAGAGAGACTTTGACTTTGATTTCTCCTCTGCATCTTTATTGCAGCAGCTGGACAAGAAAGTAGGTTACTCTAGTATCCAGTAAGTCTGCTCCTGTCCTGGTCATGTACACAAATAATACAATAAATGTTTTTCCAAAACTGTGTTGTCACAGTAATGATTATATATGTACCAAGCTCAGGATGTTGCTGCTTTTGTGACCTTATATATGATGATTGTGGCTGTGCAACTTGGGCCTTGAGACACTGTTTGGGTCACATCAACCATTTAACCCATTTAATTAAAGCACCAAAACCAGATCCAT
Source organism: Zingel zingel (assembly GCA_023566125.1). NCBI lineage: Eukaryota > Metazoa > Chordata > Actinopteri > Perciformes > Percidae > Zingel > Zingel zingel. The sequence goes on from CM042314.1 coordinate 29,488,215, forward strand.
CTCACTGCAGACTGATAGGTTTGCGTATGTTGTCATTACCTTATCAGAGTGATAAAGAAATCAATAGAGAAAATCAATAGGATATGTTTTATCTTTGCCTTTTGTTCACATGTAGGGGCTCGTAGAGGTGACAACTTTGAGCTTGTACAGCAGTAGTATATCACAGCCTCCATAAACCATTGATTTTATGATAAAAATCTTTCAGACAATCAATAGTAATCAAGGTTATAGATCAAGAGAGTGTGGCATGTTAAAGTAGAGGAACAGCTGGAGAGGATCTTTTGTCCGTGTGAGCCATGCATAATGTTATTCTTTGTAAGAGCATATCAATCATTTTCTAGTCCAAAGACTAGAGGGGCAGATTGAAATGAATTGAATGGAACAGGCTACGGTTTATGGCAAATTATTAGAAACTGTAAGTGGTACTTTTTAACATCAGAAAGCCATTTATCAGAAAAAAAAACTCAAACTGCTAATGGAATCATTTCCATTATTTCTAGTAAAATAGCTCTATGAGTTCACAGATGACAAGTCTGCCCTACTGGCCCAACTGAGTCAACTACTTGAATAAACTTCCCACCTTGGACACTAACACAGTGTATAACCAAAGAATGAGGCGGCTAGGTGGCTCCTGCCAACACAACACGACCCGCACTATTCTTGTCTTTGAAAGGAAACATCTATCAGCGGGCCGTGGTTCCCTTGTCAATCGCAGGCTGAGCACTTGATAAAGACAACAATTGGGAAAGACGAGGATGCTGTTTATATCCTGGCCCGCCCTCGCCCTCCAGCCACGAGTCCCCACAGCCGTGATGACGGAGGAGGATGGAGTCTGGGCCGCAGGAAGTTAGAGGACAACAGTTGTGGCTTGACTGTCTGCAGCCCCTGCTGAAACAGTCCATCCCCTCCCATGTCTTTTCTGTGGTCGGAGAGGAAACCTGACACCACTCAGTGTTTGGACAGTCCCTGACAACCTGGATGTGGAGTCTGATAAGAGCCAGAGAGGAGTCTTGGTGTCAAGATTGTGAGAAACCTCCGGCTAGGATAATTAATCGTGTTACTCTGTGGTAATTGTGTTCTCTATCTGTCAAATATATGTCAAACCATCGTTTTTTTAAGTAGTTATTAGGGGTGGGAATCACCAGAGGGAATCAACTTCAAATGATGTCCCTAAAGGAAACCTTAGTCAACATGTGTTTGTTCATCTCACTACGATTTCATTGCTACAAAATAGGATTGTCAAGCAGACAAACTGACGTTGACCAAACCAAGTGGACTGAAAAAGCAATTGATTTTATTATTCTAGTAGTCCAATGTGCAATGTATATAATAACAGACCCTTATGTGGCGTCCGTGTATTGATACAGTACTACCATGGAAAATATTGCAAAACTGTGCTGTATCAATCCCCCCCAGTAGTTAAGTATCAAAATTCCTTTTTTTCCTACTTCTTGCAAATAATTATGTTCATCCTGCACTCAGAGGCATATATAAATGTATCCAATCAAATGTAATCGGAGACAATCTGGTTTATCTCACCCATCATATAAACCCATTCTTTGCCTTGTTAGTTTGGGTATATGGCAAAAGCAAAAACACCAGACTTTGGTATTTGGTCATTTAGTGGATTTAGGACAACTTTCTTAAACATCTTAAACAACTAGTTTACTTGCTTATTAAATACAATTCTGCATTTTATAAAAAAGATTCAAGATGGCGTTTGTCTTGTTTTGTATGCTACGTTAATTCCGTGTTTTGCTGTAGTACGAGACTGCCCGCCCTGAAAAATGCTCCCATAGGTCTTTTGTTAAAGCAGAAATCCCGACTCATATTACCGTTTATAGTGGCGGCGCCCTCTAGTGGCCGTAGCAAAGCAGGAAGTAAGGTGCGAAGTATAAGTGGGTATAAGTGGGATGGGTGAAACAATCTCAGGACTTTCACCCAGGAGACCGGGGTTTGAGTTCCATTTGAAAATAAAAGAAAACAATGAGTTATTTTTAACTTCATGGAACAAACAGAGCTACGTCACATTCAGAAGTTTAGTAACGTCATAGAAACCTAACCAAAACTATGTCCGTTACATGTTAATGACATGTTTAAAACAGCGACCACTACGTTCTGACGCTTAGATACTGTATGAGGATAAAAAACGCTCCTGTGGGTTGTGCTAGAGGGTAGGAATAAAGCACATATATCGCCATATGCTTTGAAGGACTGGTTGTGTAGTAGCCGGGACTCTCTTACCAGAGAAGAGATTATCAGGGAAACAACTCCAGTAGTCTCTCATTGTCATTCCGTCCTTTAGAGCTGACCCATCTCATTGCTGTTACTATATTGTGTATTTATGGGTATTGAATTGTATGTCCTTTATTTCCACTGTTAAAACACTTTGGAAACTATTGTTTGTAAAGGTGCTATACAAATAAAGTTATTATTATTATTATTATTATTATTATTGTAATAGTTGTTATTTCCCTATTTCTTTCTTCATTTGTGGAATTATTGGACATTCTGGACTCTGTACATGCAATGAAATGCAGGAGGAGAGGTTTAAATGTATCAGTGGTGATCTTAAAAATCCAGTATGGGTCAGGCTATAATACAAACACGATTTAGGGATTCTAAGCTGCCTCACAGACATTAGAAAAAGCAGTGTAAGAAATATTTTTTAATAGAGTAACAAGATGCATTTGTATTTATATGAAAACAGCTGTGGTTTGGAGTAGAATGATTGATTGGACAGTATGGATTTGGATTTTTAAAACCATAAGGAAATCATGGTGACCTGTCTGTGCTCAGTGTGTGGCCTTCCAATTTCCTTATGGAGCCTCGTAATAGCTCTTTGGTAAGCAACGGTCGGGGGGGGAGTGGACTGCTGCAGCACACTGAGGGGTCAGATCAGAGAATCATATTGGAAAGCTGAGCTAATCTTGGCAGCAAGGTCAAATGGCTCCCAGATAACCACCTGCCTTTGAGATTTGCCAGCCTCTAATTGAAATGTTGTGATAAATTTCTTGCCCGGGTCAGATGTTACGTGCTGCCTAAGAAAGAGGACGGGGGGGGGGGGGGGGGGGGGGGGGGTCTCCTATGGGATCCACTCTTGATCTTTATAGTGTGGACCTACTTGTTGAGTGGAGACGGTGTGCTCAGCAGGGGACAGTCCATCCTCTCCACACCAACAGCTGATGATCTGATTCAACATCTACAGACTGTACGTCTTCTAAAAATGTGTCTACACATACAGTATTAAAGCACATTTCTCACCCATGAAATTGGATGAAAAATCATGTGATGTCAATGTAAATGTTCTTACAATGCAGTTTTGTTATTTATCTTATTCCAGGCCCAGTTAGAAAACCAAAACCCCCATATCCAAACGTTTCCGTTTTCAGGGCTCGGAAATGCCAGAGTAGTACAGACGCCAGGTGTAAACGTAGCAAAAGATAGTTTTTTATGATAAACACTTATTTTACTTTAAAAAAAACAGTAACACAACAAAGACAAAACAAAACATACAACTTACAACATGAACACATCACCTCCACGTTTGACCCCCCCCCCCCCCCCCCCCCCCCCCCCCACACACACACACACACACACTCGCCATCACCACCTCCCTATACAATTGTCTGTTTAAGTTTTTTGACAAAATGAAATAATATACATGTATACATACTATTTTAAACAATACGATAACAACAAAATGGACAAACTGTCAACCAAATACCCATATTATGTATGCTGACACCATAAGTACATGACATACGTCTTTCCACATTGCATTGCCTCCTAGGAGCCCTCAGAAATGTCATGGTAACAACTCAATCCGGCAAACCAATTTAAAAAATAAATTCCATTCTCTCAAATGCTACCACTAGCCACCTCAGAAGCCCATTCTTCGCTCTTCGACGATTCGAATCAATTCGATATCACGATGCGTCACCTCCTCAATATTATTATATATTACTACACATGGTTCTCATCAACAAATTCAAGCAGTCAGATATATATTAACTCCCCTTTATATTGTATCTGCGCACCACCCCTACCCCTCCCCCACACAGTTACTAGTAGCCAAGGAGGACACGGAAGATTAAAAAAACATGATGGACTCTTCAGAAGAGGTCATTATCTTCACTCGAGTTTCTGCGCGCGAAAGTCGCCGGACGCCACAATCTTCTGAACATAGTCATACTGAGAAATCCAGAGAGAGTTGTGTGGAGCTGATAGTCTTAATCAGCTTTGTAGCAACTCATTTGGCAATGGCTTGAATGTAACGGACATTCATTAATATCAAAAAGTTACGCGCTAAAGCTTTAAAAAAGACACTTCCTTGACGTAGCCGAGTCTGAACACAGCAGACAAAAGGCAAAAATAAAAAAGCAGCCCCTGGAAAATCTAGAAGTAAAATCAGTAGGTTACAATAATCGATTATGCTGTGTCACTGCATCAATGCAGAATCATCCCCGTTCGCATCGTGATGCATCGATTAATTTGAACACCACTAGTGTAGATGAGGGCTCTGAGAACAAACAATGATCGCATCCCAGTTTAATGAGATAAAGAATCTCACATTGAAAACAACCAGTTGAATTAGTGCTGCTGAGTTGTGCTCATTGACCTCCACTCTGTGCTCTTACTTTGCATGACAAACTGCTTGTCTGCCAGACTTTAGGCCACCATTCAGATGTAAATGAAAAGTGTGCCCTGGTATTTGGAATTGACATGGTCAGACTGAGACATGTTATGGTCCAACTGTCTTATACGACGTCAGCTGTGACATCTGACATGATTCTGCCTTTGTGATGCTGAGGGAACTGACTGCTGGGGATAAATGAACAGCTGGAGGACCCTATAATACCCATAGATATGTGCAGGGCCCGTAGGTCTGCTGGGGCAAAAACAAGTAGGACACACATGGAGACACCCAGGCAACGAGACCGGTGGCCACCCATCAGAGGTGGGGTTGCTTGTAATCTGTTGTTTAAAGGCTAGTTTGGCATGACAAAGTGATGTTTTTATTGTTTTTATTCATTCAGTGGGTTTAGGAGAAGTGGGTTAAGTGGCCGTGTAACACTAAAACAAAATGCCTTTAAACACAAGGAATAGAATAGAATAGAATAGAATAGAATAGAATAGTCTTTATTGTCATTGTACATGATCAACAAAATTGAATGCAGTCCTCTCAGTGCAAAACATCAGTAAAAGTGCAAAGCAGGTAAAGAAATATGTATACATATATACGTGAAACAGTCTCTAAAATCACTATAAAAATATATAGAGAGGTAGGTTATTTGTTTAAAAAAACATAAAACACAGGCATACAACACAAAACAAGACATTGACTGCACAATTCATCCTTAAACTCAAAACTCAAGTGGCATTAGGTTCAATTATGTCTCTTTCAGTCAGTTTGTTTGCGTTTTAAATGTCCTAAAACGTCTGCCCCAGGGTTCAAACAGAGAGCGTCCAGGGTGAGATGGATCTTTCAGTATGCTCTGGGCTTTTTTGGACTTTTTTTGAGGCAGCAAAGCTATAAAGAGCATCCATGGAGGGCAGATGGCAGCCAATGAATTTGGTCTTCCCTCAAATTAGACTTAGAATGTATGGCTGTTGTATCAGGTTGTTATCCTGTGATCATGACTTCTTATCTCGTTGTATGGGCATCACAAATGTGCAGCTCTAGTTCGTTTGCAGTCATTTTTCTACGGGTATCTTTATGTCAGAATAACTGGCTTAGAGAAAGTAGATACACAATGAGCATAATTTGTTATCCCCATAGTGTATGATGAGATTTAAAAGCCATACTTGTGTTATAACTGCTGAATCCAGTGAAAACAATTGTTAATATACCTAGATAACAATACAATTAAATCGTTATTTCAAGATTCAAAAAATAAATATGAATCATTTGATGATTCCATTTTTAGTCCTGAGGCAACAAGGTTTGATAATGTCAGATAATATTGACAACAAGCTGAAATAGTAAATATTAGCACAATTTGTTATCCAGATATTTGAAAAGCATACCTCAATAATCAAAATGTTTGTATCTGAAAAAGCAGCTATATGAATATCAGGTTATATGTCCATGTATGTTGTCTATTCAGCTTCATCCTTTATATATATATATATATATATATATATATATATATATATATATATATATATATATATATATATATATATATATATATATATATATATATATATATATATATATATATATATATATATATATAGTCTGGTTATCAAGTTGATTAAATTCTATTGTAGATGTTTACTGTATGGTTTACCCATTGGTGTTATTCCTAGAGACAGAGATATTGGAGCACGCTGAAACATACTGTAGTTACTGAATAAACTTTAGAGAGTTGGTAATGTTCTGGAGCTGGACAATCTCTCTTTTTTCCCCTCTGAGGACAACGTTTGACAAATCCCCTGCTCAAAAATCTATATTACAAAATTTCTTTCAGACATTTATTTAATAATTTAATCATATATAACCTTTGACTTTGGTCAACTGATTTCAAGCAACTAAACAATTGGTACAACACATCATAAGATAAGGTTTGTTTTCAAAAGAGATTTGAGGAATTTCAAAAAGCCAACATCAATGTTTCAGCTTTAGCGCCAAATTATCTCTTCACACATCGCTCTAGAAAAATCTGGGCTTCTCTATACAGAAAGCTGAGTTTGTTCTGAACATTTTGATATTAAACACACTGGGATCAGTTATATGCAAATACCCTAAAAAGGTAAATTTAATAAGATGTGAAAATGCCCTCAGACCTCAGAGGGTTAACATCAACATCATTGAACTGTGACTGTTAACCATTCTACTGAACTTTACTGGACCTCATACAATGCAATGTACAGTTGAGTAACACAATGAATTCATGCATTTAAGCTCTTGGAAAAATGTATATAGCTGTTATAAAATACAAACACAGTAGAATACATAACAGGACATGAGACAGCTGAGCCTGAGCCCAGACTCAGTAACTGTGATCTGTGAATGTGTTGAGTTTCAAACATCAGCAATGCATGTTGGGATTTAGAGCCACTGTTGGACACAAAAACAAATCAGCAAGTGTATTACTACAACAATCAGGTTTATGTATTTCCCGGTTCATTAGTACAATCCTCTTAATAGACATGCGTGCTGGGAAATAATGCAGCATACTGTATACATATTTCCATTCATATGATTATATTGTCAGCCTTTCATCCAACAAACAAACCTTTCCAATGCGACTTTTAATTTAAGCTTCGACTGTATGTTTAAAATGACTTTTTGTATGTATTTATATTATAATAGTTATTATTAATGGAATAATACATCTCAATGAATATGAATGCTTGTTTTATCCTCGCTGCGCATTTAGCGTACAGTAGGAAATACAGATATGAGATGAGTGTGTTGTGTTTGAAACTTTTGCTTTACTTTAAAAGCCATTGAACTGATCCTGTGTTTCTAAACCGTGTGTGGATGTAGGAATGGCTGCAACAAGCTGTGAGCTATCTTTTATCATGTATTAATCATTTACAACAGCAATCTGGCCTTCCTTCCTCTCACTTATTTAGGTACTTTAAATTAAGACACTTTTAAATAAGACTCCCCTTAAGGGTTTTGCTCAAGCAGCTAGAGTTGATTTTATTCTTAATAATAAGAATATGTTGAACATTAACACAGAATTTACATCTATCTATAAATTGCAGGAACATCTGTCTGTCTGTCTGTGTGTGTGTGTGTGTGTGTGTGTGTGTGTGTGTGTTATGCGCGTATCTCTAGAACCGTTAGTCCGATGGATTTCAAACTTGAGGTGTCTTGCTACGGGCACGAGTAAGTGCAGTGCCAAGTTTGACATTGTTTGGATTAGAAATGCAAAAGATGTCGTTAAATATATAGGTAAAAGAATTGGCTTTTGCCGCTCTAGCCGCTGGCCACTCCCCCTCTCGCCCTGAAGACCAGAGACAGAGAGCAGCTAAAATGTGACATACACCTCAGACCCACAAAAATGTGCAAAGTTGCACTACTTCGGACTGTCTTTGACTTTGAATAAACAAACGAGAATTCCCGAATTTAAGGACGTTTCAGAATCCCACACGTGCAAAGCACAACCAGATTACGATAAACGATCATATGACACGACATAACATCTCTCTCTCTCTCTCTCTCTCTCTCTCTCTCTCTCTCTCTCTCTCTCTCTCTCTCTCTCTCTGAGCGCACACACACACACACACACACACACACACACACACACACACACACACACACACACACACACACACACACACGGTCCGGTTCTGGTGGTTGATGAACGCAGATATGTGCTGATCAGCTCTCATAACGGGCCAGGTGGGTAGCACACTGACATGATTCCATGACGCTAATGTCTGATTACTGTCTGATATTTTGTTATTACATTCTGAATCTGCAGCGTTCTCTGTCAGGTAAATACAGTAGTACAACGTCTTCCTCTGATGTAGAAGTAGCCTACACTGTAAGTCAGTAGTAGGCTGTACAGTGGAGTTGCATATTAAGTGGTTTGGGGTCCTTCTGTAAGTCATTTTTGGGTACAATTTGGTTTTGATGAATTCTACAAGCAGCAATACCACAGGCCAATTAATTGTCCGTTCCAAACAGGCACATTTTCAACGGGCACTGCACTAGTGTATTACAATTTCAGGCATAAGTTTGAAAAAGTTCATAATTTGCAAATGAAGTAACTTCTTTTTTAAGATGTTGTTTATGATACCCAAAGTAAGAAGTCAATATGTAAGAAAGAAGCATTTTCATATTTGGGCCTGCTTTATAACCTGCTAGTCAGGACAGTTCACGTGATAAAATATATATTGATCTTGCACTATTGGATGCTGCAATAACTTATTATTATGTAATTTACCAACTTCAACAGTGTCGGCTTATATATGAATGAATTTTAATTTCAGAAACATGAACCAACTATTTCACATAGAATACACAGTTAGAAAAAAGTCAGTAGAATACGGGCTAATATACTGTGTTAATATGAAGTAATTTTCTGTAATAATTTTTCACAGGTGTGTTTCCGTATTTTGATTTTTGGATTAAGAAAAATGTCCGTTAAAGGTATTGAGCTAGGATATACTGTAAATCTACAGAATTTTCAGTTATTTAATTAACAGAAATGACCGTAACCTTAACGAAAAAGGTACAGGTCATTTTCTGCCCGGACATTATCCATTTTTCTACTGATTTGTTTCTTACAGTGTGGTCATACAACATACATAACACATAACAGCAAATGCTATATATGCTTTGTTTGTGTGGTCCTTTTTTCTATGTGATATGTTTACAGAAAATCAGCTAGTTATTTGATTGCTTTATCTTAATGCTCAATTGGATACCTGCTTGGATCCAGATGAGACAGCCACAACATGAGAAACAGCGCGTCACTTCCAGTTCACCACATGTCCAACAAACAGCTGAAACAAACATCAAACGGGCAGCCAATGACCCCCTCACGTTCATCCCCTTTGACACAAATTCTTACATTATCTATAAAAAATAACACTAATCCCCTCTAAATAATCCTAATCCTGTTCAAAGAAAGAAGGAAAAGCAGACTAAATCCTTGAATAAAGATACATCTGTCAGTGGGGTGGGGTGGGAGGGTGGTGTAGTAGAGGGAGTGGGGGGTGCAGCTATTTAAACAGAGCTGCTACACAGAGGTGGATGCATGTCACCCAGAGTGGAACAATTGGGTGAACAACTCCCTCATGGCCCATATTCAGCCTGTAGCCATGTGGCACAACAAAGCCAGTTCATCCTGCTGCCGCCCGCCCGTCGCTCTCCCAGCAGCACATTGTTAACACCCAGCAAGCCCTGTATTGACTTTGTGACCCCTGTGTCTGGTGGCGGTAGAGCCACACTATTAGCACCCCTCCAATGAGGAGAAGCAGCAAGTCGGCCCGGCTCCACACTCTCTCATATCTGTGTATTAACAGTTGTATGACTGTATATTTTAACAGAACAAGTCCATAAAACGTGACAGTTGTATTTCTGTGTATTTACATTTTCAAATTTCAGCGGCAAGTAATTGTGGGAAAATTAACAATGTGCATGTTTTATTGGATGTCTAGTAGTTTAACATGTTGTCAGGGTTGCTCATGTGTTACATATTATTAACCAGCACCAGATTAGCGAGCGTCAAAAAAAGATAATAATTAATTGAAGATAGGTTTTCTTTTCAGAAGTTTACCAACTGAGCAGCTTTGTACGAGGGAACTTTGAGTAACAGAAAATGTTATGTTTTTACTGCAGCGACACACAAAGTTTCTGTTTTTAATTATGGGACAAAGTCCGGGTAATGAGCTGTCCTAAGTAAAAGTACTGATACCACACAGTAAAAATACTCTGTTACAAGTAATGCATTGAAAATGTTACTTAAGTAAAAGTATTTTAGTATCATCAGGAAAATGCATCAAGTATCAAAGTAAAAGTACTCAATGCAGAAAGATTCTTCCATTGTAGAAAGTGTAAAGGATCCAAACAGTTGTGTGTTCAATGGTCTAATCAGAATCAGAATCATGTATTTGTCATTGTAAAACATTGTAAAACATTGTCACAACAAATTTTAAGTGCTACTCCTTCTGGTGCCTAGAAGTATACATTCATACGCACATGCCATACCCTTCCACAAACCATACCCTCACATAATGGGACAGGTGCTTCTAGTGCATACATACACATTCATACACATACTCACGCCATACTCTCACACCAAAAAATCTTTTTTTTACAAGATCACAGAACTGGAAAAGTTCAAATGCAGTGCAATACAGGCAAGATAGTCACTCAGCATGATGAAGTCCTATTTCTGTAATTGAATGTTTAGAGTTGTGATGGCTGTGGAGAAAAAGCTGTCTCTGAACCTGGATATGCGGGTTCTGACAGACCTGTAACGCCTTCCTGAGGGGAGTAACTGAAAGTGTTTGTGGCCTGGGTCAGAGGAGTCCTTGATTATGTGTTTTGCTCTGCTGATGTAACGGGATGAGGTGATGCTGTCAAGTGTGGGCAGCGAGCAGCCAATGATCTTTTCTGCAGACCAAATTACCCTTTGCAGTGATTTTTTCCGTGCCACAGTGCAGCTTGCATACCATACTGTGATGCAGTACGTCAACATGCTCGCTACGACAGAGCAATAAAAGGCCATCAGCAGCGTCTCCTTTAGCAGTCTCAGGAAGTAGAGGCGCTGCTGTGCCCTTTTGATGATGGTGGTGGCGTTAGCTGTCCAGGAGAGGTTGTTAGCAATGTGGACTCCCAGAAATTTGAAGGTGTGGACCCTCGCGAAGCTACCACCTTCTATGAGAAGTGGCGGTGGGTCCATCTGCCGCTTCCTCCTGAAGTCCAGAATAAGCTCTTTGGTCTTTGATGTGTTGAACTCCAAGTTGTTGGCACCATGCTATCAGTCTCTCGATCTCAGGCCTGTAGTGTGTCTCATCTCCCACTACTATGTGACCGACGACTGTGGTACCATCTAACAATGGTGTTGGTTGGATAAGCAGGGGAACAATCGCTGGTGTACAGGGAGTATAGCAGAGGGCCGAGAACAACCCTTGCAGTGCACCCGTGCTGCGTGTGATGGTGGAAGAGAGGTGGAGGCCCAGTCGGACAACTTGTGTAATCATTTCAGCTGAACTTGTAGCCGTTATATTGTTGGCTAGTTTCATTTAGAATAAAACATCAGATTTTATAAACTACATGTGTTTTGTGTGCAGAAATCCTAATGTGTAAAGTAACTAGTAACTAAATCTGTAACAGATGAATGTAGTGGAGTAAAAAGTCCAATATTTCTCTCTGAAATGTAGGGGAGTAGAAGTAGAAAGTGGCATGAAAAGAAAAGACTCAAGTAAAGTACAAGTACCTCAACATTTGGACTCAAGTACAGTACTGGAGTAAATGTACTTAGTTACATTCAACCACTGGATCCAGGCAGATGGGGACAGTCCTGTCTTTTGTCAATTCCAACACAATTTGACAGTGACAGTATGGCTGGGATGGTTACCTGTTCAGGGAGACAGGTTAGAAAAATAATAAATGTATCAAGTTCACATTAATACAGATAAACTATCCCAGCAGGGAGCACATTCCTTGTCCCTATTGTTAAAATCAATATATGTCAATGTTGTTTACTGTTCTAAATGAAACCTCTGTCTCTGTCTAACATGCATGTTCAAAGGGGGGGGGGGGGGGGATTAAAGAACACAACAGGAAGTGAACGCTAAAGATAGATTTATTTAGATTTAAAGTTTAGAACTTCTGGCTTTAACACTGTCTCATTCTCTAACAGATTTGTTGTTGGGATGAACATGATTCCTAAAAAATAAATAAATCCCAAAACACACCTGATGGCTGTGGATGACTTGCAGGTCATCTCTAACATGTCAAAAGGACACTTTAGCCATGTATTAGTTAGTTAGTTAGTTTTTAAGGTTTATTACTTAAAAACCTGATGAAAGCAAAAGACTCACAGTTAGGACAGTCACTGTGGTTAGAAAGCACAAGCTAATGTTACAGACCTACTGACCTGACTGTAAAGTGATTCACAGAGGGTGAAGCAGATGACTCAGTAAGGAGTTAAGGGGTCCTTTGCCTAAAAAACATTGAAGACCCCTGATCTACAGTATAAAACGAGGGAACATGTCACAGAATGAAACTCCTCCTCTGTCTCCTCTGATTTTAATCTGCCACTCATCTCGCTCCCTAGAGAGCCTCTGATTAGATCCTACAACTTGTGTATTAGTGCTGACCTCTGGGGTGAGTCATCAATCTATCAAAGTGTCTGGCATTTTCCACCCAGTCGAGTTAAGAGTCGCAATGCACGCATTTGCAATGGAAAGACTGTGATCTAAGAGAGGAGAATTTTGGCTTACAGAGGGACACTTCCTCACAGGACGCACGTTTAATCTGGAGGTGATATCCACAGTAAGAAGAGGTAAGGTCTCGTACTGCCAGCCCTTCCTCCACAGCGTTGAGGAGGAGGGTCTGGCTAGTCCACGCGCGATATTACAGTCACAATTGCCTTGGGTGGCTCTAAGCTCTGGACAGAGCCACGTTGACTGTTTTGGTGAAACAATAGTCTAGCTAGCTGTCTGGTTTACCCTGCAGAGATCTGAGGAGCAGTTAACCATAGTTCTCAGAAATTCACCGGAGGATAGAACGCCAACACAAAGAAAGAGGAAGGTGACGGACATCCGGCCCGAAACGAGTGACATCTGGCAGAATTTCTGGCGGCACCGGAGCAAGTCCGGAAATGAAACGTTGTCGATATAGACTAGAAGAGGTATGACCGTGCTGGGAGATTCCACTGATCATTCTCTTCAGTGGACTGAAATGTTTACTACTAATGCTTACCTACTATACCTTCCCTAGTCTTGATCAACAGAAGTACATTTCCAGGATAAAGCCTGACATCCTGCGCATGATGTCCGCTCTGTGTGGTGCCGTTCTCAAAATCCCTTCGATATGGAAAACAACAACATCCGAGCTAGTAAGCCACTGAAAATGTCAAGTTTTGAAGACAATTTGGGTCATGCATCAAGGCAGGCCTGCTCGGTTCTTTCAGGGAATGATTGTAATGATTTATAAAGAATATGTTTACGGCATTTCCTCTCTAACTGGGATGTTTTGGGAGCGACTGGTGGGATTGCTATGGGCGAAGTACACACTGATTCAGTGGTAAAAGACCGGAGCTTAGTGCCACCCAAGACGATTGTGATTGGTTTAAAGAAATGCAAGCAACCTAGAGCGTTTTTTTCTCCTATCCCAGAATGCATCTGTGGACTAGCCAGACCTTACTCCGCAGCGCTTTGGGGATAGATCTGGCAATACGAGACTATACCCTCCCCAATCTCAAATATTCATTTGATAGTGGTTACTCCCAGTTTTGTACTGCGAGCACAACACAAGCATTTCCCATAATGCAGCCTGGCCTGTTTTCAACAGGAAGTCAATGCAGTGGAGTCAGTGCAGCACAGATGGATGTCTGAGACTGTAACCAGCCCGCTATAGTCAAACTGTTGTCCTGAGTGTCTACAATGATAAATGGCTGTGTCTTTGATTGAGATTAGTGAGGTGGGGCCCGGGCCTGTTTGATGAACCAGAAAATGAAATGATTACTATTGGGCTTCTATCGACTGCACTGCTGGTGACACTCTTGCTTCATCCCAAAGGTTAATTGGACTTGAACCCAGAAAATCAAGAGGTTAAGCAGGATCAGTGTGACAGCAGGTCCTTCTGGGAACAGCTCTCTCAAATGGCTGCTAATCAGATTTGTCAAGGGGCTTTCCTTATGATAATGCTTCCATGTGCATCTTCGTTGTTGCTGCTGCAGCACACTATGGTATTGATTCACATATAATAACATCGTCCTTGCCAACTGCAGGAGGGCAATTATATTAGCTTCTTTGCAGTCAAGAAAATACAGCTTCCCTGCTGTTTTCTTGATATTTCTATTACTGTTTACTGACCATCTATTGGTGTTTGTGTGCACGGCTTAGACTTTTCCGATTGAGTCTCTGCATGAAGAAATGGAATACCCTTCTGTTATCAGGATGTGATTAGGAGTGTCTGTGGAAAGCAAGATGGCTCAGCTGACCTGATACAAACATCTGGTAATGAGAAGTATCTCTGATACAATTACCATCACTGAGGAATGAATACATGTCTGTACTTACCTCTTACCTTTCAGTTCACACTTACAGGAATGTGTGTGTGTGTGTGTGTGTGTGTGTAATATTTATGCTTTGCTTTGACATTATTAGAAGTGCAGTCAATAAAAGCATGTTTAGAACAAATGCCATGTACTGTATGAGTTTAGCTGTTCACAACGCATATAAAATAGCATTATATCTGAATCTACATTAATCAAACAATAAAATATAATTTGAAGCTAAAAAAAACAAAAAACAACAAGATTAAGAGGCCATGCTATAGCTGCTCTGTGAGGCTGTACTTAGATACAGTGGTCCTTCAGCTAAATGCTAACATCAGCATGCTAACATGTTTACATTAATAATTATTAACATTATTACAGATGTTTAGCAGGTATAATGTGTACCATGTTTACCACTGTAGCATGTGCTAATTAGCACTAAACACAAAGTCCAGCTGAGGCTGATGGGAATGTCTTTAGTTCTGCAGGTATTTGGTCATGAATCAAAGTATTGGACATATTAAATCATTTGACCAGATAATGGCACTAGATGAATGTCAGATGTTCACCAAAAAAAATACTATTTATCGTGAGGGGGATATAAATGTGTGTACTAAATAGCAAAGCAATCCATCCAGTAGTTGTGGAGGCATTTCATTCAAAACCACAAATGTGGAGCTCATGGTGGCACCAGATCATTAGGATTCATTGTCTGGGAACCATGAATTTGTGTAAAAAATCATCCTCCTAATCCATGTTGTAAATGTTGAGTTATTTTACAGGATACATGAAAACCGTGACCTTCCTCCTTCTCTGTTCTCTCACACACAATGAGATTGTTATCTTGTCAGCTGGTGGTGGTGGTGATGCCTTCAGCGTTGTTCTGCCATGCAGATTCAGTCTTGTGAACTGCTTCAAAACTGTTAGGAGCAGACAATGCCTTAATGTCCTTTAACTACATTAAATCTTCCAAGCCCTATTCAGAAACCTGTTCTTACTCTTAACTCGTAAAATACTGACTCTTGGTCAGTGTACCTCAGCGTTTGATACCGTCTGTATGGAACGCACCGGGCAGAGCAGCAGCTCGACCGCGGCACTGTTAGGAGACCGGGGTTTGTGTCCTGTTCTTGTCCCCTGTGTCAATAAAACGTACAGTTTCTAACCCCAACCAAGATCTTTTCCTAAACCTAGTCTCGCTTTGCCAGACCTTCCTCCACAGTGCTGCGGAGGAAGGTCTGGCTAGTCCACACAGCATTCCTGGATCTTTAAACTAAACACAATCGTCATGAGTGGCGCTAAGCGCCAGATGGGGCAACAATGGCGCTGCTTGGGAAGGAACTTGTTTTGTTAGGTTTCAAGAGAGGACAACTATCCAGAAGACATGCCAGTGAAGATGAAAAGAAGGGGAACATGTCCAGTGTAATCTCCATACAGGACTCACACTGTTATAGCTCTGAGCCTTCAGTGGAGAGAAAGAAAAAAACTGAATATGTGTGCATAACAGAAGGTTGTCATGAAGATTTGCTTTCACATTGACAATGTTTCACTAGTGTTTAAAAGCTGTGTGAATGTTTAAGTCAAAGAGTATTAACAAACTATGAATCATTGTTTAGTATTGCTTATTCAGTATTGTTATGCATTAATTGTTAGTTAAGGTGCATATGTTCTCAACTTTACAATAAGGCTATCAAAGAGCATTAATAACTGTTTAGTTATGGTTTAGTAACTCTTATTCAGTATTGTTATACATTAATTAAGTGTTAGTTAAGGTGCATATGTTCTCAATTTTACACTAAGGATACCAAAGAGCATTAATAACATAACATAATAAACAAAATAGTTATGTTATGTTTAGTAATGCTTATTCAGTATTATTATAAATTAATCAAGTGACCAGATATGGTTAAGTAATGATTATATAGCATGCACGATAATTTATATAGGTTGGGCTTTCAGTTAATGTCTTTAAGTTAAAGGCTTTTTAGTACATTACCTAATGTAACAACAATATTAATAGTTAGTTAAGGCTTGTTACTGCATTAACTAATGGTAAAATAGACACCTTAGTTAACTGTGATTAACAGTTAGTCAATGCTTGTTACTGCATTAACTAATGGTAAAATAGGCACATTATTTAACTGTTTTTAACAGTTAGTCAAGGCATTAACAAATGGTAAATAGACGCCTTAGTTAACTGTTACTAACAGTTTGTCCAGGCTTAATATTGCATTTACTAATAATATAATAGACACCTTAATCAACTGTTTTAAACAGTTAATCAAGGCATATTACTGCATTAAGTAATGGTAAAATAGACATCTTAGTTAACTGTGATTAACAGTTAGGTAATGCATTAACTAATGGTAAATAATGCATTGGTTCCAGGGTGGTGCCCAGTTTTGATTGTTTGTCAATTTGGTAAAGTTATTAATAAACATATTCATAACTTTATTAATATTGATAAAACATCTTTGATAATTTGCCAATAATTGAATCTGTACCCATACCTATTCCCAACACCGGTTTAGATACGAGGACAGAAAATGCTCTTGTGGTTTGTATTAGAGGGTAGTAATAAACAACTGTAATCATATCGTTTGGAGGACTTTGTTGCTTCTGATTGCTGTTAGCTTCCTCTTTCACTGCCAGGTCAAATGGATCCAAACAGTATCTTTCTGATATAAACATGCAGCAAGGGTTGCAAATACATGAAATGCACCAATTTCATTTTGAATGTTGATTAAGCTACACTAGCTAATGCCAGCAGAAGAAGTTTCACAGGGGAAATATTTGTCCTACATTTTTTTAAATTAGAGTCAATGAGGACATTTTCAGTGTGATGCATAATACGTTATTTCTGTAATAAGTCCATCTTCCACCTTAACAGCAGGAATAGACGCACATCCCAATCCAAGCAGCGACTGCTTGGCCGGGTTTCACACTGCTGTTGCACTCTGTCTGTGTGCTGTCAAGGTCTTCTTTTTGTTATTATCATACAATTGTTTCTCATATCTGTGTGATGTGATAGTGTGTGAAAAGTGTCAGTTAGAGCAGGGCCTTTTTTGGGGCTTTTCCGCCTTTAATTGATAGGACAACTATGTGAGAAAGGGGAGAGAGAGGGGGGGAAGACATGCAGGAAATCATCCCAGGTCGGACTCACACCCTGGACCAGCAGTGTAGTCTACGTGATACGCAGGTATACGCAGTATACCCACTAAGAAAGTTCCAGGATTTCTATATACCCACTTAAAAATGTGCAATGACATGTAACAACATACTTTCCATTATATTTTTAATATATTTTGAATTCATCTATGTTTTCCTTCGCATAGGCTAAATAAAGGGATTTCCTCTGTAAATTAGTGAATTAAAGCGTATCAGAATGCAGGAAATGAAGTCTCTGATACTCAAAATTTCCCTGAGGAAGAACACCCAGACCCCATATGTCCATTCTGGTCCATATATTTATATAGTACATTATACCTGCTAAAATACATTAGACTACACGACTGCCCTGGACCTCTGCGTCGAGGCATAAGTCTCTCAGTATATGTGCGCCTGCTCTACCCACTGACCCAACCCGGCCACATATCACCATATTTTTGACCAAATACATAGGTGTCAATATTGCGGCGATATTGTAGGGTTGACTATTGGTGCGTTCACAAAATATTACACAATGACATTTTAGATACATAATCATCAGTAATGTGAATATAATGACTAAGTGGTTAAAAGCAAATAAAAGAACAACTAGTAAGTCTGGTAAGTTCAGAAAATGACATCACGTTACTGTAATGCTGCCTGCAAAACCAGGAAAAGACAACACTTACCCTTTAATGATATTACGATATCCAGAACTTAAGACGATATCTAACCTCATACAGTGGGGCAAACACGTATTTATTCAGCCACAAATTGTGCAAGTTCTCCCACTTAAAAAGATGAGAGAGGCCTGTAATTTTCATCATAGGTACACTTCAACTATGAGAGACAAAAAAATGACAATCCACATTGTAGGATTTTTAATGAATTTATTGGTAAATTATGGTGGAAAATAAATATTTGGTCAATAACAAAAGTTCATCTCAATACTTTGTTATATACCTTTGTTGGCAATGACAGAGGTCAAATGTTTTCTGTAAGACTTCACAAGATTTTCACACACTGTTGCTGGTATTTTGGCCCATTCCTCCATGCAGATCTCCTCTAGAGCAGTGATGTTTTGGGGCTGTCGGTGGGCAACACGGACTTTCAACTCCCTCCAAAGATTTTCTATGGGGTTGAGATCTGGAGACTGGCTAGGCCACTCCAGAACCTTGAAATGCTTCTTACGAAGCCACTCCTTCGTTGCCCGGGCGGTGTGTTTGGGATCATTGTCATGCTGAAAGACCCAGCCACGTTTCATCTTCAATGCCCTTGCTGATGGAAGGAGGTTTTCACTCAAAATCTCACGATACATGGCCCCATTCATTCTTTCCTTTACATGGATCAGTCGTCCTGGTCCCTTTGCAGAAAAACAGCCCCAAAGCATGATGTTTCCACCCCCATGCTTCACAGTAGGTATGGTGTTCTTTGGATGCAACTCAGCATCCTTTCTCCTCCAAACACGACATGTTGAGTTTTTACCAAAAGGTTCTATTTTGGTTTCATCTGACCATATGACATTCTCCCAATCCTCTTCTGGATCATCCAAATGCTCTCTAGCAAACCTCAGATGGGCCTGGACATGTACTGGCTTAAGCAGGGGGACACGTCTGGCACTGCAGGATTTGAGTCCCTGGCGGCGTAGTGTGTTACTGATGGTAGCCTTTGTTACTTTGGTCCCAGCTCTCTGCAGGTCATTCACTAGGTCCCCCGTGTGGTTCTGGGATTTTTGCTCACCGTTCTTGTGATCATTTTGACCCCACGGGGTGAGATTTTGCGTGGAGCCCCATATCGAGGGAGATTATCAGTGGTCTTGTATGTCTTCCATTTTCTTATAATTGCTCCCACAGTTGATTTCTTCACACCAAGCTGCTTACCTATTGCAGATTCAGTCTTCCCAGCCTGGTGCAGGTCTACAATTTTGTTTCTGGTGTCCTTTGACAACTCTTTGGTCTTGGCCTTAGTGGAGTTTGGAGTGTGACTGTTTGAGGTTGTGGACAGGTGTCTTTTATACTGATAACAAGTTCAAACAGGTGCCATTAATACAGGTAACGAGTGGAGGACAGAGGAGCCTCTTAAAGAAGAAGTTACAGGTCTGTGAGAGCCAGAAATGTTGCTTGTTTGTAGGTGACCAAATACTTATTTTACAGAGGAATTTACCAATAAATTAATAAAAAATCCTACAATGTGATTTTCTGGATTTTTTTTCTCATTTTGTCTCTCATAGTTGAAGTGTACCTATGATGAAAATTACAGGCCTCTCTCATCTTTTTAAGTGGGAGAACTTGCACAATTGGTGGCTGACTAAACACTTTTTTGACCCACTGTATATCGATGTTGATATAATATCCATATATTGCCCAGCACCAGTGAGACTTGGCAGCCCTGATAATAGAGTTGTAGGCCTATTTTTCGCTCAGAATCCCCTCCCTCAACTCTCATCCACACGTACAAAACCATGCTGTGATGGAGGCTACTGATAAGTAAACCGTAAGGTGGCTTAGTACAATCTCTGTCTCTCTCTCTCTCCTGCTATGTCTGGTATGCAGGTTTACACTTGACTTTGGACACATCACATTTTCACAGCAAAGTATACACATGGCCTTTTTCTGTTGTTGCAAAGAACCCAAACTGTCAACTGAACAACCAGAGATTAGTGTCATTGTCATGGAGCTCCTCTTACATTGCTAGAGTAATCTTTTAAATGGGACAATGCGTCAAACTGCAGACAAATAACCACTGTAGAGAATTTACTATTTTAAAAAGAACAATCTAAACAGAATCACAAGCTGAACCAAAGCTCGTGGCCCAAGCTCTTTGTTCATGTCATAAGGATCAGTGACATGGGAACAGCATGTGTCCTCGCCCATCACTTCAACAGCTGATTTACATATACAGTCAGGGTGCGATTTTCTGGGCGAATGTGTGGGATTTTCCCTTTTCTGGTCTATATATGACTGCGCAACCCGTTCTCAATCCAAACTCGTAAAATACGGACGTTTGGACAGTGGTTGTCAGCGTCAGAAGCGACAAAAAAAGCGCCCTTCAGCGTGTTTGTAGAACGTATCGGGGAGAGCAGCAGCTACACGGGGTTTAGCGAGTTGTATGTAAGGGGGAAATTCCGCGTAAGCCCACCCACAAGCTTTTCCTTAACATAACTGCGTCAAAAGGGACGCCAATAGTCCCAACCAAGCGCGTTTATATAAAGTGTGTTATATGACGCTAAACGAGACTTTTAACGACAAAGGCACCTGACCAAGCAAGAAAAGAAAAAGATGGTTGTTCGTTCCCCTGAGGAATGAATGAGCATTTCCTGGATTAAGGTATCTTGTTTTGGCTGCAAAGTGAACCCTGCTCTCCAGCTTTAAAAGCGCTGTGTTTTATGTTGACACCACGTTTGGCATGGCCGGTCGAGTGGCTCTATATCCATGGTGGTATTGAAAGGGGGATTTCATTCTTGCATGTTTTGTTTTGTTGTGCATGATCAACCCCCCCCCCCCCCCCCCTGCTTTTTTCACAAATAGCACCCTGTGAACAGATGTTGTAGTGTGCAGCATGTCCTCACAGTGTCATGTCTGCACTGCTTACAGGACTGCAGGCTGGAGCACATACAGAGGTAGTGACATCACTGACCATACAGTGACTGCAGGGCAGGGAGGTGTAGGATCAGAACAGTACTTCTTGCTTTTCTACAATTACCAACTTTTAAACTTTATTGAAATTAAATTTTTTGCAGTTAGACAACATGACCACTAGATGACACCATGAGATAACCTGACTAAAAAAAGTTTTAAATGTTTTAAATGTTGTGGGTTGTACTAAAATTTACATTGCGTGCATTTGCAGTGTGATGTCTTTTTGTGTGTGCCAGTGCTATACTGTACATAGTAATATACCAGAGAGCAGCGTTACGCAGCGGTAATACTTTGCAGCCTGCTGTCTGCCACAGATACATGATAATCATATGTTAGGAATACGAAAGGTACATGAGGTCTGTGTTGTATGATGACTGCTCAGGGGCCAACTGATTCAGCGCATCAGCCTCTCCTTAGACCTGCAGCTGACATTATTCATCAATAAAAAGGGAACCAATAAAGCTGCTTCTTGATCCAATGTTCATAGTGTGGCACGGGGGAATAGAGTGCACTCATACTCTCTATTCTGTACAGGTACGTAAGTGTAGAGTTGTGAGGCATATAGTTTATTTTTTATTTTATTTTATTTCTTTATTTAAAAGGGACAACACACATTAATCAACATGAGTACAGAGTCCACCATGTAAATGTGCCAGATTTAGCCATGCATGCTAATATTTTATCTATCCTAGCAGGTTGGTGGTTTAAAACATTAGATAAGCTACAACAATACAACACATAAGCATAAAACAAAAACATATAAGCATAGACAAGTCAAATGACACAAGCATTATTCCAGATGATGACAGCTGGCAGGTTGATGGCATAAGAAAAACACAACACAAGTAGCATATACAGCAGACAGGTAAAAGTGCATAGACACACATTAAAACACATCAACAACACAGAAGCACCAAGCACATGGGAACATACTCTGTATTAACACTATAGCAGCAATGAGAGAGATGGATTTGATAAATCGTGTTTTAAAGCATGCTATTCTGTCTTACATGTTTTAAACGTTTCTTCAAACTTACAGGAAGCACTTGTTTTCCATTATTTTCTTGAATTTTGTGAATTTCACAGCGACGTCATGTCTGTTTTCAGTGTTATCAGAAATACATTATTTTTGTGTGGAAAGGCACTCAGAAAGTCTGCACAGCACAGCAACATAATACAGTGATTATGAATGGTGGGGAAAATATTTTAAAATGCTAAAACATATGCTATGCTTTGGCCAGTAGTAATTTGAAATATACATGATTCATAGTAAACTTTATAAATTTAAAAACACTGATATTGTATCTTTAACAGAAGTTTCTTATTTCATCTTAAACTTATGGCAGGATACTTCTGTTAGACCTCCTTGGGTCAAATTTGATCCAGTTTCTATATCCGAAATACTGCATGGGTATCTTTCAAACAAATTGCCCAAGAACAACATGGCTAGTTCCATACAACATTCTTGAATGATTGAATTTTGGGTATTTTATCCAATTGTATAGAATCTCTTTTCTTCCTAGACCACATATATGATTATGTGTGATTATGTGCTACCATTAAGAATGATGAAATGGTTTCAAAACAGTATCCTGACTAAACTTTGACATCAGTTGAAGTATGTGATAATCCATCCAAAAAAAACGTTACTCTGAAATATTTTATAATTTCATATAAATGAGCATCACATGATTATTGACCATGAATTCCAAAAATAAGTGTCAAACTAGTGTTAATAAGTTGGAATGAAGTTGGCTAAAAGGTTTATGTTTTTGCCTGCATTATTTATTTGATATATATTTTTGTGTGTGTTATATGTTTCTGTGTTTGTTTGTTTGTTTGTTGTATTGCTTGTTTCGATAACGCAGCATTTCATTGTTATTTTAACAGTGAATTAGTAAAATGCGTGCACACAATAGGGACGCGCAGCAGCACACAAACATGCAGAAGATTAAAAATAAAAAATATTACAATGTGAAATAGTATCATGTAGTTTTGGTGGCATAGTGCTCGTGCCATATGTTGATATATGATTTTGAGCAGATCAGTTTCTTCTCCTGAAATTCTCTCCTTCCTGCTCAGCAAATCCTCCATCATAACAGCAATGCTCCAAGGTCCAAACGCGCCTGGCTTTTAAAGGGAATGGGAGATGATCTCTGATTGGTTGATTGCATGTTACGCCCAAAACACACCTCTGATTAATGAAGACACTAAGTCCAACCCTTTAGAACCATGCGCCTGCGCACGGACCCTTTTGTTAAACTAGCAAAAGTGGATTCGTACACAACCTCAATGCACCTGCGCCAGGCGTTTCACGCCATGTGCTTAGATCGTTAAAATAGGGCCCTAGTGTTTCTTCTGTAACTCCAAATAAGCCCTTTAGGCTTTGTTCCTTTCCTGCCATGAAATTGCTTTTTTTCTCCATCGTATGTTCTTTATATCTTTTTATAAATTTTGTGCAAAAAAACTAAACACAATACAATTTTTTCAAATAATTTTTGGTGTATGTATTGTACAAGTACAGTATGTAAAGCGATCATAGCTGACTGACACAAGCCTCCACAAATGCAACCAGGCAACGCCCTGGTATTAATTCAGGAGGAAAACAAACAAACAAAAATATTAGAATCACATTAGAATAAATGTGGAAAATAAGCTCTTCCATTGCAAACACGAGGTGTGATAAACAGGAGCACATGTACTGGTCATCTGTGCAGCATGTGGCCGTCCTGTGTGTTTCTCTGGCCTGTGCGACAATTCAGGTTAATTTTCATTGTTCTGAAATGCTGCGGGGAAAAAAGGTTACATCTGACAAACGCACGAGTTGTGGAAATTAAAGCAGTGTATTTATGCAGGGATCTGTGCATGCAGGGTGCTTCAGGCGCTTAAGCTCTCCCAATCCCTTTTCCATTCTCTGAATGTGCTGCATATAAAGCAATCCATTAGTCTTAGCTTTGCCAGAGATTTTAAGTGGACACCTGTCCATTAAAACCATCGTTTCAGCACTGGCTCATTTCTAAAATTATTTGCCTTGAATTAAATTCTCCCAGATGTAATGGAATGCATATTTATAGTATTTTTCTCCCCATTTCCGCCATCCACAACTGTCTATCTCGCCTTTATCTCTTTGGAAATACGGAGCGTCTGCTTCATATTAATAGTTTGTTCCTTTAAAAGGGCCGGTGATGCACAGTGACTGCCTGGATCTGAGCCGCAGCTTCGACAGCATTTACACAAGCCAAACGTGATGTGAATACTCTCCTTCTGACAAAGGATACTTTAATTTCTTAAAGAAAAGGAAATCAGAAGTCGAAAAAAAAAGAAGTAGGCACATATCCAAAAGGAAATATTTCACAGGACCTATATTGTACTATGATTTTACACACCTGGACATTTCTATGAACTGATATCTGCAGTGACACCCTTCAGACTAAGACTTAGATCTCTCCATCCACAATCAGTTGATTCCACACATTATATTGACCGTGAACTTGTTTCTGCTTATGCTGCAAAACACACACAGTTTCATCGTGAAGATTATAAGAGATGACGGTATTTTCATCAGAGTGGAAAACAAAGGCTGCAGCAACTATTGATTCAGGTCTGGTTCGTTTTCATAGGGATTGATTCATTTCTATCTCTATATTGTTAGTTATAGAATAAGCCTGGCTTCTCAGGAATGACATCACATGGCACATATGTGGTACTACACATGATCTTAGACAGTTTAAAGATATTTGGGATGTGTGTCCACATTTCTGCCACACATACTATATCTGTGTATAAACAGTGCCAGTAGTCATGTTCCCATCAACGTATTTGTATGCCCATTTTGAAGTATCACGTTAGAAAATGTTGATGGAAACGGCAAAATTCGCAAAAACAAATTTACGCTTGTTTGAGGTGGTTTTTGCCTTTTCGAAAAAGAGTTAATGCGCAAAATGGGAGATGGACACAGCTTTGCTGAATAAGTTGTGACGTGGCGAACATGTAACTCACAAGACTATAGTCCTGGTATCCATCAGATGGGGGAAGGATCGGGATATGGGTCCCATCCAGTGCGGCGTACACTTATGGCATAAGGTATGTAGTGGCGTTGCGGTGCGCTATAGCCTCAGCTATCTGAGTGTCTCAGCCACGTCGGGTAAATTGAGGTATTGGTTCAACAGCTTGAACTGTATGGCCCTGCACACCGCGTATACACAGCAGTGAACGGTTGTCTCGCTGACACCAAATGTCTCTACCACAACCCTGTATACGGCACAGGTGGCCAACTTGTACAATGCTACCTCTCTCCATTTACACTACATTACATTATATGTAATTTAGCAACACGTTCTCACACCTATCTCGTAAAATATGGACGTTTGGTCAGGTGCCTTTGTCGTTCTTATTGACACTAAAAGTCTCCTTTAGGGCTTTAAGTAAACGTGCTTGGTCGGGACTATTGCCGTCCCTTTGATGCAGTTAAGGAAAAGGTCGTGGGTGGGCTTACGGTTCTGTAACACGCGGGAGGAAAGAAAAAAGCGACTACAGCAAGCGTGACAAGCAGGATGAAAACCCCGCTCTCCTGGATGAAAGTCCTCTGGTTGACCCATCCACCCCCCCAACCAACCTCCTTATGGTGAAATTCGCCATTACATACTACTCGCTAAATCCTATCTAACTGCTGCTCTCCCCGGTGCATTACACAAACACGCTGAAAGACGTCTTTTTCATCGCATCAGACGCTGACAGCCACTGTCCATACGTCCTTATTTTACGAGTTTGGAATGAGAATGGTTGCATTTAGCTGACGCTTTTATCCAAAGCGACTTGCAATTGCTATATATCAGAGGTTGCACACCTCTGGATCAACTAGGGGTTAAGTGTCTTGCTCAGGGACACATTGGTTGATGTATCACAGTGGGAATCAAACCAAGATCCCACACCAAAGCATGTGTAATATCCACTGCGCCATCACCTACACCTATGGTGGGTCTTTGCCTATAGCAAGCCGGTTTGTAATCTACAACCATCCGTGACTTCAACTTGTGACGAAGTTTATTCGCTCTGAACCAGTTGATGGAAACGCTTATAATTCGCATTTTCTTTTTTTTCTTTTTTGCAACATTTTAAAAAGTTTGCTTAAAATTGGCTTGACAATTAGATGGAAACATGACTAGTGAAACAGAGGATATAAGACCATGTCGATGAGACATTCTGAGCTTAGTGCTGTCCTGTTTGTTTTTTTGTCTTGTTCTTATGGGAAAGATATATACATATTTTTGAAATGTTTGTACAGATTTATAGATTTTTCTCCACATTGGACATTACTCCTGCTGAAAAGAGTAACTCAGTTGTGACTCTGAAAGGAAGGTGTGGGATGCAAATTGTATCATTTAGGTTCAAAGGATTAAAGGACAAAAGCATTTCTTTTTAGTGACTTTACCACAAATCATTTTCACTGCTGACTGCTTTCCGAAGCATCTTGTAGAATTTTAAATTTGAATTTCACAGTGTGTTTTTAAGTGGTAGCCATTCATTTTCATTTGATAAAAATCTGCATTCAGTCTTTGAACTTGAATTAGGTAATCCATCAAAGAGATCATCAAGTTCAATCCTATGATATGTAACGTTATGTAAAAGTACACTGTTGTGTCATAAAAAGTAGAATGGATTATCTGTCATGGCTTGTTAAAAGTCTGGTGAACTGATTCCATGGTGTAGTGAAATAAACATAAAAACAGTGACTGCCTGGAAGAGGAAAAAACACACTTAACAATGTATAAACCTCTGGAAAATGATCATTTGTTCTCTTAACTTTTTACACAGACGTATGTAAAAGATCTGACTGTTTTCTACCAAGTTTGAAAAACAATGATCAGATGAAAAACCTCTATCTTCCTACAGACACATCTGCTGTAGAATCAGCCGGAGAGCTTCCAGTTCAAATTAAATGATGATGACTCGTGAGAAACAGTCAAATCATCAGTGTGTTTGTCTGTGTTATGTGTTTTTGTGTGCATGCATAGATCAATTGACACTTTGCATATTAATCAATGACAAAACATAGACACACGCAGCCCCGTCTCCCAAGTGCCGGTGTCGCCTTACCAGGGTCTAAATCAGCGAGGTGTGGCCATGGCATTGATAAGATCGAAGGCCCGCTGGTTCCTCCTCTCTCTGCAAGGTTTTTCCTCGGAGCACATTATGGCAATGAGTTTGAGGCTTAAAGGGCCGGTGTGTCAGCCCGGTGCCAGAGGCGTAAGCCCCAGTCATTCCATCAAGCCTGAAATTAATTAAACAAAGCCCAGCCTCAATCACGAAAGTGCCAGCCAACACTGAATGCTCAGAAATAAAAGGTATTGGTTTTTTTTCTTCTATTTTTTTCTCCATTTCTGTTCTTTTTAATGAGTGCAGTTTTTGTGCAGTGGACATGCTCATATTATCATCTTATTTTTACACCTAATGCTTCACATTCAAGCTGTGAAGCAACATTTTCATCATATTATATTTGTCTAATGTGACATACAATATTTCCAGCTGGAACAGGAGGACATGGCAGAAAAGGGGGCTGCTCGCATCACAGCAAATATGTAAAGTGATTTAGTGCTTTTTGTTCCTTCTGGTTTCCTATGATTTATGAAGTGAAATGGAAACAGGGTTTTAATTACCCCCAAAACCCATGAAAGAAAGACTGATGGGGAGATTTAAAATAGAAGGAGCCTAAACTGTACATATAAATTCTGGGCAGAAAGAAATGATTATTATATCCATTATGTACCTTACAGACAGTCTGAGAAACACTCAAACACTAATACAGTACAGGTCGTCTTTATTGGGATTAATGGATGGGGCGAAAGGCTAAAAGAGCTAACATATAAGAAATACACACACACACACACACACACACACACACACACACACACACACACACACACACACACACACACACACACACACACGTGTATATATCCTTACATACATATTTTATATAGGTACTGGTAGACTGCTACAATTACAAATCGCCCATTCACTGTTTTGCTGTGTGGCTAATTGTGTGCCATTGTTACAGTAATTAACTGCAATTTACAAATAAAATGTGCTCAACATGTGGAATCCCACGTTAAAGGAAGCGAGACAGTTAAAGCCACAGCTTCATTTAGTTAGTCGTTTGTGCACATGCTACTGTCCAGCATGCCGGCTAACCCAGCCCTCTGAATAATGGTGGGGGGTTGATGGATAGCTGCTAACCACGGGGCCTGAACGCCTCACAATCCAGGTATAATTAAGACCAGCTATTTAATCTAGTAGTGGCTGCCAAAGGAGAACAGAGGGAGGAGGTTCAGGCTGTCTGGCCTGGGAGGGATTGCAGCTTTGTAGCCTCTGCAGGATTTGTTTCACCTCTTTGTCTGCTCATCCTAAGTGGCCTGACAGGCAAAATGTCCCCCGACCTGGCATTGTTATCTGGCTGAAATGGACCTGGTCCAATCGCATGACAAGCCCTGTCTTGGTTCAAATATCCCCTCCCTATGCTCTTTCTCTTTTTGCCCAATCTATTTGTTGTGATCGTGTCCAGTGTATGACATGCTACCAGAATATAGCAGAACCTTTTTTTCTCTACCAGCCTCAGGAGGTCAGGAGAGACGCACTTTACCTAAGGAACTGAAATGTGTGTTGCTTTACCACATTTAATACAAATTATGGATACAATAATTACTCTTTTTTTTTAAGGTATTTTTTTTTACTTCCATGCAGTTAATATTTTCCATTTACCATTCCATGTTATATATCAGCATTCAGAGAGCGGACATAGGGCTGGGCAATATATGGATATTATATCGACATCAATATATGAGGCTAGATATTGTCTTAAATTTGGGAAATCGTAATATCGTGATATAATACAAGTGCTGTCTTTTCCTGGTTTTAAAGGCTGCATTACAGTAAAGTGATGTCATTTTCTGAACTTACCAGATGTTATATTATTTGCCTTTACCCACTTAGTCATTATTTCAACATTATTGGTGATTATTTATCAAAACACTCATTGTGTTAATATTTTGTGAAAGCACTGATAGTCAACCCTACAATATCACCACAATATCAACATTGATGTATTTGGACAAAAATATCGTGATGTTTGATTTTCTCCATATCGCCCAACTCTAATTAGGAGCAGGTCATTTATTACTCATGTCTGCTTTTATTGTTGTCAAAGTTGGCTTATCATGGTGCAGTGTAGACTGACTTGAAAAGTTAACAGTGACCCACTGGGGCATTGGAATGCTTCCACCCGTGGTAGGGTTAAGACGGCCTAAAAGAACAACCCCCTTCAAGTAATTAATGGTATTGTGAGATTTTTTAGTTCTGCTAATGGAGGACTTAGGAGCAGAACACTTATATTAATAGTAAGGAGAGTGATGATGGAGATCTGGGAACCACTTCTGCTTTCATTGCCACCTCACACTGTGAACACTTATACGTTACCACAGATTCAAATATTATAAATAACAATTACAATCAAAAGCTCCTAGGATATGTAAATAGTATACTTAACATGAAATACAGCAGTGAGAAACCTGTTCCATTTGGTGCAGAGAAATGAAATAATGTGAGAGAGCTGCTTTATTCATTTTGATTTGGGGGTATTATTACAATATTACTTCACGTTTCATGTTAAGCATGACATATGTGATGTGATCCTGTCTCAGCTGGTCATCTCTAATTTGATAAATGTCAATAAATGGAAGAGCACGTACAAAAGAAGCTATTTTCAGCATTTCCCTTTTGGTGTTGGCCTGTCCTCTTGACTCCCTCTGTTGTCATTGTTTCCTCCCCTGTTGGGATTGATTCTTTTAAAGGCTCTAAGTGTATGTTTGAAACTGTCTTTGATTTGTCAGCAGGTGGGATTATCATGCAGAAAACACAGCTTCGTTTGTCAGGGCAGGGAGAGAGAGTGAGCGTTTCAAGTTACACACTTGGAAAACAGTTACTTTCAGGCCCTGTTTAGATCCATGATTACCTCCCCCTGCACAATCAGAGTAGTTATAATGAAAATGCAACAAATCACCATAGAATCCCAAGTCTTTTGTCTGGCCCACCTCCACCCCACCCCTTCTCTCCTCACTGAAAGAATGGCTCTGACATTTCAGCCTGGGAGCGGAGAATAGAGGCAGTTTGTAATGTGTGCAGCCTTGCCTTTTCTTTCTCCCCTTGTAGTAGTACTTAAGTGTCATGTTAAGCCCAAGGCAGGGACGACTCTCAATGACCTACTCTGGCTCACAGTTTGTGTTTACTGTATTCTGTGGTGGCTAAAGCGCCAGCAGAGCCCTCGTCTCTTATCAGCACATAAAGTCGAACAGATTGGTGACTCAAATTTCCCCTTCCAGCCAATGTTGGTTTTCCATTGTCTGTGCCTGACAATAGTTTCACATACCCTAGAGCTTGAGTTTCTTTCCTCTTTATTTTGCTGCATATTACCCTCTGTGTGAGTGCCGGGTATTTGCAAGCCAATAACGAAGTTGCCCAAAACAGGCCCCTTGCAAGGGGGGGCAGGCGCCAGGGATGCCACGCTGTCAAGGTGATTCTTGTGTAAGCTGTCAATGGGGGTGCTTTGCAGTAGGTCTAGTTAAATAGAGACTTCTTTGCTGAAACTAACAAACACACTGTTCGTCACAGAACGGCACAGAGTGCAGGTGCTTCATCTATTTTACCAGACTAAACATTACTTTTAAAATGAACTTTATTCTAATAAGTATATGAGCATACTGTATTAATTGTGATCAGTGGAGGACAAATGCATGTACTATGTACTGAACATAAGTACAAGTTGGAAGGAGTTGTACTTTACTTGAGTTTTAGTCTCGCCCAGACCTTCCTCCACAGCGATGTGGAAGAGGGTCAGACTAGTCCACACAGCATTCCGGGATGGGAGAAAAACATGTTCTGGTTTATTGGCATTTCTTTAAACCAATCACAATCTTCTTGGGTGGTGCTAAGCTCCGGACGGAGCCACTGTGCCTCTGCTAAATAGCCTCAGGAAGGAACTTGTTTTGGTGGAACGTGTGGACGTTCAAAAGTAGTTTTAGTCATGCAACAGAAAACTCCGATTGGACAGATAGTCTAGCTAGCTGTCTGGATTTACCCTGCAGAGATCTGAGGAGCAGTTAACCATAGTCCTCACAAATCCACCAGAGGTTAGAACGCCAAAACAGAGACAGAGGAAGGTGACGGACATCCGGCCGAAATTGAGGGAGATCCGGCGGAATTTCTAATGGCACCGGAGCAATCCTGGAAATGGAACGTCGTCGATACAGACTACTGGAGTATAAATGTGTTTTGTACTTTTACACAGGGATGTTTATTTGGCAGTTACTGGCAACATAACTTATGCACAGTGTGATGTATTGTGCATAGATGTATACACAACGGTAAATATATAAATAAATAAGCACACGACAAATACCACCTTGGCACCTTGACCAACTGCAACAATAAAATGTGTCTATGTCAATGAGTCTGAAAGGAGCCATTCTGCATAATGAGCACTTGTACTTTGGATACTTAGAACACATTTTGGTGATAATACTGTACTTTAACTAAGTACAGTTTTGAATCCCGGACTTTTTACCTGTAGGTAAGAGTATTGGTATTGCTACTAGGTTTGTAACTAACAATTATTATCAATATTGTCTAATGCAGACTAATCAATTAACTGCATGTTTGATCTATGAAATATTAAACAATACTGAATGTGGTGTCATCTGTAATTGTCTTGTTTTGTCTAACAGTCCAAAACCCAAAGACCAGTTTACTATCAAAGAAAAGAAAGAAAGAAAGAAAGAAAGAAAGAAAGAAAGAAAGAAAGAAGGAAAGAAAGAAAGAAGAGAAAGAAAGAAAGAAAGAAAGAAAGAAGAGAAAGAAAAGCACCAAATCCTCACAACTGAGAAGCTGGATCTACATGAAGGCTCGAATTATTATACTTTCACTTTCAATAAATTGTCTGAGTACTCGACCCATTGCTGATGTTGGTGCATATTAAAACCAATCTTAGTTTGTGCTTTATGTTTAAGTAATTCAAGGCACACTTACACCATATATCATACATACCAGAGGGACAGGGTGAAAACCTTTTCAGGGACTAAGAAGTAACTGACCTTATTCTTCTTTAAGTAGGGCTGTAATTGTATTTTGACATTATCCAGTTCCTTTTCTTTGTTTGTTAATTGTTTCAGCCAATAAAGGAGCATGCATGCCAATGACCTAAAAACATGAACATATCTAATGTTGTTGATAAATAAATTCTCATGTTGAAGTAAAAATATTGACTTCATTTTAAACCCTAACTGAAAGTGGCTGATGCACATTAGATGTTCTTTTTGTCCCTTTTCATTATTGATCAAAAACCTAAAAAAAATCAAGTGTTTTGTTATGATGTATCTACGTTATCTATTTCATCATTATTTTCTGTATGACCTTAATTTCCATTTTCTTTTACATATTCAAAATACATTTCAAAGAAAGAAAGAAAGAGAGTCAAGGAATCATGTATCAGACTCATTTACTCATGTGCTCCTTCTAGTCATGTTTCTATCCAAACTCCACATTTTATTCTATTATATGATAGTAGCAGGTTAGAATATCTAGAGTATGGGTCTTCTTTTTTAGTTCAAGAACCCCTTAGCTAAAAGAGAGATGGAGCAGGGACCCCCAACCACATATATTGTATAACATTTAATTGCATGGATGAAAATTGATATTCACATATTATTTATACATCAAGTTTTACTGTCTTACCTATAGTAAGCCTATCATCAATATTGTGTAAATCAAATGTTCTTTTTAGCAAAAAGGCTTTGCTAATGTGTGAGATTCATGTTAATGTATATTTTGTTGACATTTAAATTCAAAACATGATCAATCAATAATCAATTGGCCCCCCTGCAGTTATTCTAAGGACCCCTTAGGAGTCGCGGACCCCCTGTTGAAGATCTCTGATCTAGAGTATGTCTTCTCTAATCCCACGGATGTGACAGTTGTGTTTTCCATTACTAGACAACACAAAGAAGTCAGCTGACAGTCCTGCTGGGTGATGTAGTCCGAAGAAGCAGTGGGTGGAGCTATAATGTTAGCCAGTCTGCAGGGGCAGCATGGGGTGAGCGGGGTCAGGAGACAATGCTAAACGGCAGATTCATGTGTTTTTCATTTAAATATGCATGAACATATTTGATTATGATTAGGATTGGAACCCGACTTTCACTGGAGGACATCCTGGGGCTTCAGTGCTGCTGGAAAACAAATACGTGTTTGACAATGCTGAACATAGATAGATAGATAGATAGATAGATAGATATATAGATACATAGATAGATAGATATATAGATAGATAGATAGATAGATAGATAGATAGATAGATAGATAGATAGATAGATAGATAGATACTTTTTTTATCCTGAATGAAATTAAGGTGTCCAATAGCTTATACACATCATACAAACACATAGGCACACAGACATATGACATCCATGCACACATACATACTACAAAAATACAAAGGAAAATATCAATAGTATATATTACAGTAAAGTTTGATTGTAGCATGTTTAAAAGAGCGGTGCGGAAAAAATGCAGAAGAGTGCAATGGTATCATAGTGCAAAAGAGTGTCAGTGCAACTACATTGCCATGCAACTTCTATCTATTCAAATACAACGGGCTACACAATATATCAAAAATAGAACCGGGTACAGATAGACAGATATTAATTACTGCATTACAGCAGCAGGTATAAGACCTACAACATCCACATAGAATAACAAGAAATAATAATAAATAAATAAAACAACATATATGTACAACATATATATAAGTAGATACTAAAATATACAATCAGCATACATACATAGTATATATGAAAACTATAGAATATATATATAAATATGTAGTCTAAGTAAACATGAGTGAGCAATTTGTGCTTAGTGCAATATGAAGAACATACAGTATGAGATTAGTTTCATATGGTCACTGAAGGAAACTGTATGTAAACCATAAACTGTATGTACATGAATTGATTTCAAACAATATTGCTTTAGTTTGTCTACATTTGAATACTATTTGAGTTTGCTGACTGTGTGGTATTTGAGGAATGTTTAACATGTATGGATGAAACTGAATTAATGGTCTTGAAACTTAGATTGCACACTTCATGACAGGGACTAAAGATGAGGTCATCAACCACGATCCCCTTTTCATGTTGGTACCGTGCTTTAGGGTCCATGTTCTCAAAGACATTTTCACACTATCACAAACCAGTTGACACACAGTTAGCCTGGAGCTTTAAGGGCCCCTGGTTGTTATGGCCTTTCTAACAGCACAATCTTTGTAAATTATTTTTTTACAAACAAGCCTTCTTGTCATGATACTGTCCATTAACTCCCTTTTTATATTTCTGCACCATCCATTGACTGTCGGCTTCTCTGCCACCTGTCTCACCTAGAGCTGGGCTATATATATATATAAATTAAAATATCACGTTATTCTTGACCAAATACATGGATGTCGATATTGTGGTGATATTGTAGGGTTGACTATTGGTGCTTTGACAACTTATTAACACAATGAGAGTTTTGATGAATAATCACCAGAAATGTCGATTAAATGACTAAGTGGGTAAAAGCAAATAATAAAACAGCTACTAAGTCTGGTAAGATCAGAAAATGACATCACTTTGCAATGCTGCCTTTAGGGCTGCAATAACGAATCAATAAAATCGATAAAATTCGATTATTAAAAAAGTTGGCAACAAATTTCATTATCGATTCGTTGTGTCGCGTGACACGCCACTCAGTCGCGGAGATAACGTTGTCCGTAACGTTGTTCTGAAACACACGGCGGAGGCAGAGAAATCAGTACGACCTAAGTCATCCAAGGTGTGGGAACATTTCACACTAAATAAATCAAAAACGTGTTAATTGCAAGATAAGCAAAAGCGACATGGCATGGCACGGGCGCACCACGGTGATGAGTCAGCACCTAAAACGTAAGCATGTTGGAGTCCTTGATGAGGAGGAAGGGAGTTCAACAGCAGGGTAAAGTCACTA
Organism: Zingel zingel; assembly: GCA_023566125.1. Taxonomy (NCBI): domain Eukaryota; kingdom Metazoa; phylum Chordata; class Actinopteri; order Perciformes; family Percidae; genus Zingel; species Zingel zingel. Next base: position 29,523,781 of record CM042314.1, read on the forward strand.
CAGAATCCTACTTTTGTCCGTTTTGAAGTGAGGAACGTAACATCCCTCCAGGAGCTCTTCTGGTGCTGGTGTGGTGTTTACTCGTTATCCAGCTTCACAAGCATGACAAGCTAGCGTTAGCTCGTTAACAATAGTAGTAAAGCAGGACAAAAGACACGTTTTTGTTCACTCGCCTTTTGTGGCCCATTCATTTTTCAATCTATTATCATGTATATATTCTGTGCTTTGTCCCATATCAGTTATTGTTGACAAATGTATTTGTGTGTGTTGTACTTTTTAATTTAATTTTAAAGTTATTTTATAGCACTTGGTCATCTTATCATCTTGGTCCCCACAAAGATAGTGAGATGCACTATGTGTGTTTGTGTGTGTGTGTGTGTGTGTGTGTGTGTGTGTGTGTGTGTGTGTGTGTGTGTGTCTTGTCTGTATCTGCTCTTTGGGTTACTTACCTTTACACTACTATTAACTAAAACAACAAGTATGTATGTAAGTATGTATTGAGTTCATGTAAATTAATGTTTTTTATGTTTTTTATCCGATTAATCGATTAATCGAAAAAATAATCAACAGATTAATCGATTATTAAAATAATCGTTAGTTGCAGCCCTAGCTGCCTTTAAAACCAGGAGAGACAACACACAATATTACGATATTTCAAATAGACGATATCTAGTCTCATATCATGATATTGATGTAATATTGATATATTGCTCTCCTTTGAGAGTAATTACTTATATTGCAATATTACCGTCTCTGAGCTAGAAATATTACTATATATTTATATATTTAATATTACTGTCTAAAGCTATAAAATAATTTTTGAAGTAAAATGTACAATAGGCCTACTCGACTCTGAAATTTAGTAGAGTAGAAGTATAATGTGGGAAAGCAGGTCCTGAAAATTATGGGTACCATCGAAAAGGAAATACCACTGACAGATTTATTTTTTCTGTGCCGAAATGTTTCGCAGTGTACTGAGATTGTAACGGGTGGAACATTACCGAAATTGTATTAGTACAAAAAGGAATACATTACTGTTATTGCGTTACTTTTGTAACGCGCTTCTCCCAACAATGCTTGTAGCATGATGGTTTCTTTCTTTTGACATCTTCAAAGTGAATGTTTAGGCTATTCCTTCAGTTTTTCAGTAGGACTTTGGGGAAAAGAGAATCACATCAAGGGCCAGACATGTAGTTTACTGACATGCTTTTGTATTATCAAAAAAATTAACCTATTTTAGACTATATTATTGCATGTCTCATATAGTCTTCTCACTTACAGTTTGATCGACATAAAGCCCTAAACAAGTCAGCAAAAAAATGTCAACAAAATGTCATTAGCCATCATAGAGTTTAGCAAATTAAGCAAAACAATGGCTACATTTTTAAAGGTAAGCTAGCACACAGCCGACTCCCAGCAACCTGTTTCACAGGTCTGAATATGCAAAGTTTGTTTGTTTGTGTCGCGCAATAACAGTTTGAAAGACAGTTTGAAAGACAGTTAGCGGTTAGCGGTCCAAAATTGATTGTGAAACTAATTTGATATGTGGGCCAGATCATGATTTGGGAGGGGCCGGTTTTGGCCAGCGGGCCTTGAGTTTGACACGGGTGGGCTACAGAGTACTGCTGTAAACATGGAGGTACAATGCAGACTACCGAGGGAGCCTGAGGGAGTTGTGTAGACTCCTAAACAAGTCATTGTTCTGCACACTCTCACTCACAAACACACCTACATACATACACTTTGATCAGCCAGGGACTGGCTCTGGTTAATCAAAGGCAGTACGAACAACAAAGTCCAAGCTGCAGGCGTTGAGGACAACCTACAGCGTGTACCAGAACACAACTGAGACGCACAATGTCATCCACCTTCTTCTTTTTCTGGCTTACTGTGGGCTTGTACCTATCCAAACTACACAGGAGATCAAAGTCTATAAACACTACGTAAGCTCCCATAAAACAGGATTTAACTTTTTTTTTTTATTTCCTTTCCTGCTCTGCATGCTGGCTGCTCTCATATTGTAGCTGCTTTGCTTTATTATCATGTCTACTCAATTGACAGTTAAATGCTAATTGTCTTTGCCAGTTAACAACCAAGCATAGTTTGTAACAATAGCATGAATATTTGGTTTGTAATAGAATCGCCGTCACACATAGTGGTAGTTTTAGGCGACGGGAGAAGCAGGGAACCCAGCTGAGCCCTGTGCGCAAGCGCCAGCAACAAAACAACACGCTGGAGAGACCAAGAGCCTGGACGTTCATCTAATATGTGTTTGTGTATGATTCATTTCAGCATTTGAATGTAGGGTAGACAGCAATCAGTTGTTGTTGGTGGTTCATTGATAGGCTTTTCTAGGGATGTAGCAACTTCCCTCCACTGCTGCTGTAGGCTACTGCGTATGCAGGAGACACACAGTTAGATATCAGCGAAAAAAGCAACATTTAGGCAAATTACATATGGAAAACCACCATGTCCTTTCAGTCCCTGGGTTTAATCAGTTGATATCTGCTCAGCATAGTATTTAACTCAACAGACCACACCACAAGTCATTCCCTGTTCTTATCACATTTCAAACTTTTCTGAATCCAAAAGATTCTACTGAGTATTTAAACAGCATGAAATATATTCAATGGGCACTGTTTTGTTTTGTCCTGACTCAGACTAGTCACCCCTTTGGACGTGGTCTGGACTCGATATTCATACTACAATCAGATAGCTATTCATTGTATAATATATAATCTGTATTTTTTTTCCAAAACCTGATTTTGACATATCAGAGCTTTAATCTTAACCTTTCAGCTCTAATCTGATCAGTGTTTTGAACATAAAACCAAAACAGATTATTGTCAACATTTTACTGTAAAAAGATAATCACTCTATGTGTAGCCTGTTGAGAGCTCATGTTTTTGGCTTGGTTGGTCTGCTTGTTTGTCTGTCTGTCTGTCTGTCAGCAGGATTACGGGAACACTACTGGCCCGATGTTTATGACACTTGGTGGAAAGGTGTAGCATGGGCCCAGTAGGACCTCAGCTGAGATGATGAGGCTAAGCGTTACCATATTTTGACATAATTCTAAAAGTTTTGGAAAGTAAGTCTAGACATATATAGTGGTTGTGCTTGCAAATTTGCACATCATAGAATGCTAGATTATTGGCTTTAGTGGAGGTCTGTGCTTTCTGAGTGCCCTTCTAGGTATTGCCATTGTAGTAGGTAAAAACTCATTTGTTGATCACTAGACTGGAACCAGGACACAGAATAAAGATATATATAATAGATACAATGTTTATGTGTGTTTACCTATGAGCCAGCATTGCATTATGCACCTTTGTGTGTATTGGTTTATCTGATACTACACACTATCTGATGATGGAAATTACCTGGAAGGGTCAGTCAGTCAGTGTGTTAGGACAGAGGAAGTCCAGCCAGGCTGAAGCTGGAAGTCATCACCAGAAGAAACCAGCTGACTCAGGCAAAACTCATCCATTATACTACAGCACTGCATTGTATCTGAGATATGTCATTTCAAGGTACCTGTGTCAGAGTCTTTAGGTCCTTGCACACTGAGTCCGAAATTTTTGTAATTTTATTTGTTTCTTTCTATATTTGTCACACACAGAAAACTTGCACACTGAGGGTTAAACAATACAAAATGTGACACTGCTGTCGCTCTGTCTCTGCCCTCCCTCACTTTGTTCCTTGCTTCTCTTTGTTGACAGCAACGTTACTGAAACAGTTGCTTGGTCCTCGCTCTTTGTCTCTATCACTACACTGTTGCTCTACTTTTTCTGTCTGTGTTCTCATATTCCCCTCTTCCATTTTCCTCCTCATCATCCTCCTCCGGGATATTGCCATCCGACCTGTTGATAGCAGACTATCTGAGTTATGAAGTGATATGTTGCACTCTGCAAGTGTCGTTCTAGGCTGCATTTCTGGATAGGCTCATACCTTCTCCTTGCCAAAACACATCAAAATGCTTGCTACGGATGCGAAAAAATGCAGAAAATGTAACCCCTTCCGAATTTTTTGAATTTCTGACTCAGTGTGCAAGGACCTTTACTGTTACAAGCAGTCAGCAATGGTCGGCTACCTCCAATGATATAGTGTATTTTTGTTTGTTTAGTGATTGGTCTATCAGTCTGTCCATCCAACATGTTTGCTCAGAGAAACATGAGCCAACTGTCACGATATTTGTGACCCCCCAACTTTTCCTCTTTAGCTCCCACCATGTTTACTTTACATGAGAAAAGGCATGGAATTTCTGAGCACATTCATGCACCCAAACTTTACTTTTACAGCTTTGTCCACAAGACATTGGATGACCTGATAGGCAGATTGCCATAAAATTCACTGAGCACACCCATACTCCCAATGGGAAGAATTGGTTTGGTTTTTATTAACTCATGGCCCTTTCTCATTGAGTGAGCCACAACAAAACAATATTGGTTGTCTGTTCAAATGCTTCATTGACATGACAAGCGGTTTCATGTTGTCATGCAAACAATGGCTGTACTCTATCCGTAGCAAGGGCAGACTTAGTGTGATGTTAAAAAAAAAACGTAAAAAGACTTTTTGGTGGATTATTGGGTGTAGGTTTGGGCAATATATCAATATAATATCGACATTGATATATGCGGCTAGATATCGTCTTGTGTTGTCTTTTCCTGGTTTTAAAGGCTGCATTACAGTAAAGGGATGTCATTTTCTGAACTTACCAGACTTAGTAGATGTTTTATCATTTGTCTTTACCCACTTAGTCATTATTTCAACATTATTGGTGATTATTTATCAAAACTGTCATGGTGTTAATATTTTGTGAAAGCACCAATAGTCAACACTACGATACCATCGCAATATCGACATTGATGTATTCGGTCAAAAATGTTGATATTTGATTTTCTCCATATTGCCCAGCTCTAGTTGGGTGTACAGACTTTGTGACTTCAGCACCAGGATTTGTTCTTCTCCTATCAGCGGTGAATGTTGGTTTCTTTTAACCATGAAAGAGCTTGCTCTAGCCCTAACCAAGTAGATTTAGATGCTTCATCTTAACCAGCGCTTAATCAGACGTGGAAAGATCAGCAAAACGCTCATATGGTCATATGGGTTGTTTTGGGAATGCTTATGCAGTTTAAATGTTGCCTGTTATCACAGCTTATCTACAGTGGACTGACAGTGCTCCATCAGTAAGTTAATGTTTAACCAGGGATGAGACCTGTGGAGTAAGCATTCAGGGATCAGTCACTCCTCACACTTCATTGTGTTGCTCCAGTTGTTCCCTCTGTCCGAAACAGTGTTTGTTTGGTGGCAATGAAACAATCGAGTTGGCAGGTTGCAGTCGCCAGTAAAAAGAAAGGCATCAATCATGTTGTGCAAACTCCCAATGCTCGCTCTCTTCCCAGTCAAATGAGAAGAAGTCAACAGCCTCTGCCCTCCCCTCCGCCCACACTCACCACACATGAGATGGTATCTAGGGACACAAATATGACCAGATGCCTTATGAACAACTTTATAACCTTTGGCTGCATGAATCAATAAAATTGTGCCATAATGACATTTCACATTTTTGTAAAATTAGTTTGCATTGGTGAGTAGTGTTTTTTTATGACTGCGTATTAGCGCATATGTCCACGGAGAAGAAACAAATGTGAAGAAAAAACTGAGAATTTATGAGATTAAAGTCGTAAATAAAAAAAAGAATGTGTATATTATGTGAGATTTAAGTCTCAAATTTACAAGAAAGGAATTTCGATCAATAGTATTTTTTAGGAGGAGACACTTCACTATGCAAGGTTGGATCAACAGTCAAACAGACACCACTGCTTGCCGTGTACTAGTATGCCTGCGGTGATGATCTGTTGTGTTATGTCCTGCTGTACCATGAATATTTAAATTGCCTGCAGATGTAGCCATCGTTATCCTCATCTGTCCATTGTCTTATAGAGCTGGAATACGGCGACACAAGTTTTTGTCCACCCCCTTTCAGGTGTTATTGTATGGTAACTCTCTTATCCAGCGGTGCAGCCCTTTTGGTAATTTGGTGCCACCAAATTCCTTTGCACACCTGTGGCTGACTTGGGCACAGGGTGAGAAGAAGGTATTATTATTTGTTTTTATTGAAAAAAAGCATTATCCAAAGAATCAGGTAAACATCAATAGCACGTACACATCAAGTGTTAATCTTATAAAGATATGAATTAAAAAAACATGAAATAATACAAAAAATAAAATCAGATTTATGACATGAAAAAAATTAAAAACAGCTACATGTCAGCATATAAATCCGCAATTAGTCAGAGGTTTCAGGGAATTAAAGCTCTGCAGTTTCCACCAGGTAAATACTTTCTTTGTTGTTTCACAATCTTATGGCGCTTTTCCATCTCACGGTACCTGCTGGACTCGCCTCGACTCTACTCGCTTTTTTTGGTTTTCCATTACGAAAAATAGTACCTGGTACCTGCTAACAGGTACTTTTTTTAGTACCACCTCAGTCGAGGTTCCAAGCGAGCTGAGGCGATACCAAAAGGTGACGTGAAAGCGACAGACGGGGCGTCCTGAACTAACCCTATCTTTAACTAGTTCAGCCAGCTGTGTGTTTGCTGCCTCCAGCTTCATTAGAAACTAAATGTGTCTTCTGGCAACAACAACAACACACCTTCGACGTTCTGTGTGTGTGTCGCGTTTGGTCACGCCAATTTACTGCAGCGCTGCTTGTTTCCAGTCCTGCGGAGGCTCCAGGCAGAGCTTTCGCCGTAGCCTACGTACACATACACATGGCTGGCTCGACGCACACACCAGCGCACAAGTATAACCATCAGGCCACTTCCATCGGCTACGGAGAAAGCTCTGCGTGGAGCCTCCACAGAACTGGAGAACAAGCTCAAGTGTCCGGATGTTTATACTTGTGCGCTGGTGTGTGTGCGTCGAGCCGGCGTATAAGACGACCAGCCACTCTGAGGCAGGACTAAAATCTGCAACGGAAAACGGACGCACAGTGTGCCGAGTCGAGTCGAGGTGAGTAGAGTCGAGGCGAGTCGAGAAGGTACCATGTAATGGAAAAACGCCATAAGTGACTTGAGTAGAGATTTAAGTTCTATGAGAAAAGGTACAAAATTAGGACATTAATTAGAACATTTCTGCTTGTGAATATAAAATTTGGCATATAGAATTATGATCACCAGTGCAAAGGAAAAGTCTTACAGTACAAATGGTAGCAGCACCTGCAAGCTGAATTATAGCAAAGACTACCGAAAACAAACAAACCCAAATCAAATTCATGACAATGTCTCTTCAAAGTCCAGATGCATATGATAATATAGGGATTCTAGGCTAAAATCACAAGTATTTCCTTATTGTTTAAACAGATTGCAATATATAGAAATATCTGTCTTAAAAAAACATTTCAAATGTCAAGATCATGTCTAATGTGTTCTCTGGCTCTGGAGGAGCTTTGTTGAGGCCAAGGAAATAATGGTGATGATGTCTTAGTGATGGCAGAAAGGTTATAGTACATCTATTATGACTCCTGGAACCAATTATAGCACTTTCTTAATCCATTCACTTGTACCTTTTGGACAATTCAGAAATCTGATTTTACTTGTAGATGCTTTCTTTTGTATCTGTATTATCCTAATTTAGTCCTTACATTTTAGTTATCAAATGTTAAATTCAGAAATGTTTTAAAGTTGTATTGTCTTTTAATCTTTTTTATTATGGTGTATTCTATTGTGTGTTGTTGTTTTGTTGTTCTAATTACTCAATGTCATTGTAAATGAGGGACGCCCCTCAATGCTCTCTCAAGTTTAAAAAGAGGATGAATGAATGAACTAGGGCTTGAGGACAAATGTATAACAGGAAGCCTGCCTAACGGACTGGGGGTGTGGAGTTTGAAAGACGTCGCAGGAAGGGATTAACTAAGACACTATTGTTGGAATTGTAGGATGTAGATTCGGAGACATGGACTAGCTGGACACATGCTAGAGTCTTAAAGTCAGGATATAATGCCCCCAGCAGCACACATTTTGAAACATGTCTTATATTAAACTGTCTCTTGCATGCTCCCCAATCAAAGTGCAATAATTAACCCCTGTAGTGTCCCTTTAAAAAAGATCAGCCTGTGGGCTTAAATATCTACACTTCTTCCTGGTGCAACTCACTTTTTTCAGTTGACAATTTGTGTCAATATCTTGAAATAAAATAAAATAATATAATGTGAACCAATGAATCAGATCTAATGTCTTATATAGACAAATAATGACATTTCATTGTTTTTCAGTTGTTTTAAGAATAAAGCTGTATATCATTACTAATTAAGTAGTAGTGAATATTTGATTCATGGGGACACTGTGGGGATAATTTAGATCCTAAGTGAGATGCTACAATAGCAATTGCTAGTATTTGAAAAACATATATTTGAATGAGCGAAAGCCAGGCAGTGACACTAGCCTCTGCACAGCAGCTGTGTCTCTGTCCTCGTGCACAGGGGTAGAGTGTGTCTGTCACAGGGTAGTCTGTCATATTCAGGTGGACATTAGGACAGCACCTGACTGACACACAGGGAATGAATTTGTGTCGCTGCATTCCAGCTTTTATGGTGCTGTGGTTTTATTTAAAGTTCGGCAGGTGTAATAAAATCTTATCTCTTGCTTTCACTGTGGACAACTTGGCTCTAAACTGCCGTCTCTGGGGCGCTCTAAGTGTCTTTTTGCCTCCCCGGCCCATAAACGGCAGGCCTGATTAGCTTAGCAGGAGAACAAATCAATAAAAAGCAGCCCCTGCATGGTGAGCCTGGAGCAGGCAACAACATCAAAAATGCTCAAATGTTGAGATTTATAAGTGGCAGGAAGGCTTGTTATGATGCACTTCTAGAATTGTATGGATGATGTGCCCTTTTATTATGCCAGAATGGGTAATTTGAATGACGGTTTTCATTCATTCGTAATTCTGGGAATTACAGGAAATGACTAATAGAGGTGGACTGTAGTCCTTGGATTTATGAAGAAACTCATGCACTTTTGTATTACCAGTTGTAGGTGAAACCATAACATTTAGTTGTGATATGATACCATCCAATAGCCTGCTTGCAGGAAAGTTATAAAGTATTGTTGTGTGAGGTAAACAGTGACTCATCAGTAGAGAAGACTCAAATTCTAAAAATTATGATTTCATAAGAGGCACAAACTGTATTGAAGTTGCACACAGAGAATCAGAAACAGAGTCCAAGGTTATGGAGGTATAAAAGTTGAAAGTGTAAATAAATATATACACATTTAGACATTTAATTATATAATTATACATCTGGTTATGCATTCATGTATTTAGTTATGGCCCTTTAATCCCTCCATACAAGAAATGCAAAAAAAGTCCTGTCAAAGAATTAAAGGTATGTAAAATCAAGTTGTTGCCCTCTTGCTGTTGGAAGTGGCTCAGTGAGCCGGTGCTGCCCTGTCAGTGATCTGTCACTGGCTCATAACTTTCCTCAGTTTTGCTTTGGGTTACAGAATGAGAGGAGGAAATGAGTTTCAAAGCTCTGACTGAGAGCACAGCATCTCTGCATGGATCCCATGGTGTAACACAATGCAAATCCAACTTCTAATCAGCTTACTGAATAAACAACTAATTAGCCGTCCACCAGGCCCTAATGATGTGCTGACAAACACACGGAGCGAAACACTGGAGCTGATAAACAGCAGGAGCTGACAATTTATTCAGACGCTTATCTCACTAGAGTTGAGACAAAGGCTTGATTAAAAACAGAGGAAAGTCAACAGTGTGGGGGAGGGTTGGAGGGAGGAAGTGGGTCTTGACATGCCACCTCCCATCACTAATATTAGAGGGTGGCTGTCTAATATGCACCATCTATGTGTGCATGCATTAGTAGGTTACATTTGGTTGTAATCCAAAATAAAAAAAGTTTCTAATTCAAAGTTTATTTTTAATTACTTAGGCAGCTTTGTGTTATGGTTTTTGGTCTCCTAATGCATTTCAGATGAACTTGAGCTAATCTTTTATACAAATAATGCACCGATCATGTCAAAGCAACAGGACTGCGTTGACTGTGGTCTGATGCAGCTACATTCATTGGTCCATTAGCAGCCTTATGTGCAGAAGGATGTGTTGTTCTTCTTTTATCTCCTTTATTTACTCACCAACAGTAATGTAAACTGTTTCTGGCCTTGCTCCTTCAAATAACATTATTTCAGTCTCCTCTTTTCAGCCTTTGATTCAGCCTTTATTCTGAACTAAGACTCCAAACTTCCTAACATTCTTTACTCCCCCAGAGATAGGTTAACCCGTAACATCGATATCGGAAAATAGCAGCTCAGCCTAAGTACTGTAATCAGTGATATGTTCAGGATAGCTCTTTTAATTCCCGTTGGTTTTGTCTGCTGTCCATGGTGATGGTGAGCTACAACAGGATGATCTCCTGAACCATTTGTACTTATAGATACGAAAAGTAATGGAATGTAATTTATATGTATTCCATCTATTTATTATTTCGCTAAATTGTCTGTGCATTGTCTGATTTATGCCTGAGTTAAAACTTGCTAATGCAACCAATAACTTGACTCATATCTAATATGAAATGTGTTACCGTAAACCCCCCTCTCCCTTCCCACTTTACACACACTCCCAAGAAAGTGAATACAGGAGACAGGAGAAGCTCTGACTGTCTAACACAAATCTGGTCTTGGTCTTGACGCGGAGACCGCGTCAAGACCAAGACAAACTGAAAGTTACGTATAGCCACTTTAACGACAGCTCCTTCTAAAATGTAACTTGAAAGTTAAACTTTTGAAATAATGAATTCTCTTCTTAGGGCAAACTCTTCACTGAAAAAATGTGCTACAGATGGAGGAATTCAAATCTTTGGTGACACCAAAATGCGTGAGGGGGACCAAGTGGTTTTGCAAGAAGTGAAGGGATTGTTTCCAGAATTAGAGGGGAAAGGAATGATGGCCAAAACTATGAAAATAAAGAGCAAGGAGTATAAAACCAGAGATTAGCCTTTAACTTGACAGATGTGTTGAGAATCGAAGATGTTTATCAATATTAATAAAGTTATGAATATGTGTATTAATACCTTTACTAAACTGACAAACAATCAAAACGGGGCACCACCCTGGAACAAGGGACTAATACTTGAACTGTGAAACAGTCTCATTGGTGGTGTTCCCTTTAAAATACCAATGTTAATTAATTTGATTAATTTATCTGGTATTTTCTAAAGGAACAAAAGGAAGGGTGAATCCGAGCACAGACCTGTTTAACCAGCTTGTTATTACAATAGATACACAAATAATCACAAACTGCTATTTAAAGTATAGTAGAATTCATCTAACTTAAAAATTATCAATGGTCAATCAATGATTCTTCAATCATCAAAACCTATTTACCTTTTTACAAACTACAACCAAAAGCCACAAACATTGTGTGTGACTGTGTGTGTGTGTGTGTGTGTGTGTGTGTGTGTGTGTGTGTGTGCGTGCGTGCGTGCGTGTGTGTGTGTGTGTGTGTGTGTGTGTGTGCGTGCGTGCGTGCGTGCGTGTGTGTGTGTGTGAGCAGAGGCGGAGATGCAAAAGAGGAGGGAGGAGTAAATTATGCCTAGACTACATGTGTGCTGACTCAGATATAATTAGAAAAGCTGATCTACCGTAGAATAAATAGTTGAAAGCAATACAGAAAGCCTGAGAGCCTTACTGCAATATATTCTATTATGTTTTAATTTTTTATTTTATGTTTCCCTTTACATAAAGATATTTCCAGCATAAATTGATTCAGAAAAAGGACGAAATAGGTCCCACAAAAATTCACCTGAATGCAGGAAATTAAGTGTTCAATGCACATCATAAGTCGCCACACAGATCTGAAAACAAAACCTTGGCCTTTGGGTTGCAAGGCCAGCTATGATTAGGCCAAATGTTGGTGCCATCTAACTAACATCTACAAACTGGGCTGGTGGTGTAAGAAATTTCCCGGTACATTTTTTGGTCCCACTCCCTGTCACACTCCCCACGACCCTGTGTGTGAGTGTGTGTGAAAGAGGAGGGGGGAGGTGATGAGACCGCAGGGGTAGCTAAACCACGCGATATCAAGAAATCCAAGATGGTGGATCGTGGAGCCCCATGCGGCTATGAGTTAGCCGGTTAGCTGTTCAAGCTAATGTGTGCAGACAAGAGAGATACACAACAGGCTACTTAACCCCAGTGGCTAGGGGCTAGCCACGTAGCTAGTGTGAAACACGTGTTGCAGACAAAAGAACACACTATAGAGTGCAGTTGTGAAGCTGTGTTACGCTCTCACGTGACTATGTAGGCTGGCGAAGCCAGCCATACAAAATGGCGTGTGTGTGTGTGTGTGTGTGTGTGTGTGTGTGTGTGTGTGTTCGTTTAGTGTGTAAAAGATGAGAGAAGCACATTGATGCTTTCCTTCAAAATGAATCCTCTATATTTACAGAATGTCAAAAAAAATTATTCTATTCTTTAAAAATGCTGACAAACTTTGCATTATTGTAAATCATGTCAATGCCATTTGCAGCCACAATAATAAAACAAAACTGACTTTGGGACTGTTCAAACTCTGAAGTTATGGAGGACCATGCTGTATCTGTGGCTGTGATTTATCAGAAGCTGTGTTGAGTGAGTGTGCTTGCTTCCTGCAGTCCTGCAGGAGGAGGACTGGGTAACTGAAGCCAGCCTCACATGTCAGAGCCCAGCTTCAGCGCCATCCCTCACTCTGCAACATCCCCACAGGGAGACTGTGGCTGTCACTGCAGAGCCCGAGTGCTTCCTGATCAACTTTACTGACACCTTCTATGTGTGTGAGGAGCAGTGTGTTTTTTATCGAGCAGTCCATTTCACTCTGTGCTATGTTGTGTTAACATGCGGGACCTGGTTGGCACATTCTCCACGCATAAAGCAGGCTATCAGAGCAGAGGAAGAGCCTCTTCCCATTGAAGGTGCTGTAAGTAGGATTGTGAAGATCCAGGATTTAGCCCACAAATTTGAACATCGACAACTTCTCAGTCCCTCCCCCCTTTCTGCTAAAGCCCAAACGGTCTCTTAAGCCCTTCCCCCCACGAGGGAGAATGAATGCGTGTGTCTGAGCAGTCATTGACATGCAGTTAGACACCCCCCCCCGGCCCTGATTGCTGAATTTGAACAGGGAGCGGTGGATTTTTGCAAATCGTACTACAGGCTGTAGGTGGAGCCAGAGGAGCTGGATTTTTTTGTTTAAATTACCTGCTTAATGTAGTTCTACTGGAACATAGGGTCAATTTCAGCAAATATGACAGAAAGTTAGTTTTATAAGTCTTACCAACTGCACCTGTAAACATGGGGCACGTTCAATCTCAAAACAGTGTGCACCGTTTTGCTACGTTTTCCTCAGAAAAATGTGAAACGGTGTACAATGGGCTTTGAGGTGTGGGCCACGTTCAGCCCCGACAAAATGTAGCAAAACGTTTTTTTAAACTGAAACGGGGGTGCGTTGAACATCCTATTGTGTATGCAAGCGATCTGCCTTTTGATTATCACAAGTTCACAGAGAGATCTCTGCTGTCGCCATGGTCCTGCTCGGCGTCCTGCTGTGCCCTACTACGCCCTGCTATGCCCTGCAGTGCCCTGCTACGCGCTACTATTCCCTACTATACCCTGCTACTCCCTGCTATACCCTGCAGTGCCCTGCAGTGCCCTGCTACGCCATGAACTACTACAACTACTATTTCTAGTTCCATTATCTTTATTGTAACTATAATTGCCACTGTTCATCCCACCCCCAACTGGCACCGTCTGTGAAATGCTTGCTCTTGGGGGAATTATTGGAATTGTTGGGTCTTTGTAAATTATAGAGTGTGGTCTAGACCTACTCTATCTGTTAAGTGTCTTGAGATAACTCTTGTTATGATTTGAAACTATCAATAAAATTGAAGTGAATTGCTGATTGGGTAGCACCAGTGACACAGCCAATAAATAAGAGACACACCCACCAATAGATAGAAAACAAATTAAAGCCCGTTGCACACCATTTCACACCGTTCGTGGAAACCGTAGCAAAACGTTACACATTGTTTTGAGATTTAAAGTGCCCCATGTGTAATGGGATGAGGCTCTTCATGGGCTCTGATAGGCTGATGCGCGTTTGTCACAGAATTAAAGGCTGGACTTCAATAGAGCTGTTTGGAGCAGTTTGTGAACAGTGCTTTCTGTTGGAGATGGTAAGTTCCTTTGGGGGGGACTTTGGGCTTTTTTACTTTGTAAACCTATAACATGCACAAAAAAGATATATATAACACAATAAAGTAAAGGGAAAAAGCCAAAAAGCATAATATGAGCACTTTAAAAAGGGGAATGAATGTTTCCACTTAGTGCTAAATACTAACACGAAAGTGAACCTTCTTTTTTGCAATTTGTTTCCACACTGTAACACAGTGTCAAACAAGATGCACATAAGATCTGAGAGAAAACTGTGTCTGGAGGGGGACTTTAAGTCATATGTGCTATTCAAAGACCACACTGTAGACAGGACTTTGGGGCCTCTAATGGTCTGGCCCCCAACTGTAATTGCTCATTTTGAATGGTTGGTCATCCAGCCTGTTTGAAAGGAAACTGGGTGTTTAGTGAGAGGTTTACAATGTTAGAATCAAATTATAAGCAGAGAAATAATATATTCTGTTCATATTTAGCATATTACAATGTACTTTTTTCTATTACAAAAACAGGTAGGCTTCAATATTTTCAAAAGACTCGAAATTATGTGAAGAAAGACACAACAATGAATCTGAAAGCAGCAAAATTATTCTTTCAGCACCTCTGATGAACAGATTTTATTTTGTTTTAAAGATATTTCATGTTATTCCATACAGTTCTGGGCATTACAATTGTTCAAATTAGTATCACTTGCAACAGAGGAATCTTGTCACTTTTGCTGAGTTCTGATAAAAAAAATAAAATGTAATAATTAGTCCAAATTGCAAGCCTCGAGGACATTTAAAGGTAGTGCTGATTCTGGGGAAAATTAGTTGTCCTGTTATTGTAAATTCCAGTATTTTTGGTATAGTTTGTATGTTAATTGACTCTATGCTGGGCTGGCTGGTCAGAGAGTTTCCCCAAGGTCGACAGCAGCAGTGGCCTTCTGCAAACCGTCAGCCACACCACAGGTGTTGATTTATACCATTAATAATTCACAAAGTTGCTTGCTCTCTTCTGTGTTGGCCAGATGCCTCTCTGCACTGCCAGAGCGTGTCAGCTGCACACTGAACTGGGCATGTCACAGATGCAGAAATAAGACATAAATATTTTAGAAAATTTACGCCAGAAACAGCCAGTGGAACAGGCTGCACATCACAGAGGACTGCCATGTTTTAGTGGCCATCTTCTCTTTTTTCTAAAGGTGGGAGAGAGATGGAGAAGCGTGCCATCCAGACGGGAAAGCCACGTATCTCCCTGTTCCTCTGATTGCTGCTCTCTAATGAGCATGGCGGATGGTAAATCTTTTCAGAGCAAATTGTTGAAGACATCTGGCCAAGCTTTCTCTCTGATGCAGCTGAAATGTCCCTCTAGATGGCGTTGGCATGGCAACCCCTAACTGCTATTCAGCAGCGTTGTGGTTTGAAAGGTTTAGGGTCCATAGTTGAAAATCCATTTGGGCCTCTAGCAGAGCGCTGTGCACTCCACTCCCCAGGCTGGAGGTGCAATAAATACTCCCTCGCCCAAGGAAAAATAGATTCTCTTTATGAATTGATGGCACTCATGGCACCAACATGCCTTTGTTGTTTGCCTTTGTCATAAGGGCCTTATTAGTGCTAACACAATGGAGTGGTTTGGCAATGGTAGTATCTTGGAAAATCTTGCCCTAATGGAAAAGTTAAGATATATTTTTCTTTCAATCCTATATAAGGTTCCACGTGAATTACTCTTTTTGAGTCTTGTTAAAATCCAAATATAGAAAATTGTGATAAATTGTGCACTGCTCTACAACACACAAGAGTTCTAGTGGCACAGGCACTGCAATGGAAGAACTGACTGTATGTTTAGAAGTGATGGTGGGGAGAGCTGGGGGTAGGAGTGTAGGGGGATGGGGGATTGGGGGGCTTAGGTCCATCCCCACTGTTAGCTCCCCACAACAACACTTAATGACCCCTGTACTTCAGTTGAGATGAGACACTCCATCCACAGAATTATCTGAAGGGCGCTGTGTTTGAGAAAATTATCTCATCCTCAGAGTCAAAATTGCAGGGAACTTATCATTGCAATTAGCATACTTTGGTCCTTTGGCGCATTTTAAGTAGGCACACCAAATACGCAACCATGACAGTGTTCAGATTCAGCCATTCAACACACCCAGAAGATTCAGAGCTGTTCTGCATTTGCTTAAACAAAAGATTCCATTGTTGCTGCACTGAACAGTGCTAAATAACATTGCCATACTGAATCTGACTGTGAGGTCTTTCCTCTTTTCCTTGGAATAAATCTTAATGCATCCACGAGAAACACAGGGGAGACACAGCCATGAGGATTGGAAGCCCCTTTTGTCACCCGGAGAAAAAATGGTTCACTTACAGCACCACTAATCACTAAGTCTAGAGCCCATAATGATTATTTAACACCAGATCAATATGTAGAAAGAACTGCCTACTCATAAAGAGATACAACGTGTCACATTAAGAAAGGACCTACTTACTAAGTGCTGCACAGGCCGTATATATCATCTTTGGCACATTAAGACGAGCAGAAAGTCCTCCTCTTACAGGTCATTTTAACTCCCTTATATTGCGTTAGGGTCAATTTTGACCTGTTTTCAAGTTCAGATGTGTAAAAACTACCAGTTACTTTTTTTTTGGAAGAAGGCTTCATGAAATCCTCAGACATGGCTATTCAAATTCTATTAAACTATTCTAACACAACAAAAGTAGGTTTGAAAATTTTTGTGAATTGTAAATGTCTCTAAAGAAAAAAGTAACATATGTGGTGTTACCCGGCAGAGAATATTGACGGTTGTGGGACGCTTTGTAGATGAAATTTAGCTCAAAGGTCCGCAACCACACCACACACACACACACACACACACACACACACACACACACACACACATACACACATGCAACCTATCCCAAAATACTGGGAACACAGGCTTTCTCGCAGGATATCGATACATTTTTACTCAAAATGAACTTGAATGTTAACACCCCCCACCACACACACACACACACACACACACACACACACACACACACACACACACACACACACACACACACACACACACACACCTTTAAAACCCTCACACACAAGCACTTTGTTTCTCACAAGTTAGTATCATCTTTAGGGGGGTGGCATGAACGATATACAAATCAAAATGGTCAACGATCCCTCATAATACCCAAGGCGGAGTACCAACTGAGACATCACATACTAGATATACTGTGTCACATGTCCAAGACATCAAGACAGCATCTGAGCTGTTCATACTGCCATCTGTTGAGAAGAACCGACAACAAACCGGTGGAGATCGACAAAACACACCTGGATGCTTGCATGGGGCTGTTGCTTCTTGCTGGGGTGTACAGATCCTCGACTGAGGATACATGTATGGCAAGTGTTCCACCCATTTGTCCCAAATATCCCTGATGGCAGCAAGCTGTCAATCACAAAGAAAGCAACTCTTGTCTCCCGAATGTGAAAGCAGATAACTCTTGAAACAGAGGATGACACATAAAAGTCTGAAGAGACATGGTAGCATGCAATATACTCTGGCATGACTCAGC
Source organism: Zingel zingel (assembly GCA_023566125.1). Taxonomy (NCBI): domain Eukaryota; kingdom Metazoa; phylum Chordata; class Actinopteri; order Perciformes; family Percidae; genus Zingel; species Zingel zingel. The sequence goes on from CM042314.1 coordinate 29,541,542, forward strand.
ATCCCGTAAATTGTAGTCTCATTCCAGGATCTGTACACCCCAGCATAAGCAACAGCCCCATGTTAGCATCCAGGTGTGTTTTGTTGATTCCCATCCAGCAACACCCTTCCATGTTGTTGGGTCTCAGTTAATGCTTTGCCTTGGGTGCGTGGTAGCGCTGTGAAAACACTACCTTCCTGACAGTCAAACTGTCACTTTGGAACACTACTTCAAATTACAATAACAGTAGCTCTCTTTTAAACACCCATTTCACTAGTTAGCCCCATCCCAGAGAATGAATAGCATTCCTAAGTTTTTTTGCAATCTGGACAAAATTAAAATTAAAGTTAGAAATAATGTAATACAATTAGGGTGACTATTATATAAAGGGTGACTTTAACAGGTAAAACAACATTTTGAACTTTTAAAATCAAAATGAAACAAATACTGTAAAAAATGGTTTCTTAACAGTAATTGTCATGCCTTTGATTTTATTTATCTGACTTATAATCAAATTGTTAAATGGATTTGCATTTAAAACAAATATGAGAACTAAAGAGAACCCAGTCTCCTTCATTTTCTGAGTCCTTATACACGTTGAATCCAGTACACTGCACTACAGCTTCCACATGAGCAGCAATAATGCTTTAGCCTTATTTTCCATCTCAATGTTTAAATGCTGCTCCCAGAGATCCCTGCGCTCCCTCATTCGCCTCTCAAATGTATGATGATTAATCTCTCAGCATTCAACCTTGACATGAGTTATTCACAGCTGAAGAGTTACAAATGTGCTGAAGGCATATGCATCGCTGGCTCATGTGACCATCAATTGCATTTTCCCCTGACCTAATTGCCTTACATTTCTCCATATTCAATACAAATTCTCTTTGCTGCCAGCTGACATCCATTGTCTCGCCACTGTGCACAGACATGAAGATTGGTTCAAGATTCCACTCATAATTATGTCTCTGCCTCTGACTATATAACACACACACACACACACACACACACACACACACACACACACACACACACACACACACACACACACACACACACACACACACACACACTATACATAAAGACTGCAGGAATCAAGACTTTTACAGCAGCTTTGCTTTATCATACTAAATAAATAATTGTTTTGATACCCTCCATCCCAGAATGACATAATCTGTGTCCACTTCATGAAAGCTGTTAAATGTACTGCTCCTGGTATCTGGGGCTCTTTCTAGAGGGGGCACAAGCTCATTGTTTTGCAAGTCTCAAGTCAGATCATGTCCTGAGTCAAAATAAGCGGGTCTCAGTTTTTAAACTTTATATATAGTATATATATAAAGTTTATATATAAACTTATATATAGTTTTTAGACTATAATGTGTTTTCATCCAATTAAATGCCATCACAAAATAAATTGCAACCTGTTCTAATTCCCAACTGGTCTAATACTGACGCTTGGTCAGTGCAGGTGATCAAACTTCACCGCAAACTTGTTGCCATGGACAATTATTCTCACATAATTCACTTCTAGCCCGAGCAAACAAAGTGCAGCACCGCTGCCTCAATACTTGACAAGACTAACAATGCATGTTAATGTTCGCTATTAAAATAAAAGCTAGACACAATCAGCAAGGTCGAGGGTGTCTTTATGCGGACATCACGTAGCAGATGAATCAAAGTTCTGATTGGACCATAGAAATGATACAGAAATGGAATACTGCACTATTGATTGTTCTCACTCCCAACTCATCAAATACTGACACTTCAGACATGGTCAGTGTCTGCCATTTAGTGTCTGTACGGAACGCACCGGGCAGAGCAGCAGCTTGACTGCGGCGCTGTAAGATGACGTAGTATTACGAGAGACATCGGTAGAGAGTAGAATGAAAGACTGAGAATCTGCGTAAGGAGGTTGGTTGGGGAGGTGGATGGGTTTAACAACGCAGGACTTTCACCCAGGAGACCGGGGTTCATGTCCCGTTCTTGTCCTGCGTCTCACTGAAAGGTACATTTTGTAACCCCACCTACCATCTTTTCCTAAACCTAACTGGCTTATTGCATGTAGCACTGGGCAACAAGGAATTTTTTTATTTTTTTTTATTTGAGTCGTAATTTGGTTTCAAATCTGATTATCATTTCCAAATGTAACATGCGCAACTATTTTTCATTCATTGGACTCTCATTTCAATTCTTTGGAATGTTGCCGTATAATGACTTAATTCATATGGGTATACCTATATTGTTCAATAATGTAAAGAATGATGTAAAAAATCCGAAGTGATCCACAGCAAGACGTGATGTAACTTGAAACGTGAGCTAAAGTTTTTTTTATCACAGGCTTCTCTACTCTTACAGCCAAAACACGTGGGCGTGGTAGCGCTGTGAATAGCCGCAAAGCGGAGCTATTTTAATTTCGGCGCCCTTTTTATCCAATCTGTCTGTTCATACCAGCTACGATCAGGCGATCGTTTCGGCGTCTCCTCTATTTCTTCTGCGAGTGTCAAGCCAGGCAGGTAATCACATACAGAAAGACCACAGTACATCTGGAATTTTTACAGAAATAAAACATATTTCAAAATAAAACATCCAGGTTTATGGTGATTTTGGCTATCTTGACTTGTCAGCTGTGTCTTCAGCGAGACACACAAACGTGAATGGCAAAGGGGTCACTTCAATTCAATTGCATTTTACTTATAGCGTCAAATCACAACGGGCGCTTTCTCAGGACACTTTACAGATAGAGTAGGTCTAGAACACACTCTATAATTTACAAAGACACAACAATTTCCCACGAGGAAGCACTACAGTGAGCATGATTGTGAGGCAAGTTTCAGTAGGACATCTTTGATATTCCAGTTGTGACTTTCCATTAGTTCTATGAGAGAGGTTGTAGCAGCCACCGTATATTGTTCTCATGATGAAGACACATTGAAAGCATGTAACGAGGGATTTCAATGTGCACTCCTTTCCATCCTTTTGCACTGCATTTGCAGGTCAGTTGCCATAGCAACCCAAACTGAGGAAGACTAGTGTTTAATTGATCCACTAATGCATTTAGCTGCACACTCACCACTAAGTTGCCTTTGTTTCCAGGTCACATTTTAGGGACAGGCATTTACATAAAAGCATTTGCTGTTGCCAGAACCAATCATTATCAGCAGTTTCTACTTTTTGTCCTTTGGCAACAAATGTGGTGTAAACACTGACTATTAAAAGCTACAATATTGCCTCATCAGGGAATTATTATAATACTAATGCTGGTGGGAAACATAATACGTTTGGCAGACCCTGTCTCCAAACAGTCAGTAATTTGGGGAATGCTAATTAGTAGTTGCATTACAAACAAAAGCTATCCCCAGGACTCATGCACCATTAGACCAGTATAGCTATTATGTACTTTTTTAACATATCAAGTGCAGGGTACAAAAACATCTGATAATAAGCCACATGAGGGGAAGCTGACAACTCCCTAAGAAATGGTTTGACTCTACTTTAAAAGAACTGATGACCCCAGAAAGGGAATTTATAAGTGTGGGTTACAGTAAAATGTTTTAACTTCTTATTTTGGTCTAAATGTTTCAGGATTTTTCATACCTCAGCATGCCGTACAGTCACGGGGAGCTTTGATGTTTTTCAGCCAAAACATAAGGCAAAATCTGCAGAGAACACAGAATAATTCACTTTGAAAATATCAGCCCTGAAATTAAAATTCATCAATTTAATTGGTAACAAAGTTTTGTGCTTTTTACGCCCATCTTCCAACCCACCACCACAATCCAAAGTTTTCTCTAAAATATATTTGGCTAAGCTATATATATGAACATCATTGCTAGGGTTACAGACAACAATGTGGTTTTAAACCAACTTAAATATCAGTCTCTGTTCTGCTCTGATAACTCATAGCGTACTGTGGGTTAAAATTACACAATCCATCAAGGATTTCAATGAAATTCTGTATGATTTGTGAAAACATGTTATTTTGCCTCTGCAATATGTCCGCAAAATTGGAGTAATGTTTGCAAATTTCACCCATCAGCACCCATTTCAGCATAAAACAATCAAATTCAGTACTCCTGTTTAATATCGGTACAATCATTTGTGCATTATTTCCCTGAAACTGTCTTCTCAGCCAGCATTAACTCTCAAGATGTATTGTATATTTTTACCAAACCAGAGCCTTCTATGATCTCATATCTCGAACCAAACCTTCAATTTATGGAGTCTTGTGTGTACTAGTACTTGTTCTTAGAATACGCACTACCTGCTGAACAGCAAATTACATCTAACTTCCTGGCTAGGCAGTGGCTGCTGACTTACCACCCCTCACATTGACCTACCAAAATAAACACTAGTATTGCAAAATACATTGAATTGTGGCCAAGAATAATGAGCTCCAAACGCCACCAGCTCCTAGAAGGGCTGGGGTTTGTTTCTAATCATCAATGGCTGCTGTCTCTCTTCCAACCAAGCATTTGATGCCTCCCTCCAAGTCTGAGGACCTTTTTTCCCACTTTAGCTGCTTGTTAATTTTCCTGTTGTCTTGCATTGCCAGACCTTCCTTCACAGCTCTGCGAAGGAGGGTCTGGATACTCCACACAGCATTCCTGGATGAGAGAAAAACGTGCTCTGGTTTATTGGCATTTCTCTAAACCAATCACAATCATCTCGGGCGGCGCTAAGCGCTGGATGCTATGACGCTGCCTCTGCAAAATAGCCTTGTTTTATTTTAGTGGAATGTACATTCAAAAGTAGTTTTAGTCGTGCAAGAGAAAACTCAGATTGGACAGATAGTCTAGCTAGCTGTCTGGATTTACCCTGCAGAGATCTGAGGAGCAGTTAACCATAGTCCTCACAAATCCACCAGAGGTTAGAACGCCAACACAGAGACAGAGGAAGGTGACCGACATCCGGCGGAATTTCCCGGGAATGAAGCGTCGTCGATATAGACTAATTTGCCTGTAATTTACATCCCTCTTTATCTCATCTTTATCGAGGACTGGATCTTCTTGGTGTCTCGTCATTCAGTGGGATGAAATGAAGAGGCCTCAGTGAATACTGTTGTTAGGTCAGGATCTGTGATAATGTTGTGGCCAGCATAACACAACAATTGCTGAACAACACTGCATTGAAATGGTATTCATACTTACAAAATTAGACTAAAAAATGGGGATGAATCTGAAATATGTGGCGGGTGACGGTAAATAGCTTTTTTACTGTGATAAAATGTCATAATTTGTCACAGCTCCCTCGGAGGGTGAAGGGAACGCAGTGAGCCACAAGGTGAGGTAACATGCTGCGGGTGTATTTGCCCCATGTCACTCTGAGCCAAAAGACTGTGTGTGCATGATGTGACCAAATCTCACCAGCCATTATTGCAATTTGGAGAAAATTGAAGGCAGCACAGAGGCAGGCCTATGAAAAGCAGAAAAGTGCAAGACCGAGTAATTTCCCTTAAAAAACGGGTAAGTGCTCGGTGCTTTACAAGTCCCCAGCAGATTCTGGTGTATACAGTAAGACATGAGGGGTAATTATTAATTATCCCAGACAGTAATGCTGGAATACATAATTATATGACAAACATGACATCTTCAATCTTGCCGCTAAGTGATGAATGTCATGAGGAGACTGCAATTATGTCATCTCATTCATACGGGAGTATGGTAATTGCAAAATGAAAAGCACTTCAGCTAATTTTGGCTTATTCCTCAGAGTCTAGTCTTGAAGGTAGGCTTGTAATCGCTGAAGCACAAAGAAAAATTAGACTGCTACGCATATTTTAGGTGGAAAATAGCATTTTGTCATCCCTGGGATAGAGCCTCCAGAGACACAGTGCTGACAGTAATAATTCAGATGTATAATGTAAATCAGCATGAAAAGTGCCTTAAAGGATTTCAGAGGTACAGCTGTAAGTATATACCTTACTTACTAGATATCACTGCCGAAGGGATGATGCTTATACAATTTTTTTTTGGAGCCTGATCACTGAGAATGTGTACCTACTGTGTTCTCACATCTGTATTATTCATCCCTGTTCTTCTGGACACTTTTTTCAGTTATTCAACTGTTTTTATAAATGACATACAAGAAATTAACATACATTAACATACATTCTTTACCTAAACAATGTAAACTAATGTCTGGGAGTTTTGTGGCTGTTTTACGACAAACAAGAGACAGTGACCTTTACCTTCTCTGGTTTAGATAAGAGCATGGAAAACGCTCCTGGGGGTCCAACACAGTCTTACTTCAAGTGTGTCAAAAAGCGACGCTTGGTCAGGTTTCTTTGGCGTTTGTTATTATAGCAAAAAGTCTCCTTTAGCGCATATTTAGGTCAGGACTCTTGGCGTGACTTTTTGACGCCCTGGGTCGGGACGTACGTTTAACTGACATGCAGCACAAGAACGGGACAGTTAGGTTTAGGAAAAGATGGTGGGTGTGGTTACAAAATGCACTTTTCAGTGACACGTGGGACAAGAACGGGACATGATGATTAAAATAGCCCCACATCATCACATCCCCTTCACCATACCTAGCGATTGGCATGGGATACTTTCCATAAAATCATCTCTCAATGCAAATCAAACCAGCTATTAGGCTAACTGAAATAAAACCGGGAAAATAAATAACTGGCCTTTAAAAATAAAAATCTGCCTGCCTCTATGGGAATTTAACATAGGGGTGTACTTACTTATGCCCCCCTTTTAAGGAAGAACATTTATTTATTTACGATACATTATTCATTCACAAAGAAAATTGGTGTCCTTCAAGGTTGGATTTTCCAAATTTTTTTTAATGAAGGCATCAAGATAAATTTCCAAAGGATGATTTTTTTATTCCTCTTTTTAGTCAACTTTAGCATGGGTTCATAAACTTATGAGCACCACTGTATATGTTATGCAGCACTGTTGAGATGAGTCTGACCATGGGAGACAACCTTTGCTGTGAATCTAATAAAATATGGTTATTTATGGTGGAGGGAGGGTCATGTATTTTCCCCCAGCCCCTCAAAAAGGTTCAAATACAAAAATGTGTTGCGGTTAAGGTAAATTTAAAAATCACATGCCAGTGGTTTATAGTAGTAGTAGTAGTAGTTGTAGTAGTAGTAGTAGTAGTAATAATAGTAGTTTAGACTACATCCGCTTCTTTTTATGTAGATTTTGAATATGCACAAAACACATTAAATTAAGCAAAAATACTGGAAAGAATTTGGCTGGCTAGGCCAGAGATGACACATCCATCAATGAAATGAACATTCATTTATCTTCATCTTGGGGAACAGGAATCAAATTTCATACTTCAAGAATGAATTTGCTTCTTTAAGTATAACATTGTTATTCACCTTTAAAACATATTTGCATATCTCTAGCTGATGGACAGCCACATTCATTTGATTTTTTGCTGATATTTTTGAAATCCCCTCAAGGTTTGCACAACATTTAGGAGGAAACATAGCTAATGGCTGTAAGAATAGGTTAATTATTCTTGGGAAGAAAGAAAAACAAAATTCCTAAGGGCTTGATCAGCTGTATTGCTTGGGTAGAAGCCTTGGCAAAGTGGTGATCAAGACTTGAAACTGGGCACTTCACAGCCATTTATTAGGTGCAATTACATCACAGCAACCCGTGGTTAAGCTGATCATATGTTCTGTAAGTGCCCCACTCTTGTTGACTTCCTTTAACGTTTTTTTTTTTTTTTTTTTTTTTGGCAATTAGCTTCAAATCAAAAGAATCAATGACAAGGACCATGCATTTAGCCCATAGTGCATGATGTGCAATCAATATCTTTCAGAATAGTTGTGAAAGCCAACATCAAAAAAGGCTATTTACATTCCATATTCTTCTATTTCAGTGAACGTGTGACAGTCAAAATGCCTGCCATTGCTCTCCTTTTCTATATACCAAAAAAAAAATGCTATGCTCCCTTGCTTTTGCCCAAAGAACATTTCATGGTACTGAGGTGTCAGCATTAAGGGAAAGGCTTGAATTGATTGTGCATTGAGGTGCAAGTGACAGAAGTTAAATGTGTCCGCTGGAAGGTGTCTGTGATGGCTGCATCCCACTACCATTTTGTCATACTGCACGGTGCAACTCCAGAGGCTGGCGGCTGCTATTGAATGTCTTTAGGATCCTGATTTAACCAGGCGTGTGGCTTTTTTCTTTTTTGTCTCGGGTTGTAGGGGCACATGGGACGCCCTGGCTGAAGGGTCCCAGGCTGATTGCTGGTTACTGGGGTTTGATTGGTTCTGCTTCTCTCCCCACAATGGGACTAAATTCATGGGACGGCAACGTAACGGAGAGGGATTGACCATATTGTCCAGAGGATGGTAACCAAAGCAAAGGATGAATGAGGGCTTGTGATTTGTAGTTAGCAGAGAACTTTTGCAGTGATTGTAGTGACTTCTGGATCCTTCTCTTGTCCCCTTTGTCTCGCCCCTATTCTTCCTTCCCCAGTCACTGACTGACTGAAATTCAGTACTTTGTTTTCTTAGACATTTGTCATTACTATGATTCCATTTTAACAAAGTTTGATAATTAATCGGCTAGAATAGTGGTTACCCCTTAAATTACCTCTTAAATATCTTTCACGTTACAAAAAACACATTTTCCAAATGTTCTGGTAATATCTTGTATTATCTTGTTCAGTTTGTCAAAGTTATAGCTATTATATTATGTTTCATTGAGTGAAGTTTCAAATCAATAGTCACATTTAGCTTACTATATGAAATATTGGGACTTTGTTAAGCAGTCCCCAAGATTATTATTCTTCCTCTGAGGGACGACAAATATTTATGCAAAATTTCATTGCAATCAAGCCAAAGTTTTGGAATATATACCAATTGTTCTGCACATTGTAGTAGTGTTTCCAAGGTAGGTTTCTAAGCAGATCAGAGCCTTTGCTTTTTCCTAAATGTATAGGATAACTTTCTGCATCAATATCAATATTCAGAGCAACAGCTGTTGATGTATGATGTAGTATGAAGACAGACAGGGTAGGGAGTAGAATTAAAAGAAAAACTCTGATCGACCGAACCTGTGTAAGGAGGAAGGTTGGAGGATGGGTCAAACACAGGACTTTTCACCCCAAACTTTTTTAAGGTTGACATTTTTTAAGTTACGTAGGTTACCTCAGTTAACTTTCTTACGTAATGTTCTTAACTAACGCCACAAACATTAGTAATTTAACCCAAACCACAACCTTTTCCCAAACCTAACTAAGTAGTTTTTTACCTAAACCTAACCAAGTAGGTTTTGATAGAATTCCCAACCGGACTCCCACAGTGTTAAAAAATGACGCCAAGGGGTCTTGACCAAGCTAGCCGTTACCATGTGATAGATAACGGCCTTCTGAACCCAATAGTTTTTTATTGACGCTGGTGTAGCAGGCTCCTTCTAAACCATCTATGAGGCTGATAAGTAATGGATGTAGAGGAAAAGAGTAGATAATTGACCCCGATGTATCACCCTGTCGGAGTTCTAATTCGCAATAATGTCCGGCTCGCTCTACATTATCCACAGCGCTGCAGAGGAAAGTCTGGCTAGTCCACAAAACATTCCGGAATGGGAGAAAAACATTTATTACATTTATTAAACATTATTGGCATTTATGTAAACCAATCACAATCGTCTTGGGCAGAGCTAAGTGCCGGACGAAGCAACGGTGCCTCTGCAAAACAGCCTCTGGAAGGAACTTGTTTTGGTGGAACATGTGGACGTTCAAAAGTAGTTTTAGTCGTGCAACAGAAAACTCAGATTGGACAGATAGTCTAGCTAGCTGTCTGGATTTACCCTACTACTATTTAACTTACTTATTTTACTATTTATTTACTTATTTTTTATCATTATTAATACATTATGTGTGTATATGTTTATATTTATATTGTTTATATTCTTTTTTATCCTTCTTATGTTTGAATGTGTGACATGCACCAACAGCACCATGACAAATTCCTTGTATGTGCAACGTACTTGGCAATAAAGCCCTTTCTGATTCTGATTCTGAGAGATCTGAGGAGCAGTTAAGGGACTGTTCGTTATCTATTTCAGGGGTCAACGGAGGAGTTTTGGGACCATCAGTCAAAATAGACATGACCCTCCCATCGCCAGTAATAATTTTTCTATGACCCTCCAAAATTATTTGCAAGAAAGGCATGGCACTCCCCCAACAATTTATCAATACCTTCTGTACTGGTTTGCGCTTGGCAAATATATACAGATTACCATTGTTTTTTTTACAGCCATGACATATGTGACTAAACCTCTGCATTCTCATCTTACACATCCCACTCCTCTGTTATGGTGTGGGGGCCATTTCAGTAGATTTACTCACTAACATTGTTGTGGAAACACAATAAGCATGGAAACTAAATGCACACTTCCTGCATTACTTTAAATACTAACTAACTAGTATTCACATGAAATAAAATAATAAAACATTGAGACCATTCAGCAAAGCACTCTGGGTAACATTCAACACACAAACTGGTTGCTATTGACTCGTCACTAGGCTTCCTCCACTTCAGCGTTTAAACAAAGTGGAATAAACGTATAAAGGTCCAAATCTACACAAAACCCACAATCAATTAGTAAGCTGACATCACATGTATATACACGGCATTTAGGAAACCTTTATTGCAACCTTGGCACGGTAAGATGTCCAGACTAGTGCAACAGTAACTTCCGTTTTTTGCGTCCTGCTGCTCACATCGTCAGCCAGGTAATATTTTTTTTACTGAAGCAGTATATGAAATCTGATGTATTACCTACCACCATTTAGTTGTTTTGTGTTATTTAGCTAACATATTTATAAAATATCTGGTCATGCCAGGCGTAATTATTCCACTCATTTTTTAAACAATGCAATTACCCGTTTCAGCCACCAGGGGGGCAGTGCTTCTCCTGCCCCCCAGCAAACTCATGGGTCAGACCCATCTGGTAGGGAAGGAGGGCCGAGGCTGAGAGCTACATGGATAAATATGCACCAAACAAGCCACTTTGAAATTTTGCTGTTTTATGAATACAAAAGTTGGGTAACCCCCCCGGACTAAAAAATGTTGGATGACCCTCCCCTCAACCAAGAATAAAAAGACATGACCCTCCGCTATTTTCCTCCGGTGGTCCATTCCATAAATACCAAACGGTCCCTAACCATAGTCCTCAGAAATCCACAGTGCCGAGGTGGGTAATCAGGAGAGTCGGGAGAATGTGGTGGGCCGCTTCACTTTCGTGCCGATCGAGGATTTTTTTGTTGTTGACATTTGTCACGTTAGTCTATCTTCTCTTAAAGTAGGCTACACACGTTCTGCATTCTGACACCGCAGCCTCTGCATGGGTTGTACCATGTGAGGGAGTTCTCCCCTCCCCCTTCCAAGTTGGTTGGGTCCATATGTGAATTGTTTAATGCGTTGTTTAGTATTGGGGATTAATCAACAGTGTTTTCCAAAGTTCCATATTGCCATGCACCTTAGCTACAGGCCGACTGATAGGCCTATCTATGTGAGTCATGCAGGTTTATGAACAATATTTTTTCCTTTAATCTAGGCTACCTCCATCCATCATCCAACATGAGATAATATGGAGATGTCTGCTTTTTTTCTAGCAAAAGTTACAGAGGGGATACACATTATATCAGGTGAAAAAAGGCCTTATATAATGTGTATCCCCTCTGTAACTTTTGCATGTAACATCTCCATATTATCTCATGTTGCTTAATTAGTTAAGTTAATTTATCAACCTATCCTTGTGGAATAGTGGAATATTTTTTGTTAACTTCTCAGCTTAAGTTAATTATTATTTAACCTTTACATTATTTGTTGAACCATGGTATTAATAAAAACTACAGAATAGTAAGAGCTGAACCGTTGCTTCATTTATCCAATTTCCACCACCATGGAAAAAGTGGGCCGGTCTTGGGCCTGAAACTCCTGGGCTAAAAAGTGGCCCCACTCCGGCCCTGGAGTTTAGAACGGCAACACAAAGAAAGAGGAAGGGGACGGACAGCTGGATGAAAATTAGGGACATCCAGCGGAATTTTTGGCGACACCGGAGCAATCCCGGCGACGAAACGTCGTCAATATAGACTTCTTTGCCCACAAACAAAAGTGCTTCATGGCATTTGGACAAATGACCAATCATGTATTTATTTCTTCTATTCTCCCAATAGAACGATGCTCATTTGTAAAAAAAATAATCAGTTTTTCCAGTCAAGTCTACAGAGGGCAACACACATTCACATGGTGGATGCTGATTTTCCAAGCAGGGAAGGAATAAGTGCTCTTGAGATGACATTGAATGAACATTTCCTCACTGCCCTACCTTTCCAATTTCCTCTACCTTCTGCAGAAATAAATTAAGTTAATTATTTTGTTGGGAAAACACAGCAGTAAAACCCATGGCTCACGATGCCTTGCTCAATTTATCTCCTCCCTACTTGCTGGTGAAGACTATATTAATGCATGTTCAGAGCAAAGGATGGGACCACAGTTACACTCTGCCTGCATGCTGGAGCTGAAGAGTATCATTTAACCATGCCCGCTACATCTCAATCAGACATGACGTGCAATCTTTTTTAATCAAACACCATATTTTGAAGGGACGGGAAAAGGATTTGTGAAATGCTGGGGTAAAGGACTGTGACTGTATTTCTTTTTGTCTCACAGCGCCTCTTTCCCCCCTTGCTCTTTTTAATCAGTACCAGTGTCACTCTTGCTACAGGCTGATCACTGCCATATTTGACAGTTTGTGTCCGTGGAATTAAATAGAGACGTGATTTGCATGTGACATTGAGGGTTTTAGTGCTTCAAATTGTATCTCCCTGGAATTAGCATGCAGACAAGCCGATCTGTATGTATGCGGCTGCTCTGAGAGGTTCAAACCACTGCTTTGTGTCGGGGCAAGAGGTTATGTAGAGACTAGAGCCAGCCCTCTCCTCATCTCGACACTTACCTACCTCTTTTGTACTCTAGAATTGATGCACTCAATAGTACAGTAGGTTTTCTTTTAATCTTGCCGAATTGATGCCACTGCTTTTTGTCCACCTTCAGAATAGATGCTCTCAACAGTGGGTGCTCTTTTGATATCATCAATGAATCTTACTCATCCCTCCCCCGCCCCACACTTTTTGAAGGACAGATGCACATCCTAAAGATCTGTAACATTAGAGTTTGTACTACTTGTGCCGCAATAAGATTTCTAGAAGGAGCTCTTTCACCGATCAGAGATTTTTGAATTGGGAAAATGTTATCTAATTTCTCTCTCAATCAATTCTCACCCCAAAGCAGCATTCACACACAATATGATGCTCTCACTCTAAATCAATTTTGTGCCTCAGAGGTTCACCTCACTTCTCAAAAAGGGAACAGCAAAACTCTCCTGGACAACCAAGGTAATTCTGAAAGGTCATCGAATGCCTTTTTCACCTCTGTGCTGTCTGTAACATCGACTGTGATTCCCTCAGATGTGAGACCAAAGAAAGGAATTTTCAAAAGAGAAGCTTTGCCAAAGTGCCTTTGAAAGTGACTCGGTGCTGGAAGGACCGTGTCGTAAAAAAAAAAAAAGTTGGCCTCAGCTAGTTCACTTCAGTCATGGCAACCCTGCCTGGCGCCTGTGTGCCATGTATTGTTTCTCATGGAGAACTGTTAAGGAAAAACTCAGGAGCAGTACAACTCATTTCATGTAGATGAAGGTTTTTTTAAGAAAAACAATTAAGCAGGCAGTACAATTTAACCACGATGTGTTATTGTGCAGTGCCGTCCCAACTCTCTGAAGTTCCTGTCTTCATGAAGGTGTATTTAAACTCCTGCTGGAAGCGTTACGTTTAGCTGAACCTTTAAGGTAAACAAATATAGTAGTATTAAAGACCAAAAATCACACAAAAATCTGTGTAAGGAGATTGTCTGGGGAGGTGGACGGGTCAAACAACACAGGACTTTCCCCCAGGAGACCGGGGTTCATGTCCCGTTCTTGTCCCGTGTGTCACTGAAACGTACATTCTGTAACCCCACCCACCATCTTTTCCTAAACCTAACTGTCCCGTTCCTGTGCTCCATGTCAGTTAAACGTATGTCCGGACCCAGAGCGTCAAAAAGTGACACCAAGAGTCCAGACTAAGCACTTCTAAATGTGATGCCAATGGGCTAAACGTGACGCCAAGGGTCTTGACCAAGAACGTCTAAATATAATGATAAACAAGACTTTTTGCGCCAATAACAAACGCCAAAGGCAACTGACTGAGCGTCGCTTTTTGACGCGATGGGAGTGAGAATGTGTTGCATAAATACACATAAACACATTTGGTTGTTAGAGAATCTTCTCGTCCCCTGACCTGTGATCTATGAATGGCCTGATGTTGTCTAAGCTTTCCCTTTGTCTCATCATACCACACCATGATGTTTCCGGAAAATCCACCAGAAGAACAGTCAGTACATTTGCGTATGGTGATCACATCTATATGGACTTCCATATTCCACAATCATTATTATACCTATGTGTGTCACACTGAGAATTAGTGCAGAGTGAGTACACTCATCCAGGGTTCATTCCATCTTAAAGTGCTTTCAGACTGAAAGTACACAAGTCAAGTCAAGTCACACACACACACACACACACACACACACACACACACACACACACACACACACACACACACACACACACACACACACACACACACACACAAACACATGCACAGACACTAGGGGTTTCAATACTTCAGATTTTTTAAAGTAGTAGCCAGACCTTCCTCCGCAGCACTGTGGATGAAGGTCTGGCAATGCGAGACTAAGTCGACGTTGACGTCATTGACATTTTTTTCAGTTGTTAGCCTAATAAAATCACACACACACACACACACACACACACACACACACACACACACACACACACACACACACACACACACACACACACACTCACACACACACACACACACACACACAGACACACACACACACAACAACAACAAAAAGGAACACAATCTGCAGAAGAAGAGGGTTTGGCGCCGCATATGGCGACTCGGTGTGTCTGTGCGTGTTGCTTTAAGGTGACATGCACTTACGACACCAAGACAAATTCCTTGTGTGTGTAAACGTACTTGGCAATAAAGCTTTTTCTGATTCTGATTCTGATTCTTATCTTCCTTCCAGGCCGGACATGAAATGAGTGTGTTCAGATAGTAAAGCCCTCTGAAGTAATTTACCATTTTGGCTCATATTAACAACACAGAGGGACGAGAGACAAGAGATGCTATTAGGGGATGAAGCAGTTCATTGTAGACATGTCATCTTGTAAGAGCACTGGCCTCCTGAGAGATGAAGACCCGGATCACAGACGTCTGGATGAATTAGGGGAACACATGACAGGTGTGATATAATCAAGCTCTATTGCTATTATCGAGTGGCACAACTGAATTTTAGGTCTCATGGTGCACATGGTCAGATAACACCAATCCAATAATCCAGTGTATCCAAGATAGACCTAAAAAAAGAAGAGAAAATTAGATAAAGGAAGAAAGCTAACACACAATAATACACTCCAAAGATTCAAGATAGAGTCAGATAGAGCAAGATACATTACCTAGAACAATGTAAAAGTGGTACAATACAAAGATGTACGTAAATATGGGACATGAATTCAGGCGATGTAATGTCCGGTATGAAACATCATAACTCCAAAGCACACATGTACCTGAAGGTGAAATGTGTCCAGACAGCCAGTGGCAGGAGGCCTAGGTCTTCCTCATCCTGCATCCAAACCAAGCGTTGTGCTCCTGTGAGCAGAACTGCCGCCACTCGCTGAGTGTGAATAGCACCACTGATAGGCCAATTAGAGGCCAGCAAGCACTTTGCCAAGTATCAGCCAGATTACCTGCCAACCTCGCTACTTAACCCCCACGCACACACTGCTATAGAGCTTTCGCTTTCTATGCATTTTCTCTTTCCCTCCACACTGTACTATCCCCCCCCCACCCCCCCCCCTTCACAGAGCCGGACCTGAGCTACGTGTCCACTTAGGAGCTGTTTCTGGTCCTGACAACAAGTCACACACACTGAGCCTGAGACATAAAGCTTTGACACATTAAAGGTCAATAATCCCTCCAGCATGATCCAGGGACCCTGTCAATCATTCAGCCCCAACCCACATCTTTCCAAACTCCCATGGATACAAAGGGCCTCTCCATGCAAAATCAATGTTATTTCTTTCTTCTAACTTCTTTTTTTTAACCACGTTTGGACATCTTGCACATTGCACATAGTCCAGTTTCTGTTTATCTTTTTACCAGAAATACTTACTTGACTATATCGGTTCATATCGTACTTTTCACCGCCACATCCTCATTGTTACTGTAAGTGTTCATGTTACATGCAATGCTACATGCTAACACGTTACCTCATATCTTCTTTTCTGGACTTTTCTAGTTTATGCATTTATACTAAGCCAACATTATGTGACAGATATATATATATAAAAAATGTACAGGAGGCAAACACAATTTGACCAAAGGGTACCATCACCTGGTGTTTGCTCTTGGCAGCTCAGGTTCTAGAGGCTCCCCACCTCCCCCGCCATATCCTCCCTCGGTCTTTCTCTGGCTGAATACAGCTGAATATCTGAAGCAGCCAAAAACCCCAAAAAATAAAAAAAAAACTTAAACATAACATCCTCTGCACTCATATACTGCTGATGGAAATGACGCTAGTAGTTTGCAATACAAGAGAAAAGAACATGGAAGTTTGTGAACAGCATTGAGCCTCCAGCTGAAGTAGCACTCTTCCATACACCACTCATGTCACTAGTGTACAGAAGATAGTAGAGCAGATTTTATCAAACCATATCCCATTCAGATACATAAAGATAAGGATGAAAATTGCAGAACAGGTGTAGGCAGGCAGGCAGACAGTTGTTGTTTTTTTTAAGATTAATTTTATGGTCATTTCTGCCTTTAATGATAGGACAGCTCAGACATGAGAGGGAAGAGACATGCAGGAAACCGTCACAGGTCTTCTGCGTTGAGGAATAAACCTCTATATACTGTATGTGTGCCTGCTCTGCTAACCGGCCACAGACAGATAGTTTAAGAAAATGTTTTTTGAACTTTGAAGCACATAAACATGTTCTTGTAGAAACCCTAAATAAAAATATCAACCTGGAAATGAACATAATGCATCTTCTTTAAAAGACTGCAGAGGCTGTGACTTATTTAAGTGAGCCAAAGCTACAGCTAATGCTCGCCACTCGCCACCTAAGTGTGGAGCAGCAATCAGGGCAGTAATGTAAAAAATACATCAGTTACATATTTAAGGCCATGGCAGATTTATTGTCAGTTTAAACTATGAAATCATACATGAGCCTGAATAAAATGTCTTTATCGGAGCCTTTTCAAATGACAGACTGAATGTAGTATTTAATACAGTTTCATATGAGCTGATTTTTGTGTACCTTATTGTAAAGTGTTACCAATATTTTGACCAGAATCCCGCTGCCCTAGCTGTTACACATGTGGGTGCAATGTTTGGATGCTGCATATTTTGGGCTGTACAGTGAAGTCAGTTTGTAAGACATACTGTGGTATGAGTAAGACAGTGGTGCTGGGACTGAGTCTCCCTTTCCCTCGGTCTTCTCCTAATCTGCTGCTCTTTATAGCTGAAGCCCTTATCCCTTTATAATCCATGGAATGAAGTTGTTTAGCTCGCAGCCGTCATCCATCCCTGTTTTTAATCAAGCTAATGGAGGCAACATATATTGTATTGATTCCTCTCGCCGTGGTTTTCAGAATGAATCGACGGCTGTTCCAAGCAGAGTAGCCATCCCGCATTTCTTATTTTTTCCTTTCTTTCCCCCTCCATCCACCTGTCCGTCTCATGAGGTTTGAATAAGCACAAAGAGAGAAAAGCATACATGTTACATTTCTGCTGCTCAACTTCACAAATCTCACACCCTGCTTGACTGATGTGTAACCTCTGAGTGGCTGAGCTCTTGACCTGTGAAGAGAAGGCTTATGTATTCCCGCTACTAATCTGGAGAGTCAGCCGCCAGCCGGAGCGAGGGCGGCAGGCCAATCCAAAACTCCTGTAACAAATCAGATGGCACCCAGCCAAGTGTCATAAGAAACAGACAGGTAATGACAATTCACTTACCCCCTATGTAGGAATCAATTCTCCCACAATGCACCTGTCACAGAGCCCTCGGTAAGCTGAAGCCATTTCTTCCTACTGTCTGACACAGTAATTGCATGTTAAATTTTTTTTGCAAGCTGCATTTCACAAAATTGTGATGAATCATGCCACCAAACTTTTTTTCTTCCATGAAATAAGGAATTCAGAAACATTTAAATGACGCCATGGTTGAGAAAGGTACATTCTGCTAAATAGATTGAAATCTAACCAAATCCACCTGTCCACTCAGTTCCATTGCTGTGTGCAGAGCCAGTCAATCAGAAGCAGCTCTGACTATCTGGAAATACCTGACACCGTTCTGTCTGGCTACCTTTGATGGGAGTAAGTTTTATTCTTTACATGCATGCTACATCTGCCATGTTGAAGCCGCTTGATGCGGTATATCACAGCGCTCTGCATTTTATTACTGGTGATGGGTTTCTCACCCATCATTGCATTTTGTATCAAAAAGTGGACTGGCCCTCTCTCACCAACAGGAGAGAGCGTCATTGTTTAATGTTTATTTACAAGGCTTTATGTGGCAGGATTCCCTATCTGTCTTTGCTGCTAAATTTCGCTAACACAGCATTTCAGACACGCTCAAAGACACACATTAGACTTATCACGCCACGCATCAACTGTAAATTAGAGAAGAGTGCTTTTAACTTTTACGCTCCTGACAGATGGAACTGGCTTCAGGATTCTCTCAGATTAGAACAACTTGTTTCCATTGGGACGTTCTAGATGATGCTTGAAAATGTGTTATGTAGGGACTGCTGTTGTTTTTAATAGCCCTCTTATTAACTTCACCAGTGATTCTAACTTGTTTTTGTTGTATTTATATTGTAATGTGGGTATAGTATTGATCAGAATTTCTAAGTGTATTGTAATTTCTTGAAGATTGGATATATTTCCTTTTATCTGTGCTGTGATCAGGGCATTGGAAAAGAGAGCTTGCTCTCAATGGCCCTCCCTGAATAAATAAAGGTTATAATAATTATTTTTACTTTACATGCCACACCAGTGCCTTTGTATTACAAAATGAAGATTAGGTTATATTAAACTAAGGAAGTAAAAACAACAGGGACCCATGAATACATAAGTGCCTCCCAATAAAATATGACATTAATAAATAGTAAATACAATAACTAATATAAGTTCTGAGTGTAGGATCTCCAGAGGGAAGACTAATTGAATCTGTGTTTGTGATGTCACATCACCACGTGTAGATAATTTGCTAAATGCTAATTCCTCTCTTTGTTACTGTATCTCAACACAGTAAAATATATATTATATATATATAAATATATATAATAAATATATAATACAGTTTTTTAATATAGAAGAAATAATCAAATATAGCCTAGGTGCTTTTTTGTAGAAATAAGAGTGGAAAAGCCAACGTTTTACATAAGGTATTCCTCTTTTCAAAGAAACATTGACAGGGCCTTAAAGGGACATATCTGCGATTTTGAACCGTATATCTCTATATGAAGGAAATGATATCTGAGGGGTATCTTAGCCGATGGGACCACCAAGAAGGCAGCGCAGTCGGTTTATAGGGAATTTTAGTCTGGAACCATAAAAATGGCCACCCCATCCTGTTGTCACCATATTCTGCTGAAGTGTGGTGATGTGATTATTTGTAAGGACCATTTGCATTTTGCGTAAGAAATTAGCTGTTTTTGGTTTTTATTATTGATGCCGAATTTCATTGTACCGCATACAATGGCAATAAATATCTATCTATCTATCTATCTATCTATCTATCTATCTATCTATCTATCTATCTATCTATCTATCTATCTATCCATCTATCTATCTAACTCACTCTCTTTGTATTTGTATTTTTCACAGTTGTAATTATCATTTATATTATTTATTTTCTCATAATAACCGTGGCGCTGTAAGATGACGTAGTATTAAGAGAGACATCGGTAGAGAGTAGAATGAAAGACTGAGAATCTGCGTAAGGAGGTTGGTTGGGGGGGTGGATGGGTTTAACAACGCAGGACTTTCACCCAGGAGACCGGGGTTCATGTCCCGTTCTTGTCCCCCGTGTCACTGAAAAGTACATTTTGTAACCCCACCTACCATCTTTTCTTAAACCTAACTGTATCGTTCTTGTGTCCTGATCCAGAGCGCCAAAAAGTGACGCCAAGAGTCGAGACCAAGCGCGCCTAAATATGACGCTAAAGGAGACTTTTTGCGTCAGTAACATGCGCAAAAGGCACCTGACCAAGCGGCTCTTTTTGACGCGATGGGAGTGAGACTGTCTTGATTTTTTGCAGCACTTTAAAAGAGGACACAAGAAGCTAGGCTGCTAGTGTGGTTTGATTTTTTCATGACGAGGTAAAGGAGGGCAGAGGGCGTTAATGTTCGCTACTGTTTAAGATGAACCTAATGCCTCATGTTAGTTAGAAGAGGAATATCATTTTATGGTGTTTCAAACCTTGAAATCAAGAGGTCAATATGACACATTTTGAATTTAAATTTGAAATCTTAAGCTACAAATTATACACCAAATGTTGAATAACAATGCTGCATTTTCAGCATTGATTTAAAAAAGTAGTGTCCACTTCAGCATTATTCTAATGGTGTGGAGTGCTGTCAGAGATATTTCTATCCAAGTCACTTTATAACCTGCCTACGTTGCTGTCCGTTTTGCTGTGCAGGCGTACTGCACCATACTCTCCTGGACTTCAGGTAATGTTGGAAATGATATACCTAAGTCACTCTCTCTGAGTTACTTTCCTTAAAGACTGATAATGATTCTTGGCCTCTATTATCATTTAAGACAGATCAAAGAGCAAAATTAGTCCCATTTTTTCCCTTAAAGTGACATAAGTGTTGACCTGGGAGAATCCCCGCCAGGCCTGCCAGAAATCATCAGGGAAGTAATGTTCCATTATGCACACCATTTGTTGTATTCCACTGGGCCAAATTAGAGTGGGAGGTTAAGGCATGACAGAGGGTGTCCCCATCACTTTGGTATCACTGTCCTAAAAGGCATTGACCTCTCACTCAGAATAGTGCAAAGAAACACATTCAGCGTCATAACTCATCCCAGCATGAAATATTTCACTCTGTATTAGGTACTTCCACTTCTAATAGCCCCTTCCAAAGACCACCACTTTACCATACTATGAATACACATGTCTCTAAAACTAAAGCAAAAGCCTTTCGGAATTAACATTATTGACTGAGGGGCAATTAAGTGCTTGTGTAATGGTTAATGGAAGGTTAATAGTAAAGTCTCGAGATAAGGTGTGGGGCTTAAAACACATTTATTGATTCTATAGCTCGGCGGGTGATTTCAGACATGATTAGATAAATGCTTCTCTACACATTTTCACCAATATATTACCTTTTGGCTATTAATGGCAATTTGTGTGCATTTTCCGGCAGATCAGTGTGTGATTTCACACCAGTCTTATGACAGAAGGTATAAATTATGATCATTTATATGTAATCGTTATTACTGTGAGGCAAGACACTGTAGATGAGAAGGGCAAAGATTTGAGCTAACAGATACAATCATGAAACTTCCCCTGTTGATTACTGACATTAATATCCCTGATTGTTGGATTCACTTATTCTTATTTTCATAATAATTAATAATCAATTAAAATGTATCTTTTGCTTTTTTTGCAAAATGTATTTGACTTGTTTTTAACAGAACCATGCCTCAAAAAATACATTAAATATTGAAGAAGATGGGGTGCCAGGCTAAAGAAAAAACATAATGAGTTGACAAAATCCACATTATGAATCAAATGATTTGTATGAAGTGTGAAACCTGAGACAATTCATTTAAGTATAATGCCATTTTATTTGAATTGTGGTCTTGAGCATCAAACGTCATTCTTGACCTTAGCCACTCGCAAATTTTAATCCAGCCCGCATTTCAATTTAGGTTCACAATACATTTTGGCCTGCCTAGTTGTGCATCAAAACAAATAGACGAGAAACTGTTTGCAAACCGCAATCGCGTGCCACTTCATATTCAGGCTGTGGAACATGTTGCTGAGAGTCAGCTGTGTGGTAGCCTACTTTAAATTGCATTGTTTTGCTAAATTAAATAAACTTTTTTGCTGACTTTTTTAGGGCTTTATCACATTGTATGTGAAAGCGCTATATGAGACATATGACAATAATACAGTCCCATATATTTGACTTTTTCCGATTAAAGAAAATCATGTTAATAAACTCTACATGTCTGGCCCCTCATGTGATTCTCGTTTTCCAGTGTGGCCCTTTGGGAAACTGAGTTTGACACCCCTGACCTTAGGGAAGGCAAGGCAAGGCAGCTTTATTTATATAGCACATTTCAGCAACAGTGCAATTCAAAGTGCTTTACATGAAACATTAAAAAGCAGTTAGAAATTAATACAAAATAAAAAAACAGATAAAATACGGGAACAGGAATTTAACATAATAAGTCATTGATCCGGTACTTTTTTCAGAGCGGGGAATTAAAGCAGAGATCTCTTGGAGATAAGATGGAAAACTGTGGAAAAAGATGGTCAATGGACCTCAAATTAAGTTTATTAATATTAAATCTATGTGGGAATAAAGACATCATGCCGACGGTCAACAAATAGGAGCAGCCAGACAATCAGACAGATTGGAAGTTTTTCCAGATGATCTAAACCACTTTTTTGGAGGTCAAAAAGGTAATAAAACAGAAAACTGTGGACGCACATATACAGTAAGTACAGTAAGTCAAAGTCAAAGCAGCAAGTGGCTCTGTTAGGGTAATAATTCTACTGTTTTCTGTTCTTATACGTTGTGGCCAAGCTGTCGTTGATAATGTGACGGCTTGTTTTTCAGCCCAAAAAAAGTCACTGTAAAAATGAAAGGTCTGTGTTTGATAAGCTCCCAAGGGAGCAGTTTTTGAGCCACTGCGGAGATTGCAGGATCAGCTGAAAATGCACATCCAGCCTTAGTCAAAATCGCATAAATCTCTAATTTTCACATGATATTGATATATATGCAAAATACACTTTCATTTGTAATACCACCTCACCTTTGTAGTAATGGCCCTGTGGCTCAGCATTAAAGTACGTTTTCTCAGATTTGTTGGTGTCTTTCTAGTTCCTGTACCATGATGGTCCAAAATTATATTAAAATGCACAGTTAGCACAGTGCAAGATAAGATAAGATAGACTTTCTTAACCCCCCAGTGTGGAAATTCCTGTGCTACAGTAGCTCAAAAGAAAAAAAATTACACACATCAGAATAATACAAATACATTAAGTAGACATAGGAGAACAAATATACATAAAGTATAACAAATGGAAAAAATAGAATTAGTTATAATAATAATAGTAATAAAACAAACATATTTACACAATAAACACCCTACAAGAACATTTAAAACAAATGACGTTAAAAGGGTGCCAGGCACCCCTAAAGCTCTGATCGTAGAGTTGCCCCTGCTTCTGTGTGACCATTTTAAGTGATGTCACCATCTTCCCTGATCGTAGCTTTGAACTTGGCAAGTACAGAGTCTCAGTAATAGGAATGACTGGCACAACTATGAAAATGAGACCCAAGTTGTAATAAACTGGAATTAATTTTGTTGTTTGTGAATATTTTGAGAGATAGCTTTGTGATATAATGTTGCATTCTACCTCATGTTTACAGGTATGTGCATGCAGGGGCGAAGTGACAATGGACAGATTGTTCAGGAGGATGATTTTTATTCAAAAGATTCTCTACCATTTGTCTCACCAAATTGTGGATTCCAAGTGGCCTACATTTTATTTATGATTGATGGAAACACTGACATTAGGGGGTAGTGTTAGGGGGTCGGGGGCCATGCCTTAATAGCCCAAATTTGGTGGCCTCTGGCACATTTTAATGCCACTATTCCATCATATACAGTGATCTTAATTATTGTATTTAATGAGTTTTCCTCCCTATATGATTTGGTCTATATTTTTATTATATATTATTTTATTATTCTTGCCTATATCTATGAGTCTTTCAATCAACTGACACAACCTGAGTAACGTGCACACTCGCCTACTTATGATGCATTCAAATCAACTCAGAAGTGTTGTAAGTGTGGGGGACAGAGGGCACCGACATGGAGAGTGCGGGGGACATGTCTCCCAGGTACCCTGTCTCCTCTACACCCTTGCATGCATGTCAAACTTATTCATTATAATAGTGGTTTCAAATCCCAAATGAAATGAACTTCATCAATAGTCATCAATAGGTATCAATGTGACACCAAGCATCACATCGGGAGGAGAAAAGCTGTAACGCCAGTGCCAACCTGCTGCCATATTTGTCATACAGATGGCTCCTTTGTGTTGTTTGGACTGTGGAAGTCTGCTGCTGAGTCAGGTAAATAGGTCGGATGTACGGTGGCGCTGGCCTCTGTCCACGGTGACCCACAGAGAGATGAGAGTCTTTCATTCCACTGACAAAAGTGTTGGGACTCTTTTTATTCTGGCCTGAAATCTGATCGGAGGGAAGAGAGAAGTCCCCAAACATTGGGCCGGTCTGTAAAAGTGTCTCAGCTCCACATGTGGGGAGGACGGATTGGGTTCTTTAGTTAGGCTGTAGGACACACCCAGCCAGCAGAACAAACATGAGCACTGTCACTGTCTTTGGCCTCTGAGATGACTGAAGTAACACAGTGCACCTCCGGCAGCCACACAGGGAAAGATGTCATCCAGGTCTGATGCAACGTACTCTATATATGGTTCAATCAATCAATCAATCAATCAATCAATCAATCAATCAATCAATCAATCAATCAATCAATCAATCAATCAATCAATCAATCAGTCAATCAATCAATCAATCAGTCAATCAATCAATCAATCAGACTTTATTTATACAGCACTTTGCAAACATTTACAGTACCAGTCAAATGTTTTGACATCTTTTGACTGGTTCTGTAAATGTAGCACAAAGTGCTTCATATAATACCCCCCCCCCCCCCTTGCCACAAACACTAATATACCCACATAACACAATATCCCTCCCCCCAACCCCATATATCCACCTACCCACTCACCCCTAAATCATAAGTAACACCAGAGGCAATATATAAATAAATAAAATAACTAAAAGCTCTAAATGGTGGCTAATAAGTACATAGTTACAATCCATGAAATAGAGATACATGAAGAAATAGAATAAAAAAAGAACTAATAACAAAACAATAAATAAATAGACCATAGTAGATAGATAAAGAAAATGAATAAAAATACTTGTTTGATAAAAGGCCTGACTAAAAAGGTAGTTTTTAAGTTGGCCTTTAAAAACATCAACATTATATGGTATTGTTAGGAGCCTTCAGATGAGACAGGTTTATTTCAGCTGATGTAGACTACTCATTTGGACCAATAACCAGGTAGGTTTTCAAAGGACCTGTGCACTAAAGCGCTAAAAATAAACTTTAAAAAAGGATGTTATAGGCAATACCAGGATGGTCAGGATGTAACATCGATTTGATCTATGGCATATCAAATGTTTCCTGAAAGAGTGCTGCCAGGTGTCTTTGCATGAGTCCTCCACCATTTTAATGGTGTTTTGATACTGTGCACTGCCTTGTTTGCATATATCTGGCAATAAACACAAGATGAGACAAGAACAATAAAACTGGCAATCAAAAAACCCAAAGGTTTTGGCAAATTTTGAGCCGACCATGAGACAAAATCCTCAGTTTGCATCCGCCACGGGGACCTTTGTTGCATGTTATTCCCTGCATGCCTCTCCCCTTGTTTCCTGCCATCTCTCTATGTACTGTCCACTTGATAATAAAGGCATACATTCCTAAAAAGATTAATTTGGATTTGAAATGAATGTGTATATTCCTTGGACATGTCTGTGTTCCCAGGCTGCTGCATTACAAGAAGAATTCTCTGTTCCATGGTACAGTACTGGTACAGGAGGATCCATGCTGGTCCAATAACTGTTCTTCTGCCATGGTGACGCACCCATATCACTTTGCAAATGGCACAAAGCTGAAGAGATTAACCTGGCTTAATTAGAAATACAATAACCTGCTGGTGACAAAAGTCTGCGGCATCTTTCAACAGTGGACAGGAGAGGTGATGATTGAGAGGAGCACAGGGATTGACTCTGGAGGTCTGCTCGTAAATCCCCCCCCCCCCCAAGCCTTGAACACAAAAGCTAATGCCGCTGCTCTTCCTTCAGTGCTTTCTTTCACCCTCTGAGCTGCAAACAAAAGTGGACACTGTGTGCAAGACACAGCCCTGATCAACTGACCGAAAAGTTTGAATCGACACCTTAGGGCCAGTGACAGGGCCTGGCGTTAGGGTAGGCAAGCGTCAGGGAAACATGATGAACTACTGATGCGCTAGGAACACTTTCCAGAGACATTTGACAGAGGAGGATCTGTGGAGGAACAGTGACACCTTAATGTCCAAATGCACACAGCTCAGCCTGTTCATGAACCATACGTTCGAAAAGCTACGAAAACTTAAGCACTGTAATTTGTATGATTTTCTTTACGTTTTTTTTTTGCAGAACGCAGCTGGCCGCATAGGTAGGCTGTCGGGGGGGATAAGTAGGGCGTTAAACACAGGACTTTCAGCCAGGGAGTGGAGTTTGCTTCCTGGGGAAAACAAAAGACTTGGGAATGTTTTAATCCAAACCACAATCTTTTTTCTAAACTTAACTAGTCGTTTCGGTGCCTAAACTTAACTTTCGTAAAGGCATAATGCTCACTTTTTCTTGCCTAAAGTTAACCGCAATCTCCGCTGAAACGACGGCAGCTCGTGGTGCTATTTACCCGGCTCACAGTCACTTATTCTTGAGTAACTGACCCACCAACTACCGCTGACCTGACGGAGCACCATGCGGAGCACCATGCAGAGCACCGTAGCCGGCGTTGCAAAGCTCTGTATCGGTTAAATTTGTTATGGGCCTGGATCAGAACTGGGATAGGCCCTGTTGTGGTTACACTATATTACATAAAATAGCTATATATAAAAAGTTATACTAATTTAACGTACAACTAACAACCAAGTTGGCCATATATAGTATATTTTTTATCTTGTTATAATAGGCCCTTATGTTTGGCTATGTTTTATTATAGAGTCCACGTTCATCTTCTGATAACGTATGCAAATGAAAACCTTGTGAATGAATAAGAACACGTAATCCAGGCTTTTGAAGGGCTGGAAGTATCAACATTTCTTGTGGCTTTAACTTTTAGAAGTGTCAAATGGTAAATTCTTCCTGTGTGGAGAGGATTTCCACAGACTGGATCAACAGCAGGATTTACCGTCATTAGTGCGAGTCTGTAGCATCTCAATTAGTGGCGGATGCGCCACTCGTCTTTGTTTTCTCCCTTCCACTTTTTTAATCAGGTTTAAAGGTCTGACTGAGAGCGCGCCGAGTGCAGCTTTAACCAGGGACAGACAAACCGCTCTTTTCACGGATACTTTAGCAGCCAAAGCTCGTGTGGAGTGGGCGAAGGCGCACAGAAAAGAAAGTGGATATACCAGGTGGCGCTACACTTGAAAATCTCATTATGTTTTCAGCGACACAATGCAGGACAAGGCAGCGAAGACGGGGTGACAAAGACAAGCACCTTCCTCGCTTCCCTTCACCTGGCGAGGGCCCTATACAGCAGCCAGCAGAACCACCAATGCTAACAAATGAAATACACACAAAGAAATATCATTTGTGTGACGATGGGAAGACTAGTCGTGTTATAGTTTTATTTTTTGTATTAAGAAATGTAACAACAGATGTATGCAAAGACGGTCACATACGTTTCATATGTCTCGGCCATAGTATGATACCTATAGTAACATTGCTGATTAACATATTGAGAGTTGCCTTTTGGGACCTGTGCACTTGTGTGTACACTCCACAAATGAATGATGGGGGGGAGGGGGGGGGCACTTTGACCTCTCCCCCTCCCCCTTCCCCGACTCTCCTGTTGTATTACTTCAGCTCCTAGTTTAACACTTAGTTTAAGATGTTCCCCCCATGGCTGCCCCAGAACCCATGCCCTGGACTGAGTGACAGACAATGCTCATTTAAAACACAAAAGCACATAGACTCTCATTCAGACTACAGCTGCCCTCTTTCAGACCTGTATTCTAAAGCCACTTTCTGTTGTCCCCTGCTCAGGTTTTTCCCCACGGAGGGAAATAAAGCTGGGCCCCACTGCATTGCATTTGGTGTGAGGGGAGAGAAGGGCTCGCCTGTTTGAAATAAAGAATGAAAAAAGCTCTCCACTGAGAGGACACCTTAGAGGTGCACCTTTTGCTTTGTCCGGGGTAGTTGGCTGGAAAAATGGAAGGCGAAGTAGGAGGGGAAAACATCATGCAGGTGGGCGCTTCGTCCCTAATGTGTTTATGAAAGATTCGTTGATAAAAAGGGGGGAAAGAACGTCTGCTGATTCCCAATGAGCTTTTCGTCGCTTCACCCCCCCCCCCCTAGTTTCAGATTTAGCACCTTGCAGGCAATCGCCCTGTCTGCCTCCAAACACTCCACTTACAAGACATATACATGTGTTGGTTGTTGAAGGTAAGCCAAGCTGATTTAACTTTTTGGATGAGGGTGGGGTGTGCACATTTCAGATGATGAGTCTAGATCTCTATGCTGTCTATAGATTGGAGGGGAATATTGGAGCGCTTGTTGCTGTTAATTGTCAGTCATGTTGTGTTGTGAGAGTTGCTGTGACTGTGGAGTTGCTGAATTTAAAGAGCAGACAATCACTTATGTTCATGATGAAAAATGCTTTATGTCATCTTGCAGATAAGCTGCCGTGTGCAATTAGGTGTTTTCTTTAAATTGGAAGCAATCCTTTTATATTTTTGCTGCTCAGATATTTCATGTTCAACTGTTTTGGCTTCTAAACTCTTGTTATCTGAATTATATTGTCATTTGCAAGCTAACGTTAATGGTTGTGAATATGGGTGGCTTATGTTGCTGTTGCTTTATTTACAATATAGTCATATTGTTCTATTATTCTGAAAGTTGTATTACATGTGTTAATACACTAGTGTTGTTTGTATTTTAAAATAATTCCCAGTAAGGATCGGATGGCAAACTACATTCACACATCACACAACACTCATCTATTAATTTAATCACAAAATAATTTGTTCCTTTTAAAGAAAACAAATGTATATAACTATGTGCTGATGTGAAATGCCTCTTGACCTATGAAGATGTTCTTATTTCTGCCCGAAGGCAATTATACCAGGAATATCCCAACATGTGTAGAAAATCTATTGATATACAAAAACTAGAGGCATTAATTAATCTTTGTGCATTAGAATTTATTTTCTAGGCAATTTCTATATTTTATTCAATACTAAGTCACACTAAGAATGTGGGAATGTGGCAAAACCTTGACCTAAAACCACATTGAAAAGGTTTTGCCTTCCATCATTTGTTATGAATACACAACTCTGAACAATCAGATCAAATAAAGAGAAAGTTCACACAGTGAAGCGGACTACACACAAAATCAATCTGACATTAAGTCTTGAAAATATTTTTGCAAATACGTTTTAAGTTTCTCATTATTCCAAACTTCACTTGATGGATTCATTTAAAGATAAACTTCTGTAAATGAGTTTGGTAAATGTTTCAGTAATAACTCAACACTAAAACAATCTGCAAAAGGAAGAAAAGTTACTACTTTTTAAAAGATCCTGGAACTAATAAATCATTATTACATTTATTGCATTGCCAATTTAATATTCTCAACATAATAAACACTAATAATCGTTAACTCTATAGTGAGTTTGAAGTTCAGACACTTGAATCACCATCATTTTTTGTTGGGCATTTTAGGCCTTTATTTCATAGGACAGCTTAGATATGAAAGGGGGAAGAGAGGGGGAATGACATGCAAGCAAAGGCTGCAGACTGGACTTGACCCTGCAGCCACTGAGGCGAGGACTGAGCCTCTGTACATGAGGCCCACGCTCTACCAGGTGATCTACCCAGGCGCACCCAAATCGCCATCATGTTGCAGTACCACTGAACTGTCATTTCTACATCTATAAAATGTGAATTTTTGCTACATTCCATGGTCTATATTGTTTTAAGGGAACAAAGTGTGTACATTTTTGCACACTCAATTCAGATACCAAACTCAATATTAATATAGTGCGCTAGCAAATAAATAGGGAGCGATTTCATACACAACCCCAGTGATTCACCTTTGCAAATAAATGAGGGCAACAATATGACAGTGTATAATTTGCCTCAATTAATCATGATGATAGATTTTTAGTTTGTGGAAAATGGTAAATGTTTTTTGTTAAGACACAACATGTGCCTGTCACCTGTCAATAATCTCTCCGAGCAGCAGTCTAGTCTCCGTGTACAGTCAGGAACACTATCACACTGATAGTAACAATGAGTGACAGACGATCAGCTGCAGCAGACATTACCCAGACTCCGACTCTGGGCATCAGCACGGCGACAATACAAACGTTTCTAGTTTTAAAAAGGAAGAGGAGGCTTTGGAGCAAAGGGGAGGGGTCCATTTTTTATTCTCACATGAGGCACATTCTCTTTTTGCAGTGTATCAGAATACAGGATGCACTGTCTGATTTCTGTTCCCTTGCAACTATCTTGTCCCAATTCAAACCTCTTGTGGTTTATGTGGCTGAGATCCTGTTTCCAGCAGAGCCACCTGACCATGAAAAGAGTGTATGTGTCACGTTGCTGAGGAGCCAGCATCTCTGACAAGCAGCTGCTCTTTACACATGCAGAAACACATAGAGGACATGGAGCCAGAAATGGCACGGAGGAAAAAATGTCTTAGAAAAATCTATTATCTACATCGACAAAGTACGGTAAAGTAATGACAAAGTAATTTCCATGTAATATATGGCAAATATGGGCGACTGCTGCACATAGGCTAAGTGTGCAGCATTTGTCAGAGAGGCAGCTGTTGTCAGGAAGACATTTTCAAGTTCAGAGGAATCCCACAGATCCGGTGACCTGGCTTATTGTTATCACTGAATGTGACTGGTTTCCATCAGGAAGGAGGATAAAACCTCTGGCTTGTGGGCAAAAGGCGGGCGTCTTTTGTCCTTTCACAAGCCTGCTTACCTCATGACAGCTCATAAAGGGGACTGAGGCATATTATTGGCCTTACAACTCAAACAGTAATTTGTGTGATATTGTAATATTAGTCTCACCGTTTTATTTCCTGAATCAGGAACACATGCTTCTATTGTTCCAATTATGTAAGCATAATATTAACAAACAATGCATGTAGTCTCTTTTCATACAGGAAAATGTTTTGGGGAGTATTGTTACAGAACTGTGCTTTTTATAGTATCACTTCTTGCCCACAGTGATCGACCATGAGCTTGTTGTGACTGGTAAAAGAAGGAGAAATTGATCCTAAAGCAACTAGAATAAATGTCACATTTCAGTACAGCAAAACTTAATCTTGTATGGATATTATTTTTTAAATAACATGTAAATGCATTGACCTACAAATTGCACTCTAAGTAAAAAGGTTTCATTGACAAATTTACCACCAAAATACCCCAAACTGGCTTTGTTTTGCCTTATTTTAATGAATTTCCCACCTGTTGTCTGCTCTTACCTGAGCAGACTGCTGCTCGGAGAGATTACTGACAGTTGACAGCCACATGTGTCTTACAAAAACAATATACCCTTTTCCACAAAACTATCATCATGATTGATTGAGGCAAAAGATACACTGTCATATTGTTGCCTTATTTAGTTGCTAAGGGGAACCACTGGGGTTGTGTATGAAATCGCTCCCTATTTATTTGCTAGCACACTATATTTACTTCAAACTATTTTATTTTGGTAGTGCAGGCGCTTGCAGAGGCGAAAGCAATGGCACAGCCAGCACAGAGCGGTTTTACCACTGATCAGTCAGACTATCAACTGAAATGAAGTCTATGCGAAGCGAAGGAGTCGGGTTAATTCAGGACTGGAAGCGAATGTGTCTTGCACCATTTCACGTAGAAATTATTGGGACGCAAAATTTGGTCAGATTGCACCATCACAAGGGCAGATCACTGCTGGGGGCAGGGCTTGCTGTCACAGAACAGAACCCAAACTGAACTGAGAAACAGAGTGGCGACATCTCTGTTGACTCTTTAAAGCCATTTTTTTCGTGGCGACGTCAAATAGTTTACATTAGGAGCAAGCAACACTGATGAGCAGGTGGCACTTATATTGCAGCCACCAGCGTATGAATGTGTGTGTGTGAATGGGGAATGGTGCTTGCAGTGTGTAAGCAAATTTAAATTTACATTTAAATTTCAACGCATTCTAATGAACTGTCAGCTGAAGCAAGCACTCTCAATGTGTAAAAGAAATTCAAAACATTTTGCCTTTTCTGGTGTTCAAGTTATATTTTACATTTTCATTAACATACTTTAACTTTGTCAATTGAACAAGCAACTGTTGCTGTCATATTTCTCTCAACGAATCCTAATGACTTTGGTGACTTACGGACCTTTCTTATAGATCAAGCCAAAATGTACACAACAAATATTAAAATCTAAGTGGCAGATTGTCTCGAACTTCACTAAATGCATTCCAAATAATTCCCAACTAAAGAAGAGGCTATGTATTCAAGACAATTTAGAAAACGGAGAGACTCTACCCTCGAACCACCTCTTGCCCTCAAAAGCATCAACAAAGAACAATTTCTTTAAAAAACAGACAACAAACATTTTTCAGATTAAAAAAGGTTTCTGATAGTCATTCAGCAATGATCCCTTGAGGAACCATTTCAGCCAAAAGGTCTTTTTCCAGCAGCCGATCGTGGTCAGAGCTTACAGGACTCTGATGTCTCAGTGTGTGCTGATTGAGGTGCGTGGCTGCGCTGCGTGTGAAGGCAAGCAAGTCGCCAGGGTTTTCAGATTTGATTTCACGCTGCTCACTGCCTGGTCATTCACTGCCTGGACAGGACACTCCACATCCGGAAAAGGTTTCCCTTACAAATTGGTTACATGCAACCCACAGCTTACACCCCAGCACCTCTCCATTTTTTATGATGAGGTCTAAATGAGGAAAACTGCTCACTGTTGGGCATTTGTTTGCTTATGCAAGGGAATATTTACATGCTATGAAAAGCAAATTGTATAATAGTAGCCCGTCAGCCTGTAGATACGTACTGTAGAGCCTAACAGTCGGTAAACATGCCAAAAGCCAGACAAATAAAGAAACATGGGTAGCATACTTGGCAGATAAAGAAAAGACCACATCAGTCAATAGGAAGAGATAAGGAGGACACAGTGGCAGGCACTAATTATTGTTGGTGCTTCCCAACGGCATTCTCAGCCTTATAATCACCATGATCTTTGTCACATTAATTATCATCAACATGAACATTACATCATCAGCAGCTGATTCACAGTAACACGGTGCATGCCGTCGGTACTACTTATGCAGACAGCAGCTGTTCAAAAATTCAAATGAGTTATTTGGCAAAGCATAAGTGTTGTTTTTTTCTGAAGTTAAACTTGAATGTATCTTATGACTGTAGGGGGTGTAGGGGCTAGGATTATTGCCCCCCACCCCCCTGTGCCACCCCACTTAAAATAGCCTGGAATCGCCCATGTATGACAGTAGTTTAATATCTGCTTCAGTGGGATGTTATGGCCATCCCTCCACCTCCTGAGTGTTTCTGGGTCTAGTATTTGTGCTCTTACTGCAACATCTGGAATCAATAAGCAGCTGAATTACATTAGTATGGATTAGATGTATGCAGCCAGTGATGTCATTGGCTGTGTTTCATACACATCAGCCTGCAGGCGAAGCCCAGCAGGTCTCAGTGACAGCATAATTAATAATCTAGCACGGTTAATCAGTTGCAGATACAAAGAACTGTAAGACCCTGATACAAAAACAGTGCAAGGAAAGGAAACAATTTGACCCTGATCTAAAGATACCGTAGTTTACCATCATGATATGTAATTGTCAGATACATTAATTAGATCTAATTATATGAATATTATACTAACTTTCTGTACTGCTAGTGGCATAGGGATAAGAGCTGCACTGTTAATCGCAATTTTATCGAAATTGCAATATGGGCTAGTGCAATATCCAAATGGCAGGAGGGTGAATTATTTGTTAATGGCAAAATATATGTCAAACCATTCTGAATTAAGTATTCTGTCCTTGCAGAGACGTCCCAGCCTACAAATCCTATCCTACAGACTAAAGAAAACATCTTTGTTTGGTACAGATCACACATAAATTTTTAATCATAATATTTTCCAATGAAAATGAGAATAATGATACAAAAATTATCATTCCCTCCAATATCGTGAAAATGATCACAGTTAGATATTTTCCTCATATGGTGCAGCCCTGATATGGATGGCGACGTTGGTCAGTCAGTCGGTCCATGTGTACAACACTTTGATTCAGAGTAAGATATTTTAACAAATGATTTGTTATTACTCTGTTCTTACTCCAAACAGTGGCTGTCAGCGTCAGATGCAAAGTAAAGATCTCCCTTCAGCGTGTGTGTAGAACACACCGGGCAGAGCAGCAGCTACATGGCGCTGTAAGACTATGTAGTATTAAGAGAGACAACGGTAGAGAGTAGTATGAAAGACTGAAATTCCGCACCTGAAATTCCACACCTGAAATTCCGCGTAAGGAGGTTAGCTGGGGGGGCGGATGGGTTAAACACAGGACCTTCACCCATGTCACGCTTCCTAAACCCAACTGTCGCTTTCTTCTTATCCTGAACCCAACTGTCCTGTTCTTGTCCCACGTGTTCTGGAAACGTACCTTTTATAAGCCCACCCGCCATCTTCTCCTAAACCTATAACTGCGTCAAAAGTGGCGCCAATAGTCCCAACCCAGCGCGTTTAGATAAACGCGTTTAGATCAGATAACAACGCCATATAAAAACGGAAGTGGTGCCTCTGTCTACTTATCCATACAAATAGATTGTTACAGGGAAATAAACACCCAACAAATACAGTATATACTATACAATACAGATATAATATAAAAGAGAACCATGTATATAATGTAGGGGTACATGAAACACAAGTACTGCAACACAAGTTCTATAACAAAATAATAATATCCATAATATGGAGTTTCAAAATAATGACCTTTATGATCCTTTCTGTCTGCAGTGTGTGTGGGTGTGTGTGTGTGTGTGTGTGTGTGTGTGTGTGTGTGTGTGTGTGTGTGCAGACTCTGTGATAGAAAAGTAGGCATCAGTAACAGTATCCCTTTTTATATCAGAGTTCTCTTTAGTTCAATAGACACAGTATTCATTTACGGTTTTCTAAATATGTTTTGACAAGATACAATCTAAAGAGATGACTTCAGATCATTCAGAAAATGTTCTGTAGTCATTTTTGTATGGTATGCACCACCAGCTTTGTGTGCTTCATTGAAAGACCAATGGAATAATAATAGTAATAAAAAATTAAGTTTGAATCAAACATTAGTCAAAGACTGCTCTGGCCAACTATCAGTCAGTCTGGTGGATTTGTGAGGACTGTGGTTAACTGCTCCTCAGATCTCTGCAGGGTAAATCCAGACAGCTAGCTAGACTATCTGTCTAATCTGAGTTTTTTGTTGCACGACTAAAACTACTTTTGAACGTGTACACGTTCCACCAAAACAAGTTCCTTCATGAGGCTATTTTGCAGAGCCACCGTGGCTCCGTTCAGCACATATCGCCGCCCAAGACGATTGTGATTGGTTTAGAGAAATGCCAATAAACCAGAGCACGTTTTCTCCAATCCAGAAATGATGTGTGGGCTAACCAGACCTTCCTCCGCAGCGCTGTGGAGGAAGGTCTGGCAAAGCGAGACTAGAAACGTCATAACTGCAAAGCACACCTGTTGTCGCAGTTGAAATGTATCAGGTGATGTTCAGACCCACCCGGAAGCCTAACCCGAGCTCATATTCAGTAGGAAAGTGCTGTTGACCGTTTAGTGCCTCTTATCTATCAATCTGTGTCTGTATTGTTGCAATCTGTAGTCATATTTCTGAAACAAAGAAAGAAAAAAAGACAATTGTGTCGTGCACCATGCGGAAAAAAGCATCATGATTCCAGGTTAAATAAAGACAAGTCAGTACACCTCCAAATAACTAATTTAGTGTATTCAGAGAGCGTATTAGTCAGAGCACAGCAGGTCACCTGAACATGCAAACAGTTCCATAGGCTATGTATGGAGAGTAAAGGTCCCAGTGAAATGATTAGGAGATACAACATGTGTTAAATTAAGTGTTAACAGAGGCAGTAGTTTGCTATTAGCTGTTCAATTAAACTATGTCATTTAAGAAGTCGTTCTAATATATGTCCACCCCGTTTAACGTCTTCTATATCTCTCAGTTTTGTGGTTTGCTGTATAGTGAGACATTTAATTGCAGTGCATGTCACAGGATTTCACATAGCAATGAGAATGTGTTCTATGAGTGTTGATGCAGTTATATGATGTGGTCACATGAGATTAGATTATTAGCTTTTTCATAACTTCTTACTTATCATTTATTTTCCTTTGTTTTCAAGTCAAGTCAAGTGGGTTTTATTGTCATTTCAACCATATACTGTACACTGTATATAGTGAGACGAAACGTTTCACCGTGGATCAAGTGGTGTTACACGCTGAACATGCTGAGCATGCTGTTACATTTAAAATATATAAAAAACGACATTTGAGACAGGCTACATTTAGTGCACACACATTATAGATTATACATAAAGTGCAATTACTTAAGACAGACAAGGGGCAGGACAATAGACAACAAAAGACTAGTAGACTTGTGTCAGAGCACTGATTGTTATAAGTTTGGTTCACCGTGATGTGGAGGTAGAATATATAGAATTTAGCAGCAGAAAAAAAGTGTAGGAGTGCATTTCAGTTCAGTGTGAAAAAATTGCATCATGTTTTGTTGTTCAACAGTCTGACTGCTTGAAGGAAGAAGCTCTTCCCCATTCTGGAGGTGCA
This sequence comes from Zingel zingel, assembly GCA_023566125.1. Lineage (NCBI taxonomy): Eukaryota > Metazoa > Chordata > Actinopteri > Perciformes > Percidae > Zingel > Zingel zingel. The sequence goes on from CM042314.1 coordinate 29,578,622, forward strand.
GGCAGTTATACTGTGGTACCTTCTACCTGATGGCAGTAAGGAGAAGAGTGAAAAGTAAATAAGAGAGTGTCCAGTTACAAGGTAACCTTGGTTCTCTGAGTGAAGAGACTATATGTAACTCTGTGGAGAGATACTCTCGATACAATAGAGAACATGATATTTTTACTTTTTATTTTAAAGTATGTTTATTGTTCAAGATAAATAAAAAATAAAAAAATGAACACTCTCTCTCTTAGTTGTGGTTGATGCCTTCAGACACAAAGCAGGTGATAATCTGTACTACTGCAGGAACAACATGCTGCATTGCCATACAAGAGGTACTCTTTGAGTCATTGTTTTGCCAGCTGTAAAACTGATCGACTTCCTTATGCAAATATGTGAAGGAGGGAATATGTGTTGTGTGAAAATATTCATCGTTGTAACGCTGCAGTTTTGCCAGCTGCACGCCTTCCTAGTGCTGCTGTACAGCTGCTGTTATGTGATTCTCTGATATCTCTCGGTTCAACTTATTCAAAGGGGCCACATGTGTGCTGTTATTGCAGACCTGGGTGGTTAATCTTTATTGTCAAGGGGAGAATACTGCAATGCCAATCGCTGCACAAACTGTATTCAAATCATAGCTATTGAGTTAAATACTGTAGATTAGCTCATCTCCATACATATAGCAGAACATAGCTGAGATCTACTTGAACATTCCCCACAAATATAATTCAAGTAGTGGAACATAAATGCAATGTGCCATTTTCCCTGTGACTTCTTTGAATTTACTTGTCATTCTTTTAACCTGAAATAGTTGTGGCAACAAATGAATGTAGATATTCCAATCTCAAAAGTCAAATTGCTGGCAATAGGCAAATAAAATGTGGACTAGAACAGGCATGACAGGTATTAACCTAGGAATGTACAACACAGTGAATATGTACAACAATAACACTAATTTCCACGATGATAAAAGGTCATTTTGATTTATGGATAATGCCTGTCTGCATATATCAGTGAAATAAACATGTGGGAAGAGAGTTGAAACATGAAAATAGAATTTCAGATAATAGTCCCAGAGAGAGGACCAGAATGTGCTTATTAGTATTAGTTTACAGCAGCGGCTGCTATCGTATGGCCCTGAGCAGGTATATGTCTGACAGGCAGTGAATACAGCAGGCTCTGGCACTATCTATCATATCCTATTGTATTCTAACAACACATTGTTAATCAAATCAATACTTGAATAAACATTGGTTCCGACAGAGAAAAGGTTTTGTGGGGAAATAATTAAATATTGTAAGATTTTATTGCTCTCCTTTTACCCAGATTCACGAGGTTGCCAGCCTGCTTCCTGATGTGTATTCACAGCCTCGCTCCATTGTGTGCCCTCCAAAGAAAAGAAGCTACGGAACACAATGTGTTAACCAGTGTGTAATCCAGGGTTCACAATTACGCAGTATAGATGCAAAGAGCTCATAACACCCTTCACATTACTGAGAGGTAATCCTCTAGAATGTCTTCCATCAGTTTTTTGCATCATGTTTTTGTCTTCTGACCACCCTATTTATGTACTACTAATTAGCTTAGCAGGATACAACCTGTACAGCTTACGAGCCCCGTATCAATTCCTTCCATGATCCTCGACGTCCAAAACAAAGGTTCTTAAAATCATTTATTTTGACAATATCTGTGCTTGGCATTATATGGTTAAGATAAGGGAAACCAAATCGTAATCATGGCGTTGTCACATGAAATAGATTCATTTTTCAAGGTAAAGACAAATTATGTTTTCTGGGCTGACAGGAGCTTCAGATCATTTATAAGGGAAGTTACAAACAAAGTACTTTTTGGAATTTAATTCAGAGGACATGTTGGCATGCCAGGTTCACATGAGTCAGCTCCCAAAGCATCCATGATAAAATGAGCAGGGCTATTTTAAGGTAAGTACCGTTTTTTTCAACCTGGACCCTATGCTCCTATATTTTTGTGTCTAAGTGACTGATGGGAACAACAATCTTTGACATTGGTCCAGTATTAAGCAAGATTGCTGCTGTCGGCAGTCAGCAAAAGAAGCTACAATGTAAGTTAATAGGGCAATTGTGCAGCTTGTATTTACCTTCACAAAAGTGCTCGTTTTGCCGCTGACAGGATCAGATTAATATTCTAAGTGTCTGATAACATTATGGAAAGGAGATCTGAGGAGCAGTTAACCATAGTCCTCATAAATCTACCAGAGTTTAGAACAACACAAAGAATGAGGAACGGACATCCGGCCGAAAATGAGGGATATCCGATGGAATTTCCGGCGGAACCTGAACAATCCCGGAAATGAAACGTTGTGGATATAGACTAGCTTTGTAGAGATCATGGGATTTCCCAAACTGAATAAATAGCCTATCGCACATATTAACACAAAATTGCTTTACTAGCTCTATTCCGTATAACTAAGATATCTGCTGAAAATATATTTTTTTTTCCATCGACAGGTTTAGCAGCTATTTTTACCATAGCGCCGAGTCACATGCACTGCTGATCCAAACATTTCCAGTAACAGTTAACTCCACAACGTTGTAAAAACGCAATAAGTTGTTCAATCCGATATATCACTTTCTATAAATATGTCGGAGAGTACTGTTCAGCATGGTGTGCTGTCATGACAATTTGAGCACGTTCTAAATGTCCAGTTGACCAATCAGATCGCCTGATCTACGTATTGTATAATGGATATTTTCTTACTTTTCATCTCCGCAAATAGTCATGATGCACCTCCTTCCTTTTTCAGCACTTCACCACTGATGTATTTACCATGGACAAAGGGCATGTTTCTTAGGCTCACAGACACATAATGTCATTGTCTCCATAACTGGTGATTCTTTTCTGCCCAAACGCTACCATACAATGAAGTGTTCCTCTCTTTTCACACGGGGATGGTTAGTGTGACCTCCCAGCTCAGACATGGCACCAGTCTCCTCTGTCCCTTTTTTAAAATGTTATCAATGACCAGACAGCGCTGAGAGATGCAGCCTTTGTGTCTTCTTGTCCAATGACATTTGCATCCCTGCTCAAGCGCCCTCATAGAAAGGTGGGTATGTTAAGGCGGAAACCGAGATGCAGTTGTCATTTCAGATGTCATCGCGGCATTCCCTGCGTCCCGTTGACATGGATGCAAAGGCCTGCAATCTGTTAGCTTTTACAGGGCCAGGGCACAATTATTGCAATGTTCTCCATCTGCAAATAGAGGGGGAGCTGTCATCTCTGGCATACATGTCTGAGCACTGTTTGGCTGCTGAATGGGAGATAGGCCCTCTATGATTGCTATGAAAGCTGAGCTCAGCCTTTCCTCTTGAAAAGACAAATGCAGAGAAGAGGAGAGGATTTACCCCTGGGAGAACAAAGAAAACTACAAAATCACTTCTGTTTTGCAGGGGGCTCCGATTGACGAGAACACCCAAGCCAGATCCTTAAAATAGAAAGTTAACAGCTCATGTCACTCAGCTGCTGACAAGCAGAGGATAAGAGTCCCTGCTATAATCTCTGTGTGTTGTATCTGAATCCCTAAACAGGGACAGCACAAACTACAGTGGTAGGGCATTTATGGAAGAAGGGGGTCCTAGAAGCTACTAAGTGGTTCCTATCTTGTTTGGAGAGCGGGCTCTCAGTGCACTCTGACTCATGCTGACACATGCACTCCAGTGACAAAGCCCAGAAATGTGGCTTCAGTTGTTCAAATGAATAAGGTGCAGATTGCACAGCCTGTGATCCTAATCAACTGTTTAATATGTGCATGCAGGGCTTTAAATTGACACCCTCCAACCCGCCAACTGCGGGTAAAAATGAACTTTGGCAGGTAACATTGTAAAGTTAGGAGCCAGTTTGGCTGGTGATGAATGAAGCAGATAACTCTGCGTCTGTTTGAATCGACCAGCTGCAGAAACGATGGGACAAGTCAGAAATTTGGGCAGTTTCTTTTGGCTTGGAAACATTATCTTTATCTGGCAACACTGGTTGTAGTTCTAATCCTACATTTCCCATGAACACTATGTTGTGAAATGTCGTACAACCGTTGGCTACGTGCCTAGCGTGCCATATCGATGACGAGCTAAGCTGAAACGGAGAAAACTAACAGAACGGTGCGAAACAAACTAGATTAGATGAAAATAAAGTACAATTTAGTTAGGAAAAACTCAAACATGTGGCTAGTGGAAAATCTGATTGGCTGGTAACTTTAAAAATCTACTAGCTATGTCTGCTGGTGATCAAACAAGTTAATTTAAAGCCCTGTGTGAATGGTTATCTTATTGAACTGTTTGGGTTGTGCGTCAAATTAATCTCTTTCATTTAGTGCTTAGCTTAGTATTGTTTACAGATCTGCAATAAAGTATCACACTTTCAAACTTTTTGGAGCAGGTGCAAAACCAGATGGTCTCACCTTTCTTCAACAAGGAAAGCAGTAAAAATATTCACACCTCTATGTTCTTTAAGTAGGCCTACAATGTATGCTCAGAGAAATGACTAAAACTATGACTAAACACTGACAATGCAGACTTCTGATCCGTGAACAATATGCTTAAACAAGACTGAGGGCTCTATTTTGGTGTCGGCGCACAGCATGAAACGCCTTCGCCAGTTTGGTATCTTTGTGCGCCCCAGTGGGAGGAGAAGGGCAGTTAGAAGGCGTAGTGATGTCAGCCCAGCAGTGTAGTGCAATCTTGGTGGAAAAAATAAGCGTGCCTGCTTCAGGCAGGTTGACAGCTCAGTACATGTGTGTTCCTTATAATGTATTCACAAAGCCCTGTAATCACACACACACACACACACACACACACACACACACACACACACACACACACACATTTCTGATTTGGGCACTATTGCTAGTCAGATAGAATAAGGATGAATGCGAGACTCTTTACAGCCATCCAAAGAGAGCAGCTATCTGTTCCATTAGTTTCAGTAAACCATAGAAACCTTCATGCTCATGTGCAGGGTTGGGAGTAGGGCTGAACGACATGCGGAAAATATGTGATACGCGATAACGTTGTTGATTATTACGATAATGATATTACTTGCAATAAATATACAGATATTAAAGTGTACTGCACTTCTGCTGCTTTCAACAAGTTGCTAGTTGAATTTAAAACAAATGAAAGGAAATCATTCACAACATTCTTCTATTGCACAAATTGAACATTTAATTGAATATTAAAGGGAACTACTAAAAAAAAGAATGACAATTACATTTTAAAGTGCAGTTTTCTACTCATATTTTCTTTCAACTAACACAAAGAATCTCTCAGCGTCTTTTGCTAAATGGTTATCGAGCCATTATAATGATGCAAAAACAGTATGTTGTGCAGCCCTAGTTGGGAGGGTTAAAAATGTATTCTGGTACAATTACTACTTACCAAGTAAGAAATGTAGTCAGTAACCTAATCCAAGTTTCACAATATTCAAGTAATGGCATTTGATTACTTTATGTTACTTTTGATTAACCTCAATACTAAATATGGGCATCACTTACACTGTACTGTGATGTTGTTCTTCTTTTCGGCTGTAAATACTAAAGAACAGTTAAATGTCCACCCAGTGAGAGCATTGTGTTAAATGCCATAATGAACAATAATGAACTATTAGCTATGGTTTCACTCCAGACCAGAGTGGTGTTTTGGGAGACCCGTGAATGTTGCATGTATGTGCACGCTATTATTCTTTATTCTTAAATGTGTTTTAAAATCGTAGTCCTGCTAATAATCCCCCATTTTTACTAAATGTATCGGTAATCTGATTACGTCCTTTTTCTTTAACAGAATACACTTTTTTTATATCCTAATAATGTTACTCTCCAAGCCTGCGTATGTGCACTTTAACCCTGTTGTTTATGATGAACTATTTTATCACATACACCATCCTTTGCCGTTTTGAGTAACTCCTGTTTGAGTAATATTTGCTCAAGAGCTGTTTAAGGAAATTATTGAACCTTTTTTTTAATGAAACTACATATTTCAGAGCTGTTCTTAAAGATGGATGTCTTCAGAAGGAACTGATGGGTTGGAGCTGAGAGCCACAGACAAAAAGGAGAGGAATAGAAAGTATAACTCGCCACTTGAGAAGTTACAGCCATGTTTCTTAAAAACAAATCTGTCTTGTCTATTCTCAAATTTGGTTTCTGTGAAACGCATTTTTGGTTTTGGTCTATTCATGAATTTGTTGACAGTAGGAAAATTATAGCATAATACCAGCTTCATCCTTGAACAGCTTGCACTCTAAGATATAAATTACTTTATCCCGTAATTAAAAAACAAGAATTTTGTATGTAGCTACAGACAAGAATACACAACATTTTCTCTTATTTCAAATTCTCTCAGATAAAGCTGCTCAATTAGTAAACTTCTGCAATAAAATCTGTTCTTTAAATAATATAAAGGGGTTTTTTTCCCTTTTGATGCTTTTTCCAACATTTTTTCAGTGCTTTTTAAAAGTTTTTTTCCAACTTTTTTTGATGCTTTTGACTCTTTAGTGTTTGACTCTTATTTTGATGCTTTCAAGGCTTTTTTGACTTTAGTTTTCTCCGGGAAGCTAACTCCGCTCCCTGCCTTGAAAGTGCTGTGTGTTAACACCCACCCTGACCTCCTCCCTACGTGGCTGCGTGCTTATAAAGCAGCCGTCAATGTAGTGAATACAGCAAAAAAAAACATGGAATGCTTACGAATTACAGTGCTTAACTTTTCGTAGCTTTTTGAACGAATTTCTCATGAGAACAGGCTGTGTATTTATGACTGATTCCATGTTGAAGTTGTTGATTGGTGCAGAAAAACAGTCCCCTCCTACAAAAGATGGCTTCACAGGATGGAACACCATTTGCCTGAAGATGGTCTAGTACCAAAATGGCGCACACTTTTATATATTTTTTGCAAGTTAGAGTGTGTGGGAGTTTATTTTGCAGCGGATACGTTGAATTGCACCATGGTTCATTTTGATCATTTGCATTGCCACTTTTATTCTATGTAACATATGGCTCACTCACCCAAAACTGAAACTCGAACTGTAACGGAACACCACAAACACAAAGCTGGCAGCGTGTAACAGCCGTGTGCAGCTGTGACGCTGCCGTGTCAGAGCTGCTGCTCTGACCTCAGTACTGGACATTCTGTAGCTGCAGAATCATATATATTTGTATCGGTTTGTCTCATAAAGCAGCATGCTGCATAATCAACACAACACATATAGATGGTGTCTCATACATATAAAAATAAGACAGTATTTTACAAGTAATAGGACCTATTTTACACCTTATCTCATTATTTGGCTAAATGTCTGTGGACACATGAACAGTCCACCCACACTGTATGTGATAGCGTAAAAGTACAAATACGACACTGTGAAAATACTCTGTTACAAGTAAAAGTCCTGCAGTGAAAATGTTACTTAGTAAAAGAATGTAAGTATCATCAGATGTAGTTAAAGTATTAAAAGTAAAAAACAATCCTCCCATTGTAGAAAGAGTAAAGGATCCAACCAGTTGTGTGTGTGATGGTCTGATCATCTCAGCTGGACTTGTAGCCGTTATATTGTCGGCTAGTTTACTTTAGAATAAAACATCTGATTTTATAAACTACATGTGTTTTGTGTGCAGAAATCTTAATGTGTAAAGTAACTAGTAACTAAAGCTGTAACAGATGAATGTAGTGGAGTAACTAAAGTAACAAGTAACTAAAGCTGTAACAGATGAATGCAGTGAAGTAAAAAGTACAATATTTCTCTATGAAATGTAGCGGAGTAGAAGTAGAAAGTGGCATGAAAAGACTCAAGTAAAGTACAAGTACCTCAACATTTGGACTTAAGTACAGTACTGGAGTAAATGTGCACAGTTACATTCCACCAGTGAGGGTAACATGTTATTCTAACACCATGGGCATAAAAGCGCTGCTATAACTGCTTCCACTCTTCTGGTTTCAGGCTTCAGGCTTTCCATCAGATGTTGGACCCTGGCTGCAGGGACTCCCATCCAGACACAAATGGGTCCAACCAGGATGCTGGGGGATCAGGTCTGGCTCACAGCCGGCCTTCAAGTTCATCCCAAAAGTGTTAGATGGGGTTGAGGTCAGGACACTGTGCAGGCCAGTCAAGTTCTTCCAAACCTAGTCTCGTATTACCAGACCTTCCTCCACAGAGCAGCGGAGGAGGGTCTGGCTAGTCCACACAACATTCCTGGATGGGTGAAAAACATGCTCTGGTTTATTGGCATTTTTTTTAAACCAATCACAATCGTCTTGGGTGGCGCTATGCCCCGGACGGACCCACGGCAGTGTACATGTCCTGTTACTGAACACTGCTAATCCATTACTTTCATGTGAAATGTTTTATGCTGCTGTCTCGGCCAGGACTCCCTTGTAAAATAGATTCTGAACCTTCTGAAATGGGAATATTATTAAAATAAAGGCCAATAAAAAATAAAAAGTCTGTCTGAATAAACTGTAACAAGTAAAACTGGTTGAAGCTGTTGAAGAGTCTGTGACGTGTGAGGAGTCTCCAAACCTCTACCCTGACCTGATGCACGTCAAAAGATTAATTAGCATATTATCTGAATGCATTCATTATCCAATGTCTACTGTAATGGCAATCTCACTGAATCATCTGATGGAAACTACAATTACCCCATTACATAAGCACTAAATGGAATCCAAAAAGGCAAACATCATTGACCCAGTTGTTTACAGGGCGGCATCCCAGGTCACATTCACTGTCATGATCAACGATGTACAAGTGCCTGAACAGGCCCATATGAATGAACTGAATGGGCACTAGTGATGCTCTGTGAACAATACTCCTTGAGCTCAGATAATGACATTGTTAACATTGTTTGGTTATTTAAGTAAACTACTTGAAACTGATGATTCAAAGCCCCAGCACATCTTCATTTAAAAGCACTCAGGTTGTAATTTTCAGCACATCTGACAACTTAGCCAACATTAGCTACAGTATGCTCTTCCCATCAGCGAGAAATTAAGATGCATGATGGGTCGCACTGTAGCTATTCACTTCTGATGTATCCGATGCAGACATTAGCTGCCATGTGGGTATATATTGAAGACATATGAAGACACAGACTGAGCAGTGGTCACAGCTAGGGCTGGGTATCCTTCCCAAAAAAAATTTGATACCGATACCGGTTCCTGAACGGTACACGTTACGACACAAATCTTTTTATTTATTTTCCAGCTCCTACTACATGAGCTGTCTCTGTGTAACGTAGAGTTTCTCCTGCGTGTCTCTACGACGTGTAACGTTAGACAGCCAATCACAGACATTATTAGATCTTGGTAGAGGCATGCTGCATGCTGATTGGCTCACTGACACTGATGAGATTTACTCCTAAGGTATTAAAATTGGGTATTGAATGACGATACTTTACAATACTTTACAATACTTTAGAGGCAATTCGGCCGGAGCCTAAAAAGAATTGAATTGGGTACCCAGCCTTAGTTACAGCTGCTTGTAGTTCACAATTTTTTCTGCTTACTCTAATTGGATGGGAATTATTATGAAATGAACCCCTGCATCGTCCATTGACCCTGACCTGTCCTCCTTTGTCTCCATCATAAAACATTCCCACGGTCTTTGATAAGTATTTTGAAATCTATTCTAATTGCAAGATATATATAATATTTTAGGATGCATTGGATATTTGCTGCAAATAGTTATGGTCCATAGAGGTTGGTTGTTTTTTAGCAAAAAACTGATCTTAACTCCAGAACTGTTATCTGTGCTAAATTGATAATTTTTTTCAAAATAAATATGAAAATGTAAGCAACACATTGCCAGCAACAGTCATGCACTTCAGAAGATTAACCATAATAACCAGAGTGGACACTCCATGAGCTCCTTGGACCAAACTGTCAAACTCATCTCATAAAATATCTCATAATCTACAAGATAATTTAATACAATTTTTTAAGACCTCATGAAATAGGCCATGTTTCTTAAAAACTTAGATTGACATGGTTGAAATATTAAAAAGACATCTATGGAACAAAGATAAACTTACAAATGTACATGTAGCAGAATACATTAATTAAACTATGCCAGTTTCCCTTAGATTCATACCTCCTCATGCACTAAATAACTTAATGAAAATGTAATTTCCATTGAAATGTTTGTGGCTGTTCTAATGAACTAACTCATTAAAAACTTACAAAGCAGCTGCAGGTGCAATGATCAGACTGTAATTTTTGACGGCTGGGGAAACGATGAAGGAAGACTATGACACTGGATGATAACACCAAATGTCAGATGTAATAAGTCTCAGTGTGACTCTGCAGTACGTGGGCTGTCGTTTTTAGACCTGTCTCCAGGCAACAGACTATTATTTTAGTCTGTGGATAGACACTTCAATCGGATGTTGCAGCCAAATAGCTTTGAGTTACTGCATAAAATAACTCTGCAAACATGCTCTCTTTGTTTGAACACGTATGGCCGCTGTGTTACTGTATGTGCCACGGCCAGTTTGTGCTTGTATTACTGAAACCAATGGTGCATAGCTGGTTAGGTGGCTTAACAAACGAAGGCTGAATCCCAGGAGCATTCCCTGCACACTGTTATTTGATTTGTTCTTGCAGCCACAGCCTAGTCCTGCCTAAGTGCTGTACAGAGGCATATGGCCAGGCTTGTGCGGGCCTAATTACAGGCATTATCTCATTCACTTTTGTAAGGGACTGTTGTGCCATCTTCCATTTATTTAATTAGGCTTTTCACATATTAGAAAGACCCAGTTTGGGCTAACAAATGTAACATATGGGTTGAGAGAACGTGTTGCAGGGTATTAAAAATATATTCTGCCTTTTTTTCTGATGTGGAGCAATTTGTCAAGCAATTAGCCATACTAATTAAATTTTTGTAGCGCTAATCAAACGGATATGCTAAAACATTCTTTACATTGCCAGTCCACTGTCTGTTCCCATTTAACTTGATGGCTTAAAAGAGCCTCCTACTCCTGGCTTCCACTCCACTTGATCACCTCATTTGCATTTTATATTGGTAAATCAAATTAAGCACCCGTAGCTTTTAACATGATTGACTGCGGCCAGGGCTGCTCAGATGGGACTTTTTCTGCACAGAAAATTAGACCAATTTTAATGCGCAGGGCAGAGAGCCCAGCTCCGCTCACATTCAGCAAATCACATTCACTCAGCTAATTAAAATGATTTCCCCCCTTCTTGTCTGTGTTTGCCAAGGGGCTTTGATAGATTTGCCCACCTGCTGTTTTACTGTACGTCTCGTTCCCCTGCCCCCCCCGCCCCCGGTGGACGCCTCTCACTCACTGTGGATCCACTATTCCCAGGCCGCCATGCATTATTACTGTTGTACTCTAATGTAGCCATCAGCGTAGCCAATAACCAATCAATAAGCCTCTGTTTTCCGTGTTTAGCTCCTGATAATACATTTTTTCTAAATGGTATTGACATACACAGCTATATGTCTGGATGGTTATTGTAGACATTTGAAAATAACTTGTGTATCCCTTGATTACGGTGTAGTACAAGCAGTTATGAGACTTATATTTGATTCAGTTACACTTCATGGGTATTTAGTGGTCAAACAGCAGACAGGCTCAAGCCAACATCACGCACAAGTGTGTGATGTTGGCTTGAGCCAAAAGTGACCTGGTATGTATCATATATTGATCAATGTTGATGTGTAATGCATGGTCGTATATTGCAATACACTCCCCTCCTTTAGAGACAGGACTGCAGCTACTACTAAGGACACTGCTGTCATGTCCTCAGTATTTTCTGTTGCAATTTGGGAGGGTTAAGCAACTTAGGTGGAGTTAACATGACACAGCTAAAAACTAGGGCTGTCAGCATTAAAGCGTTAATCGCGATGCAATTATGGGCCGAGCATAACGCGTTAATTTTTTTAAATTGCATAAATCGCATGCTGGCATTTGTTAATTTATTTTACACTTCACTCGGCTTTGCGTGGTGCCTAACAGGCTACTATTTTGACCCTTTGCAGCACCGTTACTTATCATCAAGCTGCCACTTCCTCGTAACACATCCTGCTGCTGCAGGCTGCAGGCATGATGGAGAAAGACAGCAGCAATGAAATCCTGAATTGCGCTTTTTATTTTCAGAAACTCCCGGACGGCTCGTAGACAAGTCGAAAGCCATATGCACGTTGTGTAAAGCTGAATTAAAATATCACCGAAGCACGTCAAGCTTGAGCTACCACCTACGGAGCTAAGCATATAGTTCAGTTAACATGATGCTACCCGCTAGCATGCTACCCACTCAGGCAAAGCACTATTTTGGAGAGTGCTACTCACCGACCTGTGGATGAAACCAAATCCCCAAAGATTACTACAGCTCTTTTTTGGGACAGGGGAAAGTGTTTATTTGAGCGGGGGAAAGCTATTGTAGCAGTATAAAATGATGGGCTGTATAGTAATGCGATTGTTATTTAATTACAGGAAATTAATGTTATTATTATTATGAGTACTGAGGTGTATGATGAACTATATTGTAATGTATGAGTGTGATTAGAGAAAATATCTGCTGAACCACTATACATAACAAAACACCCTGTCACGTTGGTTTCTACCAATTAGCGTAATTGAAGGGCCTTGTTTAAAGCGAGGCTTTTTGTGCCCTCGGGAGAGAGTCGGGAGAGTGTCAACTTGCTGACAGGTTGTATACACGTTGCTTGTGCTAGTTAAATTGAGAAACCCAGTGGTTAATTTTTGTTTGTTTGTTTTGGAAGTTGTTTTTTATTTTTGGCAGAGTGCTGGATGACGTATTTTATAGCACTGTAAATAAATCTACATTTTCACCGCAAATCCACGTTTGTTGGCTGTTTGCTGTGTCTTCACCCCATCACCACCCATTCTCAGTGTGTCTTGGAAGACGGGTCCAGCTACGACAGGCAATGTCGTACAGACGGCTGGCCAAGGATGACGAGCAGAAGGAAGAAGGAGTCAGCGGGGAAGAACTGGTGGATGACCCTGGTGGAGCACCAGATCTCGCAGCTTTGTATAGCCTATTACAGAAGTCCCTGCAGACCTAGGATCGCGAGTCATTTAAGCAGGAGCAGAGGTGGTGAAGTGTGCAAGTTCAGCTCAACAGCTTTCGGGATGAGCTGGAGCAGAGAGGTGCTGGCGGAGCTCCGCCACCAGCCACCCTAACAGTACCGGCAGCGCCACCAGCAGGCCCGCAGATGCCTGCAGCACCACCGGCGGCACCGTCGCCAGCAACGGGGACTAGAGCAGCCGTACCAAGGCTGGAGGAAGGGGATGACGTGGAGCAGTACTTGACTACATTTGAGAGACTGGCTACAGCCTACAGGTGGCCCCAAGCTGACTGGGCTATTTTCCTGGTGCCATATCTGACCGGTAGGGCACGGGCTGCATATGTAGCCATGGATCCGTATGACGCAGTGGATTACTTCAAGGTGAAAGATGCCATCTTGGCAAAATATGAAATATGTGCAGAAGTGTACCGACAGAGGTTCAGGGACCCAAACCTGCAACTGTGGGAGACACCAAGAGAGTTTTATAACCGGCTAAAAGAATTGTACACCAAGTGGATTAAGACAGCCGAAAAGACTGTTGAAGAGATCGGGGAGATCCTCATTTTGGAGCAGTTCCTCCGCTCCATGTCACCAGATGTGCGGGTGTGGGTCAAGGAGCATGACCCACACACTGGGCACAAAGCAGCAGAGCTTGTTGACTCTTTCCTGGCTGCTCGCCGTGGACCAAAGGACTTCCGCCAGCAGGGCCCAACAGACCAATGACAAAGGGTAAGTCTGTCAGTTATGGGGGTGGAGTTGGTCCTAGAGGTAGCGAGCAGAGTCGAGGGGGTCCAAGCACCAGATATTACCCACCACAGAAACACTCACGTCAGACATACCAGCCCGCCTACAGCCATACCCCTCATGAGTAGGGACAGCTACGTATGTCACTATTGTGGTAAGCCAGGACACCTTATTAGAGAATGCCCTGTCAGGAGAGCAACAAGTTGTGTGTGTTCCATCCCTAGGCTTATTAAAGACCCTGTGTATGTTGGCAAGGTACAGACCATAGAGGTCACAGTGAATGGCAGGCCAGCGAGGGCTCTTCTCGACACCGGCAGCACTCAGACTCTCGTCCAACCCCACCTGGTGGGTCAGCCCAAAACGCTGACCGGGGAATGCCTCAGAGTGTGCTGTGTCAATGGAGATGAGCATGAGTACCCTATAGCCGACATCTGTCTTAAGGTGCACAAACAGACCTATAGGCTAAAAGCTGACGTTGTTAAGGGGTTGAGCCATCCAGTGGTTTTAGGCCAGGATGTGCTTATACTGCCAGAACTGGTGCAGTCTACTCTGCCAGTGAGTATGGTTGCTACCAGGTCTCAGACAGAGACAGATAGCCAAAGGGAATTAGAGATGATGCCATTCAGCCAAGAGGAGATCAGTTTTCCAGAAAAGATTAAAGCAGTGAAGACCCGTCAGCAGCGCAGATGAGAAAAGTTGTTAGGCACTGTTAGAGTTATGGCTGAGTCAGAATCAGAACCAGTTGCAGGGGAAGATATATGGGAAGTTCCCCATGATTTAAAAGAGCTGCAGAGGCAAGATGAGTCCCTAAAAGAGTCCTTCGGCAAGGCTACGGTAGTCGAGGGGGTGAGCACAGGTCAGGCAAAAGCTCTTTTGGGAGAATTTTTCTTTGTGCAACAGGGCCTGCTATATCACCAGCCTGAAGGGAGCAGCAATGCGCAGCTAGTGATCCCCTGTAGCCTAAAGCCAAAGATACTGAGCTTAGGACATGACATCCCCTGGGCCGGTCATTTGGGAAGTGTAAAAACACTTCAGAGAATAGCTGGCAAATTCTTTTGGCCTGGCATTTATAAAGACGTATACAAATACTGCAAAACATGTCCCACATGTCAGATCTCAAGCAAGCACAAGGTCAAGCCATTCCCACTTAAGCCTCTCCCAGTTATTGACGTGCCATTCACTAGGATAGGGATGGACATTGTTGGCCCCCTAGAGCGCACACAGGCAGGTCACCAATATATACTGGTAATCTGTGATTACGCCACCCGCTACCCCGAAGCTTTTCCGCTACAAAAGGTCACAGCTAGAACCATTGCGACTGTACTTCTACAGTTATTCTCCAGGGTAGGGATTCCCCAGAAGATTCTAACTGATTAGGGAAAAGCTTTTCTGTCAAACACAATGAAGCAGGTGTATGGGTTGTTAGGTATTAAGGGTATTAGGACCACTCCTTACCACCCCCAGACTGACGGACTGGTAGAAAGGTACAACCAGACCTTGAAGGGCATGCTGAGAAGGTTTGTGGCTGCCAATGGCAAGGACTGGGATCATTGGCTCCCCTACCTCATGTTCGCCTACAGGGAGGTTCCCAAAGCCTCGACAGGGTTCTCCCCCTTCGAACTCCTGTTTGGTAGACAGGTAAGGGGCCTGCTTGATCTCCTTAGAGATGCCTGGGAGTCACCAAAGCCTACCACCACCAACATCCTTGCCTATGTCATCACCATGAGGGAGAAGATGGAAGAGATGACCACCCTGGTGAAGGACAACCTTCAGCAAGCGCAACGGACCCAGACCAGTTGGTACAACCAGAAAGCAAGGCAACGAACCTTCCAGCCAGGCCAGAAAGTTCTTCTACTCTTGCCTACGGAGGAGAACAAGCTGTTGGCCAAGTGGCAGGGACCTTACAGCATCAGCAGGAAGCTGGGGCCCATCACCTACGAGCTGGAAATGCCAGAGAGGAGAAAGCAGCGGCAAGTATTTCACATTAACCTGCTGAAAGAGTGGCACGAGAGAGAGCTAACAGCTGCTGGTACAAGCAGTGAAGGAGGAGGAATACACTCCAGAGCAGTTCTTCCCTACAGACCATCCAGCAGGAGAGATTAACATGACACATCTTATGCCACAACAGCAGCAGGAGTTGTGGGCTGTCATCCCTGACGGCCTCTTCAGTGACCAGCCCGGATCCACATCCATGGCTGAGCACAACGTCCTGCTGAAGGACACTACACCACTCCAGCAGCGGATGTACCGAGTTCCGGAGCAAATGTTGCCTGCCCTTCAGGAGGAGCTGCAGGTGATGCAGAGACTTGGAGTGATTGAGCGGTCGGAGAGTGCCTGGAGCAGCCCTGTCGTCCTTGTTCAAAAGAAGGATGGCAGCATGCGCTTCTGCATCGACTTCCGGCAAGTAAATGCTCAGTCACACTTTGATGCATATCCCATGCCCAGGCTGGAAGACCTTATTGAGCGCCTTGGGAAGGCGCACTTCATTTCCACCTTGGACCTGTATAAGGGCTACTGGCATGTGCCAATGGCTAAGGATGCCAGGCCCTGCACAGCCGTCAGAATACACCAGGGCCTGTTCCAGTTTAAGGTGATGCCGTTTGGCCTGCAGGGGGCGCCAGCCACATTCCAGCGGTTGATGGATCGTGTGCTGGATGGGACTGGTGCTTTTGCAGCTGCCTACTTGGACAACATTGTCGTCTTCAGTGCTACCTGGGACGAGCACCTTAGGCATCTTGGTGAGGTGCTACAGCGCATACATCAGGCAGGACTGACTGCGCAGCCCAAGAAATGCGCTTTGGCCCAGCAGGAGGTGCAGTACCTGGGACATATCCTAGGTTGTGGGGTAATCAGACCCCAGAAGGACAAAATTGAGGCTATCCGTGACTGCCCGCAGCCCCAGACCAAGAAGGAGATCCGGTCCTTTTTGGGGCTTGCTGGGTGGTACCGGCGATTTGTGCCTAACTTTGCAAGCAGAGCTGCGGCCCTCACTGACCTGACCAGAAAGTCTGGTCCGGTAAAGGTCAGGTGGGAGGAAAAGCATGAGAAGGCCTTCAAGGACTTAAAAGAGGCTATGTGCAGCGACCCTGTGCTGCAGAGCCCAGACTTTACCCAGCGATGGAATGTACAGACCGATGCCTCTGGAGTTGGTCTGGGGGCAGTACTACTCCAGGGTGAGGGAGAACATCAACGACCAGTGGCTTTCATAAGCCGCAAGCTGTTTCCCCGGGAGACCAGGTACTCAGCTGTGGAGCTGGAATGCCTTGCGGTAAAGTGGGCACTGGACACTTTCCGGTACTACCTGTTAGGTAGAGACTTTGTCCTTGAAACGGACCACTGAGCCTTAACATGGCTTGGCAAGATGAAGGACACTAATGCACGCATAACACGTTGTTTTTGGCTTTGCAGCCCTTTAGATTTGAGGTGCAGTTTAGGGCTGGCAAATAGAACTTGGTGGCAGATTTTCTGTCTCGCCACCCCAGTGGCGATCCTCCAGAAGAGGAGGGAAATGTGAAAAGGTAGAGCCCCTCCTTTTCCCCAACTCGCCTGACATTCCTCACAACATTTAAACGGACTATCTTATCCTACATGCACAAACACGCACGCACACACGTAGCGTCTAATGTTTGTAACTACACGCGGTGCCGGCAACCGCGGCGTGATTCATTAATGCGCAATCTTTATTTACACAACTTTCAATTACTCACCAAACATCTGTAAACCACATAGCGAACGACGCGGTACCCGTCGACTCTGCTCCATAACACATTTCATTCTGTTAATCCGTACATTGTGCACGCAAACACCAACAATACAGTGATAGACCCTACTTTCATTTCCTGGTCCCGCATCAATTTGTTTCCCCAAGAAACACAAGCCCATGACAATTGCTAGTTTTATTCCCTGTTTGGGACAGGGGAAAGTGTTTATTTGAGCGGGGGAAAGCTATTGTAGCAGTATAAAATGATGGGCTGTATTGTAATGCGATTGTTATTTAATTACAGGAAATTAATGTTATTATTATGAGTACTGAGGTGTATGATGAACTATATTGTAATGTATGAGTGTGATTAGAGAAAATATCTGCTGAACCACTATACATAACAAAACACCCTGTCACGTTGGTTTCTACCAATTAGCGTAATTGAAGGGCCTTATTTAAAGCGAGGCTTTTTGTGCCCTCGGGAGAGAGTCGGGAGAGTGTCAACTTGCTGAGAGGTTGTATACAGAGAATTATTGAAAGAGGAGATTTTTTTTTGCTTGTGCTAGTTAAATTGAGAAACCCAGTGGTTCATTTTTGTTTGTTTGTTTTGGAAGTTGTTTTTTCTTTTTGGCAGAGTGCTGGATGATGTATTTTATAGCACTGTAAATAAATCTACATTTTCACCGCAAATCCACGTTGGCTGTTTGCTGTGTCTTCACCCCATCGCCACCCATTCTAAGTGTGTCCTTATCGCCACCATCCTGTGTGGACGTGGGCTGGGAGGTCAATTTTTCACAAGCATATACAGCAGACAGGTAAAAGTGCATAGACACACATTAAAACACATCAACAATACAGAAGAACCAAGCACATGAGAACATACTCTGTATGAACACTAATATAGCAACAAAAACACACATTAGTACAGATTATGGCAGCATATTGGATTAGTCAATAGCCAATGTTTTATAGATTTGGAGATGGATTTGATAGATGTGATGTTCCTTAGTTCTGTGGGTATGGTATTCTATGTATGGGCTGCTCGAAAGGAAAAAGCTGACTGTCCAAAACTACTTTTACTACTTGGTATTTTACAATCCCTTTTGTAGATGCTCTGGTGGATGAATTTAGGGTGGGGCCATACCATGGAAAAATATGTTTACATTCAAGTAAATTATCTGCAAACTTAATGTTTCCCAGTTTAACACATCATACTTAATTAAGGTTTTACAATGGTGATGTGAATTTGACTTTTTATCCAATATTTTCAAGGCCTATTAATAAAGTGTTTCAACTGATCATAATGTGGTCCGTCCTGTCTGTTTCCAGATAGTAATTCATATGGGAGAAAATCATAGCATTATTGTATAACTGTGAGGTCTGTGTGGTTAAATTATTACTAATGTTCCTAATATGCCAAGTCAAATTTGATTTTGTTCACGACCTTTTTGACCTGTGTTTTCAAATGGGAGTTGCTATTATTATTATTATTATTATTATATATCTGAACTCTTGGACCACTAAAAGTCTTCTCCCTGCTACTGTAAGATCTGGATCTGATAACATAACTAAACAGCTAACTAAATACATGGAATATAAAAAATATATAAAATATGTTGTTTGCGGAAATTTTCAGTTAACATTTAATTGAATCAGTTTTCGAACACTGATTAAACATTGAACAGTAGAGCATTTTTTCAATGTAGCCATTCCAGTATAGTACAGGATTACAGCAGTTTAGTTCAGCAATAACACCTGCTGTATAATAATTAGGCTCCTTTGAAATTACTGATACAGCTGATACAAAACATGCTTCTGATTTCTGATGATTGTAAATTAAAATCCATTATAACTAGCTCAGCAGAAATGGTATGTTCTATCTTCAGAATATTTTGAAAGAGAAATCGAGTTACGTGAGCTGGGGGAGGGGGACAAAAAAAGCGAGGAGGAGAGAAAATGCTGTTCTCTAAGGAGTATTCCCACTGGGAATAATAGGTGCAGCACAGTGCCGGCACCAGGCGCTTCCCCGGAACGCAACAGTCAGCTTAATTGCGGCTTTTAGGATCATTACTACTCCCATGTGAATGTCAAAATGGACAAGGCTAGTGGGCCTTTGACAAACAGGCAACCACCACCCACCGCCCTGCAGTTGCAGTCACAAGGGGGCAGGCCCACAACCGAGAGGAAAATACGGGCCGGGTTCGTTGTCCTCTCTCCCTCCAGCCAGAGGGGGAAAATGCTACAGAAGGTCTCGGAAAAAAAACAAAGCCTTGCTATCTTTCGACAAAGACAGTTCAAAGAGTAAAAATCATCTGTCAATCTCTCATTTGCTTATTTTTATTTATATATATATATATATATATATATATATATATATATATATATATATATATATATATATATATATATATATATATATATATATACAAGGGTGTGGTTTGAGAAGTGGGGGGGAGGGGGGACACTAAACAGTGGGTCTGGGGCATAGGCGTAGATTTCAGGGGGGATGCAGGGGATATGTCCCCCCCAATATTTAGAATATTTCTCTTTCTTTTACTGTGTGTGTGTGTGTGTGTGTGTGTGTGTGTGTAATTTCTTGTTATTTTGTTGTCTTTTCTGTAGATTTAAACTTTGGAGCTTCTGGCTTTAACCAGGTCTCATTATCTATAACTAAAGACATTTGCACCATACATTTATGCAGAAAAATTCACCAGAATGCAGGAAATGAAGTATTTGACGCTCAAACTCTTTTGGGGGAAGACCAAAACAGGTCTGAATCAGTTCTACGATCAGTTGAAACACTTTATTAATAGGCCTTGAAAACATTGGATAAAAAGTCCAATTCACATCACCATTGTAAAACCTTAATTAAATATGATGTGTTAAACTGGGAAACATGATTAAGTTTGCAGATAATTTACTTGAATGTAAAAAAATGTCCATGGCTCTACTCTCTCTTTTACACCTCCAACCTTTGCAGACTCCAGTTGTCATGGCTGCAAAGGGCTCATTACAGATGGGCTAGTTGAGGAGCCCATTCATCATTCAAGAGCAGAAGCTTGCATCCAACTCAAGAGCTGAAGGGAAGTGGCTATCCAAGAGCCTTGGCCTCATCCCTACAATCATCCAATGAGGTCCTCCATTAAGCACTATTCCTCATAGTGTGGAATATAATGTAAAGTACTCCTTTTCTAAAAGCTTTGTCAAAAGTCTTCACTTGTCATAATCCTGTCACTGATGCCTCACTTCAGTTTCTCTGACCAAGTTGGAGCTTACCGTTTTTGTAATCAAGTTTCTGAGGGTGCTTCGTTTATCTTACTGTGAAGTAATAAAATATGGCAACATTCATTAGTTTTACTTTAAAGACACACTCACTTATTTGGAATATATTTGGAGTTCAGCAGCTTGCTGTTGCTTTGTGTTATTTAAACCCAAGGAAATTGTGTGTGTGTGTGTGTGTGTGTGTGTGTGTGTGTGTGTGTGTGTGTGTGTGTGTGTGTGTGTGTGTGTGTGTGTGTGTGTGTGTGTGTGTGTGTGTGTGTGTGATAGAGTGTGTGTATGTGCGCGCGTGCGTCTGTATGTGTGTGTGTGCTATATTGTGTAGTGTACAGAAGCAGAAACCAAAAGGATAAGTCCGGTTATATTCAACATGTTTTTTAATCAATAATAAATCCCAATAACAATAATGAATACTAATAAGTAAATTATTGAGTCACACTGTGGCACTGGCTGACATGTTTCTTCATCACCATGCACACGCAGTTTTTAAAGATCTTCAGCAGGAAGCTTTTTGCATGTATTTTAAGCCAATGTTTCGCTTTTTATTAACTCTGTGTCAAGCATTGTGTAACTGAGTGCTGATATGTGCTGTATGAATAAAATAACAATAAAGGCAAACCAATCGAGGAGTATCATTGGGATGTGAACTCTCACTGTGTGCCCCCCCCCCCCTTTCTTTGCGAGCAATGGCCAAGTTGTTGAACAAAACAACTTTGCCTGAAAAGAACCATTAAAAAGATGGGGGGCAGAATCAATTTCCTGGTGTGGTATGCATACCGGGTAAGAGCCTTTTCAATGATTTTACAGTCAAGCTTGTTTTGGTTTCCAATGTTGTTGTGCCAATTTTCAGTGGTGACCCTGTGACAAATCCAACCTATCAAAACAAGGAAGGTCAAAACTCTCAGGTGTTGTGCCCGTCTGAGTGCTTTAAAGCCAAGTGCGTTATCGTTTTCCAGCTGGAGAGAGGCTATGATAGTAGCAGAGGATGAAGGTTAGCAGACAGCACATCACTTGGAGTGCTTTAAAGCCATACCTGATTTGTTTTGTAGCGCCGCCACTCTGCCGTGTTTTGCACATTCATATGAGGAGAGCGCCAGGCTAATTCCACGTTCTCCAGCGGCAGCGATGCAAACAGCTGGAGCAGACCCAGAGGGGAAGCTGCTGTTAGCCACACTAACACGCTGCACTGTGTGGGCGCCTGCAGGGGCGATAAATCACCACATCAGACTGTCAAACTGCAGCAAGCAGCATGTTCTGTGTACAAACTCTTCAAGTTAGTTTTAAAATTGAGTTCGCTATAGAAGAACAGGACTGAGATTGATTTAGGATCTGGAGAAAAGAAGTCAAAAAGCATTTTCAGAAAAAACTGAACTCTGAAGCCAAATAATTTATTTTATTTGTTTTGTTGTGTCTGAAGACTGAGTGACAAAGAGGAGCAGGCCGACATACACACACACACACACACACACACACACAGAAAGGCCAACAGCCAATGGGAAAACACCAACACTACGGTCCAACAATATGGTCCAGCCAAAAAAATCAAAAATAGGTTTTAAGATCTTGTCAGTAGTTTCTCTCAGGCTGTGACATGCTGTCATATATTATGATGTTCCCATGACTTGTCAGTTTTTTTCTTCTTTCTTTTTTGAGCTGTGTGAGGCTGTACACTGTCAGAGGAGCATTATGACTCACATGTTTCAGTTGGTGTGGTTACAGTATACATATTAGTTATGTTCCCAAATACAGTATTTGGCAACACACAAATAATGCAGTCCATTTGATTACGGTCAGTATTATTTATTGCATATAAGCATGTGGAGGAAACAACAATTATAGTCCAATAAAAAATAACTTGTTTTTTTTTCACAAAAACAAGCAGGTATTTGCAGTATGCATGTTTAGACCTACAAATCACTTATTCTTTACATTGTATTATATAACAGTTGTGTGCTAATGCAGCTGTAAGTGCAGCCTTCTTTTATTAAATCTATCACATCCTTGTAGTGTGTCCATGATTCTGAAATTTTCCTTATGTGCATGAGCAAAAAATATGTGCTTGCAGAGTGGAGAAGGAGTTTGGGTTGATAGCTCTGCTTATGTATCTGCTGAATATGGACACTAGGGGTGTGAATATTCACTGGTCTCACGATTCGATTCCAATTATTGTGTCAACGATTCAAATCGAATAGATATCACGATGCATCCCGATGCATCCCCTCCTCAATATATATTGCTACACATGATTTTCATTAACAAATTCAAGCAGTCAGATATATCTGAAGTCCCCTTTTCTGCTCTTCAAAAAGACACTTCCACAATGTAGTGGAGTCTGAACACAGCAGACAACGGACAAAAGGAAAATCAACAAGCAGCATCAGTAGGCAATAATCGATTATGGTCTATCACTGCATAGACGTAGAATCGTACATGTCCGCATCGCAACACATCGAAGCAGTGATTCATTTCCACACACCTTATGGACACTGTGGACAAAATAGACATTAGGGGTAAGTCTCAGACTTCTAGTACAGAACACACGTTAGAAGTCTCCGATGGAGGATCCCGATGCTGCTCAGATGAAGACCTCCCGCTCATGAGCCCCCTAACCAGCCTGCAGTGCCCGTGTGGAACTGGGGGCGCCTCCAAAACTAGGTCTTGAAAAAAAGTGGGTCATTAAAAATGTATTGTCATCGTATATATTAATTTTGTCCTGTGTAAATAGGAGGTAAGATTAGAAGACAGCCAGTGTCCGCTGTTAAAGAAAATAATTAATTGATTAACGTTGATGACGGTGTGCAGCTTCTGCCATGTAACACCGACTGCTCTTAATCATATCTGCATCTGACATGAGATCACACCGAGGATGTCAATGTGTGAAGGTAGAAGGCACTAAGTGTGTGTGAGTGTGAGAGTGAGTGAGTCCGCGACCCACATTCACATAGAAACCTAACGACTGCATGGCTACAAGGAATAATGGAAATGTGTAGTGAGTCAGAAAGAATTAATGCATGGCAGTCCCAGCCTACTGGCTCCCGGAGATAATGAATTAAGGTGTACCTCTGTTTAATTTCTAATAGGAGCTATCTGCTCTGGACATCAGCCAACAGGCTTGAAGTAGAATTAGGTGTTTCTAAAGCTTTTCCTCTCTGTGTGAACATATAGGCCCAGGACTGTGTGTGTTTGCCTAGGTGTAGTCAAGGGCGTAGGTTTAGTTTCAACATTGGGGGGCACATTATAACCGGGGAGGTCTGGGGGGGTCGTACCCCAAAAAATTCTGAGCGCCAAACACTTCATTTCCTGCACTCTAAGAAATAAATCTGTAAAATGACAGAACAACTTCTGGCAGCTCATTACCCGGACTTTGCCCTGTAATTAAAAAAAGAGAAATGTTGCGTGTAGCTGTAGTTAAAATACAGAACATTTTCTGTTAGACCTATTCAAAATTCTTTCATACAAAGCTGCTCAGATAGTAAACTTCTAAAATGTTGAAAGAAACAGCAGATGTCGGAAAAGCGTCAACCAAAACATCAAAAGCAGTGGACGTAATCACCCCAAATCAATCATATGTTTTGAGGGGGAGAAATCTACCTCTTCTAAATATTCTAAATATCCCCCCCGAAATCTACACATTGGTCTGGTCTGCTGTTCTCAGTTTTGTAATGCAACGAAGTATAAATACTTTGTTAATGCACTTAAGTAGAATTTTCACATATCTGTACTTTACTTCGTTATTTATATTTCTTGGAACTTTCATTTTTACTTCACTACATATCCTAAATACAATGTATACTTTTACTCCGATACATTTCCCCTCAGCATCTTCATTACTCGTACGTTGGAGTGAAAGATTCTCCACAGAAAATGAAAATTCTGTTTCTGTTTTTCTCTTTGTTGATGTCAGACTTTGAGTTTGATGTTTAAGAAGGTGTCGATGCTTCACTATTAGAAAGCCACATTAAAGTTCATATTCAAAGTAGTTCAGTAGTTCTTTTACTTTTTTGTAAAAGTAAAAAAAAAACATTGACAGTGAGTGATTGACAGCACTCTAGCACTCTATGGATTGGGTGCGGGGGGGTTACCAGGGGGGCCAATCAAATTCCCCCCCCCCCACTCTAAACCCACCCCTGACAGCACCATAGGCCAGACGCAAAAACTCGGCACATTCACAGTTCTGTTATATAAATCTCAATCACTGTGAAATTGTGCGTACCACCCAGAGCTTGAATCAGCACCCACAGTTGATTACCTCTTTGCGTTCCACCAGTTGTGTCCTATATGTGAGAGAACGCTGTATACGCGGGCTGAAGTATGTCGGGGCGACACATTTTCAACACATGCACTGCTTTTATAAATACCAGTTTACGTGTGTGAAATGTTTATTGTGTGTATGCATCATTTAAAAATCAGACCCCAGGACGGTGTGAGTGGGACTGAGTCAGAATAAAGTAGAGTGTGTGTGTGTGTTGATGGTGATGGAGGAACATGTCAGCCAGTGCAGCAGTATGGTTCACTGATGAGTTTGTATGGCCCAGAGGAAGACGAGATACAGACTGTGATACAATACGTGTTAGTAGATACATTCTCTGTTGGTTTGGGTCTGCACGGTATATGATGACAGAATATCACCAGACTTATTCTTTCACTAAATTAATGGTAATGTTCAATAGATTATCATCATTAAATACCTTTCATAAGAAGAGAAAATGTTCTTAATTGTGGTTTCTATCGTACGAAAACATACCTGTATGTCTTAGATATCACATTATAAGAAGTGTTATTTAAAATAGCTTGTAATGCTCTAATGCACGTGTCAAACTCAAGGCCCGCGGGCGAAATCGGGCTCCTCGCAAATTTTGATCCGACCCGCATATGATTTGAGGTTCACAAGAAGTTCATGCCCGCCTAGTTGTGTGCCAAACCTAAAAGACGGTAAACTGTTTTTCAAACTGCAATTACATGGCACTTAAAGTGGAATTTGGCAAATTTTCCGACTTTAAAGGGATATGTCACCGTTGGAAAGATGAATAAATCTTTAAATTGGGTCACTTATGTAGTAGAAATGTGAAAACTTTTTAGAAATTGGTGGCTTCTACCGAGAAAAGCCAGAAAATGTGTTTTTGGCTCATGTGGATGAAAGACACCAAATCCCAGAATGCACTTGCTTCGCTGCTTTCGAGTCCACTCCCAAACCACGCCTACCATTTACAGACAGACAGACAGACAGACAGTAAGGCGATCAACTCAACTCAAGTGTGTTTTGTCATTTCGTCCATATACACGAAACGTTTCCCCGTGGCTCAAGTGGTGTTACACAATTAAAATAAATAAAAAACAACATTATATAAAAACAATATACGAAACAGGCAACATTTAGTGCACACACATATGCTCGGTAAAGTTCAGCTAACACATAGCTACTAGCATTAGCGCTTGGTGGGCTGTAAACACCGAGTATAAACACAGCTGTAAATTTGC
The DNA here is from genome assembly GCA_023566125.1 of Zingel zingel. Taxonomy (NCBI): domain Eukaryota; kingdom Metazoa; phylum Chordata; class Actinopteri; order Perciformes; family Percidae; genus Zingel; species Zingel zingel. The sequence continues at coordinate 29,604,873 of CM042314.1, forward strand.
GTGGAATGTAGCCTGGTCGGCATTTAACTCATAAACTCCACCAGCAGTTAGCAGTTAGTTGGATACAAGCAGCAGTCTGTGTTAACACAACCCACCTCCACTAGTCTTACCTGGCGACAGAGCAGCCGGCCTGGTAGCTGGATAGTTGTTCAGCCATGTTTCCACAACAACAAGAACACAGCAGTCTCTGAACTTGCGTTGAGAGTTTGGTTGAAGTTGGATGTCGTCCAGTTTGTTGTCTAATGAGCGGACACTTGCAAGCAGGATTGATGGAACAGGTGGCCGGCTAGCGTTAGCTTTCCATCGGCACACTCATTCAACGTTCCCCGCTGATGATGTCCCTTTACCGAGCAGAGGCATCGAGCAGCACCTCTGGACTCCGTAGCAGGCGAGCGAAGCTGTGTGTAGTATTCCGTCTGTAATAAAGTGCCCTGCATTTTCTCCAATATGTACCAATGTATCCCGGTGGTACACGTGTGCGGTAGTTTGAATGCACATAATTGTTGTTCTAAAATTTCCTTCGGAATGAATGAATCTATCTATCTATCTACAAGTTTTCTGTTGAGAAGGGAGTAGCAAAAATTCAAGATGGCTGACGCTCGTTTTGGTTCAGGAATCTTCGGAGAAAGATGACAGTCCAACCCCCTATGGGCGGGTTAAAATATGCGGAAGTAGCTCCTACTACTGGCTGTAGTCCTTTGCCTCCGGGCAAAAAATCTTCCGATGACGCAAAAATCGTCGTTTTACGTCATCTGAAGACTTTTTTCCCAGACCCACAATCCAGAGATCTCTGGTCTCAGGGGGACATGAGGGAGGGAAGCACGGTCATTCAAAAATACTACCAGGTTTCTACTGATACAAAGCTTAATGCTAAATCGGTGAAGTATCCCTTTAAGACTCAGAAATGTCCACAGAACCAGAACGTTTGCATATTCAGGCTGTGAAACAGGTTACTGGAAGTCATTTGTGTGGCAGCCTACTTTTAAAAATGATTTGTTAAATAAAATGAATGGCTAACGAACCTGTTTGCTGACTTTTTAAGGGTTTTATTTGGACCAAACTGTAAGTGAGAAGGCTATATGAGACAATCAATACTATCAGTCTAAAATATTTTACTTTTTCGATTAAAAACCATGTCAATAAACTCTGCGTGTCTGGCCCTTGGTGTGAGTCTCATTTTTCCAGTGTGGCCCTTAGTAAAATTTGACACCCCTGCTCTAATGAGATCAGATGTTCTAGTCCAAAAAGATTGGAGAGATAGGGGGCCTTGTTTATAGAGTGAAACTACGAAATGTATTTTCCTCAACTCTTGGTTTAACACACATGTCTCTAATATAAACACTGGTTTTAAAAATTGTCAAATAAGTGTGCCCAAATGTGACTTCTTCCATTTAAAGAGCCTTTTCTGCCTTATGCTTGTGTATTCCCAGGGTGTGACATGCCCAGAAACTCTCCGAATACTTCGCAGTATTCTTTACTGTTCTCTGGGACGCAGCACACCCCAACTCCAAAAAGGAGTGTTTGTCAAGCCCGGTCAGAGGGCCACTGGTGTATCAGAAGATCGTAACATTGGATTTGTGTTGCCTTGGTTTCGGAGATGCTATCTGTGCGATGACTGGAGGCTCTCTAACACACTGCACATGCACTCAGTCGAACAGCATCTGTTTACTGCTGGTAAATATGACTGAACTGCTGTATTCTTAACAGCCTAAGCACGTAGACCCCAAGATAAAACTTTAATAAAACCATTAGTGAGAAGGTGCGCCATGTTCTGAACAGATGTATCTGAGTTAGTCTAATGCAGACTGCACAGCATTCACTGATATTGCTGGGAAATCTGAAAACATAGCATGCTAATAAACGTTAAGTATTTTGGGGGGTTGGCTTTCTTTGCTGCAAAGATTGTTTCATGTGATCAATGCTGTTTTTGTGTTTATGGAAGTGGTCTTGCTTTGCCAGACCCTCCTCTACAGCGCTGCAGAGGAAAGTCTGGCTAGTCCACACAGCATTCCTGGATGGGAGAAAAATGTGCTCTGGTTTATTTTCTTTAAACCAATCACAAACGTCTTGGGTGGTGCTAAGCTCCGGACGGAGCCCCGGTGCCTCTGCTAAATAGTCTCAGGAAGGAACTTGTTTTAATATTATACTTTTCTTTGATTTCCTATATTTTGTTTTAGGCCCGTAGTTTGAAACAAATATGTAACACCACATTTGCAAAAAGGTGTAGGTCCAATTAAGCTGTCAAGCTCCGATCACTCTTTAGCTCTGCCTAAATTGCTGCTGCTGCACTGCTCAATGACAGTGTCACTGCTGCTGCACGGGCACAATGAAGTACAATGACGTGCAAATAGCCAGATGTCACATAAAGAATGTTCATACTCTGTATTGAGTTGGCTGAATACCCAGTTCCTCTGGCTATTGCATAGAAAACTGAACATTTGAACAGTTATTGCGCTGAACCTTGTGCTTCCCAGTGCATATACTAGCAATCAAATAATTTGATTTGCGTAGGGAGGTCAATAGAAAGGCAGTGTCACTTTCATTCAACGGTTTGACTGGACATTGTCTCAGACTTCCCATTACTAACCTGGTGGGCTTTTTGGGAGTCAGGCGCCAGATATCTGGGAGGGTTGGTTCCCTTTGCTTATTTCCCATCCCAATTCAATGTGGTCTCATCCAGAGGCCCACGATTGTTTCCTTCAGCCTGCCCAGGGTACAGTGCTGCTTTTGTTCCATCCCTCCATCGGCTCCGAATACAGCCCCGGAGCCAGACAAACCTGTAGGGTATGTTATCAGGACTCTTTGTCCTGGTTCTAAGCTTCCCCTGCCCAGAGGAGAGGCACCACTGTAGGCACTGAGTCTGCCTCTGCGTTTCCCTCAGTAACTCTGCAAAAGCTCAACAAACTCAGCTAACACGAAAGCTGCTTCACAATGTAAATGTTTGAATGTTGTTTAAATGTTGAATGATTTCACAGGGAAGTCATACACACTTTGGACTGTTTGAACTTGATTAGTGCATTTTTCAACAACAACAAAATTCAACAGCATCTACAATTGTTGCTTGGATCAAGAATGGAGAGTATGACACACACACACACACATATATATATATATATATATATATATATATATATATATATATATATATTTCTAAAGTCATTTTGCGTGGTATCACAATCCATATTTTGCTTTTCGCGTGTCATTTAAAGCCATTTAAGCCACCTACACATGATAGGCGGCAAAACCGCTCTGAGTTGGCCGTTCCATTTATTTCCTACGGGGAGAGCGATGCCGCCCAACAACGCTTGGAATTGACGCTATGTGCTGCACTCAAAGTTCAAATTATTTCAACTTTGAACTTGCTGCCAATGACCTTTCAAGGCACAACCATGAGCGCAACCAATTCTAGAAGATTCCTGCGCTGCGCTTTGCCTCTCTGCTCTGCGCCCTACCTCGCAGTTTTTTCCGCGGATTATGTGTAGGCGGCTTTAATCTCTACTGATTTATATAGTGAAGTAGTATAAGGGGGATGGATGGATGGATGGATGGATGGATGGATGGATGGATGGATGGATGGGTCAAACAAACAGAGGCCTTTTACCAAGGAGACGGCTGTTTGTGTCCCATGTGAAACTAAGAGTCAACATTGATTATTTTTATGTTGAGTCCTTAACTTACACTTACGTACAGTACGTAACTTAATTTATGTAACAAACATACTTATTTGAACCAAACCACAGTCTTTTTCTCTACCTTAACCTAACCTAATTTAGGAGTTTGGTTTGAAATCACAATGTTAGCTTGAAGCTCATCTTAAAATGTGTTGACATGACACGCAAAATGTCCTTAAATGTGGCGTACTATTTTATAAGCCTTCCCAATAAGACATTTATTGTTTCTCTGCTTTTGGAAGTTATTGCTGTCAAATGGAGTAAAACGGTATCCTTGGTGTGTCTAGATGTTTTGACTGGTTGGAAAGTGTAGAGTGAAAGTGCAACAGACAAGAAAAGCATTACTATGTGGGAGCAGAGGACAGCGTGCTGTTGACCAGCCCTCAGCAGAAGACACAAGGTCCAAAATAACAGTGAATCTTGACACCCAAATTGCAGTGCATTGGTGTATTGCTAGTGACACTCCCCCCACTGCATCTCTCGGGATGGCCAAACATGGAAATAGCAGGCAGACAGGCGCAGCGTGTGGCATTTTCCTCAATGTAGCAAAAAAGGCCAGAGGCAATACACTCTCACAGAGATAAAGCCGTCTGTCCCCGCTCACTCTCAACTTGTTCCAAGCATTCCTATTGGTTCCTATAGTCTCACATAGCCAGACCTTCCTCCACAGTGCAGCGGAGGAAGGTCTGGTTAGTCCACACAGCATTCCTGGATGGGAGAAAAACGTGCTCTGGTTTATTGCCATTTCTTTAAACCAATCACAATCATCTTGGGAGGTGCTAAGCGCCGGACACAATGACGGTGCCTCTGCTAAATAGCCTCAGGAAGGAACTTGTTTTGGTGAAATGTGTACGTTCAACGGTTGTTTTAGTCGTGCAACAGAAAACTCAGATTGGCCAGATAGTCTAGCTAGCTGTCTGGATTTACCCTGCAGAGATCTGAGGAGCAGTTAACCATAGTCCTCACAAATCCACCAGAGGTTAGACACACCGAAAGACACAAAGAATGCAACTGGAACAATCTGGAAATGAGACGGCGTCTATACAGACAAATCGATTCCAAACCTTGTCTTGCAAACACATAGTACAAATGTGTTTTGTGCTCGCTCAAAAGTATTGTCATTGAATTCATTGAAGATGTTATTGACTGATTCAGATTCAATGCATAGCTGCCCCAGAGTCGTATATCTGGTCTTTAAATCTGAAAAAAATACTGAGTACTGCACATCATGAGTTTCTGTACTTTTCATAGTGTGCCATTACTTGTGGTAAATGGTGTGCACAGGTTTGTGGGTAGAAAGCCTCTAATGAAAGATCTTCATTGAATTCAGCTTCTGCGTGTCTTTCCCCCACGGTTAACGTTTGTCATTAGCTGCAGTGCAAATTACACCAAGGCTACAGTATCACTGAATCTCTAACTTCATGGTCACACACTACATTTCATCATTTCATTTGCCTTCACAGTTGGAAACAAATCCTCCACAAACATGGTCATTACTCTTAATATGTATAAAATTCTTGATTCCAATTCATGACATATTTTCAATTAGATTTGTTGACACTCAACAACGACATAAAAAGTAATTAAAGTTCCTGCTATGAAGGACATTTACTGCATTTCATTATTTCGTATCCTGCATCATAAATATACACTATTTATGAATGTGTGTGTTTCTGTAGAGAAATTAATTTCAAATGTATGATGATGTACAGTAGTCATGTTATCTAAAAGCCACATGTTGTGTCGCCCAACTCCAGCACTAAACAGTGTTGTGTTGAAAAGGTCTTCTCCTTCTATTTTCTTCTGAAACACATGTAAAGCTCCCTGGACACAGGCACACCGGTGGAAATGTTCCAACTAAGTTGTAGTCCCAACTGGACATGTTATTTTAAGAAAGGTGCAGGCGGCACAATCACAACGTGACATTTAAACAGGATGGAACACTATTCCAGAAGTATAGAAGTGCTGAGAGTCATGTTTTTTGCAGTTAGACTCATGCTGGATTCAAACATGATTTCAGTTTGAGTTGTTGTTGCCAGCAGCGTGCAGTAACACTAAACACACTGCAAGAAATGACCGCTGCGTCCTTGTGTTTGACTTTGTGGTAAAATGCTTTGCTGTCTGTCAGCTTGTCCTCTGTTGTTCTCCCAGTGATGCTCGTATGACCTCACTGGCCCAGCCTTCTCTTAAAGTCCCAGAAAGCAGCGGCAGCATTGTAAGCAGCATGACAGCTTCTCCTCATTCACTAATTTTAATTAAGCCCTTACACAGGGCATCCCTCTGTATGGGGGAAAGCTGAAAAAACTGCCATTTAAAGAAATAAAAATAATTGAAATGTCTGTAATCCTATTTTTAGCAGCCGTATGTTTGTGTCACACAATGACATGTGTATTCTGTTATCAGCTTCAGTTAAGATAACATGACAAAAACAGTGCATTTCCTGTGTTTCACTGGCTTTTTTCAATTCCTGGACGGGGAGAAATTATTAAAAGAAATCATGGTATGTATGTTCAGTGCCCTGTCGTAGTTGATTCATGGAAACAACCATCTGTAGGCAATTTCTGTTATATAAAAAAGGTAAAGGAAACTTTTAGTATATATTGAAGCTTAAAATTGCACAGAGGGTCATAATGCATGTTATCCCAGCAAATAACATGCATTATATTATTATTGTATGGGACCTAAATCCTTAACCCAGACTATATATATATAGGCGTGTTTAATATTTCTTTTTATTTCTGAATCGGCTGTTTGATAGGGAGGGAAAAAAGCCACCGGGCCAGGAATATCCAAATTCCTTTCATTTCATATCTTACGACATGTTTTCATGATTTAAGATATGAAATGAAAGGAATTGTTTCAGAAGTTGCCATTGTGTGGGAATCTTCTAAAACAGAGATCTTCAACAGGGGGGGTCCTTAGAGTTACTTGAAAGTTTGTTTTAAAAAACTAATGTGTCTTACCATGAATCCAACATATTACTAGCAAATTGAAATCAGCCAATTTGTGATGAAAACCCAGTGATGAAAGGCTTACTGGCCTATAGGTAAGATAGCCAGCCACAGATACAGCTCATCCTAAGGATTCACTGTAACACATGTATATTTCACATTAAAACATGATGTATAAAATCCAACAACTATTATTTAATTAGTTTAGTAGCTAAAGTATGCAGTAATTCAATGTTTTTTAAACCAAGGACCCCTTAACTGAAAGAGAGATGGAGCAGGGACCCCCTACTATATATATTTTTTATAATGAAGTTGCATATTAAACTGGACCTACAATAATGTGTAGGGTGGCCTAAAGCCCATACCGTGCATAGAATACTAACCTATTAAAATAATAATTGTTAGCATGATTTCATAAATCATCTTTTAATGTTAAACATACATGTTGTACAGTGAATCTTTAGGATGAACTATCTTACCTTACCTACAGTATAGGCCAGTTAGCCTATCATCTGTGGGGATTTATATTTGATAATTATATGTTGGATTCATGTTAAGACATTTTAATTTTTGAAAATCTTTCAAAAATGAAAAGCAATTTAGAGGCCCCCCCTGCAGTGACTCTGAGGAGCCCCCTAGGTAAAAGGTATGTTTAAAGGCTTTAGGCCATCCAAACATCATTGTTAGCCCAGTTTAATATGCAACTTCATTTTATACAATATCAGTAGCAGGGGGTCCCTGCTCCGTCTCTCTCTCAGTTATGGATCCTTGGCTTAAAAAACGGTGAAGACCTCTGATCTAAAACAATATTACTTAGATAGATAGAATTAGATCGAACCTTTGCTGTCATTATACAAGTGCATAATGAAACGTCATCTGGCTTTCTTCTCAGAGGGGAACTAAAAAAACAAAATAGTCTCTCTCTCTCTCTCTCTCTCTCTCTCTCTCTCTATATATATATATATATATATATATATATATATATATATATATATATATATATATATATATATATATATATATGAAACACATTGTGTGATGATAAAAGATATCTCTCAATATCTCTGTTCTGTGAACATGGAGACAGATGACACTCAAATCAACATAATGCCATTTGGTTTCTTAATATTTCCTGAAAGGGATTCATGAGTTTTAAATCTAATTTGACTGTCAGATTTCAGATCACAAGAAAAATGAGATTCTTGGAGTCAGAAGCTTTGTTAAGGCCGACATGTTGTGCAGTGGGCTTAGTTCTGAAGCAGGCCACTGTAAACCGAGACAGCATCTGCACCAACATGACACCCAATTAACCACAGCACATCCATCAGGCCATTTAATAGATCTGATCTTCCGCCTTGCGTGTGTGTTTGACTTTGTATTCACAAAGAGGAAGAGGATAGTCAAACTTTCCTATATGTCCAATTTTGTAAATTATAGGCTATTTGAAAAAAAAAAACGAAACATTAAGTTGTGATAGAAAACCCACAGACCAAACTCCAATCGTTTTTATCTCTTTTTACTTCAGTTAAGAAAAGTTACACAAAAGGTGGCAAATTTGTCGACAATAAATAATAAATAATTTTTTTTGTTGCACGGGAACAAACGAAACATTTTTCTTCCAGAGCTAACGGTATTTTTTTAACTTATGATTAATTATACACATCTTTGGGAGAAAAAAAAAGTATTCTCGGACGGACAATGATTCACACAAATGTCCCACGAAAGCTTGTGGCAAAATAGAGGTATACCTTGTTGCAAATGCTTTAGAACTCGGGCCATGAAGGGAAATGGTGTAATAATTACCTAAAAATGAAGAAAACGCAGTGCTGTTCCCCTCCAACGGTCTATTAAGCCTACATGATGAGGTGCGTATCGAATTAAAAAAAAATCACCAGTCAATGTTTGTTTTTTTCTATTCAGAGTAGCGCACAGCATTTCGCAAGTATAGGATTTAGATTTCTCTCTCTCTCTCTGACTCTCTCTCTCTCTCTCTCAGAGGTCCCGTGTGTCGATGCAGTCCGGTTCATGTCTCTCGTTTTGGCAATTGTAACCAGGCGCGTGAACGTGCAGCACCGGGCCATGATGACGCATCCGTCCGTCCGTGTGTCCGTCCGTGTATCTCTCTCTGGATGGACATTAGAATGTGTGGCTGTGGTAAAATCCCATGATTGTCTTCACAGTGTCATAATACAACCAGGGGGTTGTTTGGTGCGGTCCGTCCGTCCGTCCGTCCGTCGGTCGGTCGGTCGGTCGGTCGGGAGGGAGGGATGGATGGATGGGGAGGATGCGGCGTCGGCGGCGGCGGCGGCGGCTCAGGCCTCGATGGGGCTGGACACCATGCTGTTCGGCGTGTCTGGAAGCTGGGACGACATGGACGCTACCTCGCTGCCCGTCGAGTTCGATCCCGGACCGCCCTCCGAGAAACTGACCTGCGGGACACCGGAGGGGGGAGAAGTATTCAGATGCTACACTTTAGTTAAAGTAGGGGAAACCGGGGGCAATTGTAACTTTTTTTTTTTTTTTTTTTTTACATTTTCAGAGAATCATACTAAACATGTTCATAGTTAAGTGTCATCACTCTAGCTTGTTTCTGATGGGAGAAATTGAGTGTGTTACAATTGCCTCCTGTTAAAAAATGCCCTCACACTGTAGAAATACTCACACATACAAACACAATATATACACGTAACAGATAAATGGTGTATCATACAATATAACAATAAAACAGTATTTAAGTAATTAGAGATTAGAGATTTTACACCCTATCTTATTATTTGGCCAAATGTCTGTGGACACATGAACAGTCCACCCACACGGTATGTGATAGTGTAACCTGTGGTGGAAGAAATAATCAGATCTTTTACTTTAGTAAAAGTAGGCTAATAATACCACACTGTGAAAATACTCTGTTACACGTAAAAGTCCTGCAGTGAAAATGTTACTTCAGTAAAAGTCTGTAAGTATCATCAGGAAGTTAAAGTATTAAAAGTAAAGAACTTTCCTTCCATTGTAGAAAGTGTAAAGGATCCAAACAGTTGTGTGTTAAATGGTCTCATCATTTCAGCTGGACTTGTAGCCGTTATATTGTTGGCTAGTTTCAAATTATATTTCTATCAGACCAAAGGCTGGCTACGGAGATAATATGGATACAGCCTTTTAGTCCATTTACTGTTCACATTATTGCCCAAAACATGCTAATATATCTGGCTATAGCAGACTGTATATAGGCCTATAATACAATAAATAAAAATAAACAATCAAAAAGACTTGAATCATTGTTTGAGTTTAATAATCCGTCACAGTTCATGAATGTTATCGGTGTCAGAGTTTGAATGAAAATGATTTATCTTATTCATAGGCTATACACTGTAATCTAAATTCCAACAAGAAAAGCAGACTTGATGGATTATTATTATTGTTTTTTTGTTTTATTTTGTATAATAGGCCCTAAATGAATGGGGAACCAGCGTCTGACTGGAAGGTTTAGAAAACATATCTAGACCTGGAACCCTTGTAGAAAAGCCTAGATAGTAAATGGGATTAAAAAACAAGTAAACACCATAAATGCTGACCAGGAAATCATCTGAGCTTAGGGGATGTATTGTGTTGGGGGGGGGGGGGATGGGGGGAGGGGTAACGTCTTATTTATAGGCCTATGTATCCATATCTAAATGAAAATGTTTACTCAATCCATGAATAACGCTTTCACTTGTCTAAACACATACAGCTCAGCTTTCAGAACAGATATCGCGCGTCCAGTTCTTGTCATGAAGATGATAATCCACTTCTTTGGCGAAGAAACGCACCTACACACAGCCTGCAGCGTCACTCCAAAGAATAATAATAATAAGAATAAAATAAAGATCTCCAAAGTTTAAAATCCATCATTGGTCCTCGTGTCACCATGGAGCATCCGTCACGGGAGTCCTGGCCATATCATAAACCGGCTTTCCAGTATATATCTCAGGATATAAATTTAACAGAAATGTATGAGACATTAGCAGTGGAGGGTACTTTTTAAAAAAGCATGTTGGAAAACAGACAAAAAAACATCTGCACCAACCGGTCATTGGATGATAATGATGATAATATTAATGTCCTAGGCGTAAACTAAATACAGCCTATACATTCCAAGCATCAGAGCTTTAGCGGCTTAGTGAAAGGAAAAAGACGCACCAGTTGTTGGAAGGCCGGCTGGTCGATGTCGCTCTGCAGGGCGAAGTCGCTGAGGACCTTCCAGGGCGGCTGGTAGCTCTGCACCTCCACCGGGTTGGCCTGGATGCCGCCGTCGTGCCGCTCCGGACTGGCCGCCACCATCGGGGTGCCCGTCATTCCCTGGATGTTCTGGAAAAGGACGACGCGGTCAGTACACACACCTTTCATTCTCGGTGTGTGTGTGTGTGTGTGTGTGTGTGTGTGTGTGTGTGTGTGTGCGTGCGTGTGCGTTGGGGTTATTGGGGGGGGGGGGGGGGGGGGGGGTGTTGGGGGCATCTGAAATGAATCCACCAGTCAATCAATAATCAAGCAAACAAATAAACAGAGAGACTCGGATTCATGTGTTGTGCGTGTGTGTGTGTGTGTGTGTGTGTGTGTGTGTGTGTGTGTGTGTGTGTGTGTGTGTGTCGACCATAACACTCCATCCCTTACAACGGCTCAGTTCATGCACACACATCCCACAACATACACATTGGGACACGTGTGTGATTTGGGGCTTTATGAATACAATTTGACTACAAAACTCATTGGTCATGTCCGCTTAAAGAGCCTATAGGCTACCTTAAATTTACTCCGGGGTTAAATATCTTAATGAATAATGTAAGAGCGGACAGAGATGCAACATTTAGGGTCAGTCTTGGTCAAAGAATACAAGACATACGTTTCCATCCAGCGTGCTGTCACTATGAAAGGCTGTCCCGTCTTATTACCGTCTTGTCGTTGGGCTGTTGCTGCTGCAGCTGCTTCATCAGGATGCTCCTCTTCTTGTCCTTGCACCGCTTGTTCTGGAACCAGACCCGGATGACCCGCGGGCTGAGGCCGGTCATCTCCACCAGCTGCTCCTTCATGAGGGCGTCAGGCCTCGGGTTGGCGTTATAGCAAGTCCGCAGCGTGTGCAGCTGCTTCTCGTTCAGCACTGTCCGGACCCGGGTGGTCTTCTCCGGCTGTTTGTGCACGTGAGGCCGCAGCGCGGGCTGCCGGGCCGAGATTGGCTCTGCTGTTAAGAAAGGACGGGAAACAACCCGGGGAAGGTAACATTACTGTGTCTGTCTGTCCCAGATAAAAACGACAAATTGTGCGAACGGACAAGATAGAAGACTCATAGAAGTTTTTGCCATACACGGTCCTGCAACACCATGCAATTAGTCCATATTCATCATCCTGATAGAAAGCTTTCTGGCTTAGTAGTAGCCTATAGTCTACTTTACAAACGCAATGTTGCTAATGTTATGTCGCCTATATTTTGCATAATAAAAGCAAAACTCGACATGCTACATTTGTCCATTCTGCGTAAATGAGTGCTATGGTAAACTGCCTTTAAATGCAACCATATTTGAGGAGGAGAACAGCGCAGCTCTGATTGACTAATCTGATCCGAGGTCAACACACAGCCTACATTAAAAGCCACGATACGGCAAACTAACCCTGCTTCCAACCCTTTCCAGACATGCAGAGCACCGCACAGTATGTCTAGTTTAGACCCAACGCATCCCGGACGCACAGTCCCCCCTCCAGCAGCGATAACTTGGTGTATTTCTGACAGCAGCGCCCGCTGTATCTAATCTACCGAGCCTGCATGGCCTGGCTGGACAGAGGTATGCAGAAAAGACTATGTAAAAGACAAAACAGCCTTAGGAGTCAAAGCAGAAGCAGTCCAACCTCAGACAGTCAAATATGAAAGCAGAGAAGCTCCACTTGTAAGTAATGGCACCAGGAGCAGCTTCCCTGTGACTGCATGACATTTACATTCAGACAGAGTCAAACCTGGCACTAAATCACTCTGACATTACAGTGGGAGTGTGGAGAATACTGCGCACACAGTGCCAATGTGAAATACAAGAGGTGCATCGTCACTCTGCTGTCTTATGGAGAGTCAACTCGGGAAGTCCTTTTCTGTTTAGTTTTAACGGACACCATGCCCAAAATCCAATTACGGGAAAAGGCTTCGGAACTTCGGAAAAAAGAAGAAAATCACAGCCAGATACGCCGAGGAGCAAGTTAAAGAACATGGTTTCCAGCAGTAAGAGTCCCCAGGGCCAGTCTCCCAGCATGCACTACTCGGGACTTTTACCTGCCATCTGCAGCGGTCTGGCGGGGTGCAGCGGACTGAGCGGGTCTCCGGCGCCCAGGCTGGCCCGCTCCACCACGTCGTGGTCGGCCCGGCAGAAGAGCCCGTCCTCCCGCAGAGCGAACTCGTCCCCCGGGATGAGCTGCCGGCTGCAGGCCACGCAGCGGAAACACTCGATGTGGTAGACCTTGGACCGGGCCCGCATCACGAAGTCGTTCTTGCTGAAGCCGATGTTGCATTTCGCGCATTTGATCCCGTACAACCTGCGGGACAGGCGCACGCACACACACACACACACACACACACACACACACACACACACACACACACACACGTGAGGGCGCGCGCGCGCACACACACACACACACACACACACACACACACACACACACACACGGTCCGATCAGCTCAGTCACTTACACAAATCTAATTATAATTATAAAATATATACAGTGTGACCGAAATAACACGATCGATAATTGGCTTAATAATTAGGCCTAGTTGTTATAATTATAATAACAACAATAATAATAGTATTAATAACAATAATATTATTAATAATAGTAATAATAATAAAAGCGTTTAATAAAATATAAAACATGTATTTTATAGTAGCCTAATTGTAAAACAATATTTTCATTCATTAGCATTGCTATTAGGCTATTATTGTTATCATTATTATTATTTTCATTATTGGTAGTATAAGATTATCAGTAGTAGTATGAAGTTTGTTTATGATATCGGTAATGTATTTCTGTGAACTTTTGTTGTTTTTTCTGGCTGAGACTTTAATCCAGTGTGACTGATTTTAGTCTTTAACTTTAACAGCCATTTTTTAGACAACAAGTGCTCAAGTTTTAGTCAAAGAATTGTGAACATGTTATGATATCACCACATCATGTTTCCTAAAAATAGCTGAATGGTGTGTTTATGATTTTGCATCGGACACATGGATTTATGAATGTGTTATGTAGGCCTGATGCTTTTAAATGTTTTAAAAATGCATCTGATGTCATGACAGAAGACACTGAAAAAGACATGGGTGCACGGTCTTCAACTAATTGTTTTAGCAGTAAAAATAATTATAATCATGATGTTAAACATATAAGGTTAACCCATCAAATTCAGGGTTCCACGTGACTTAAATCAGTCCGAATAATATTATCAATCTGATATTGTAAAATAGCCATAATAATATATATTTTTTTAAATCGCCGCGCAGCTCCAGCTCTTTCAGTGTATCTGAAGAGGGTCCCCCGTCCCGTCCCAACCCGTCCCGTCCCGGCCGTCCTACCTGATGTAGTCCCGTTTACAGTACGTCTTTCCGTCCCTGACGAAGCACGTGCACGACTCGTCCAGGTACTGGCTGCACTCGGCACATTTGAGACAGGCGGCGTGCCACTCCAGGTCCGGGGAGACCCGCAGGATGTACTGGTCGTGGATCTGGTTCCCGCAGCCCACGCACAGAGACACCAGCCGCTTCTCTGCAAGAGCAGCATCACACACATCACACACACACTTCCCTGTCCGCTGCAACAATCAACCAAACGGCCTTCAAATAATTTAATAGGCTAATACTAGGTTACTATTATTATTATTATTATTATTATTATTATTATTATTATTATTATTATTATTATTATTATTATTATTATTATTATTATTATTATGATTGTTTTTGTTGTTATGATTTATAGGCCTATTATTAAAATAATATTATAGGCTATATGAGCTATTATTTTTCGAAAGTCTGATTAAAAAAAGTCTGTAACATCCGCTAACTTAAAGCTTGACTGATAAAACTGTCAAGCTTTAAGCTGGTACCAAATACTAGAATAGGCCAGTTCTGTCTACAGCCAGCAAAACAAAACAACATCAACTCTCAAGTTTGGGATGAATTAAGTTCCAGGATCTCATCCTAACGCCGAGCAGGTGTCTTACTTTTCGGCGGGTCCCCCATGTCTCCCATGTCCACAAAGTAAGGCGACGTTAGGTCCACTGTCACGGCGGGCTGCGGCGCCTGGAAGCCTGGATGTGTCCTCCGCTGCCGGGGCTTGCCGGGCCAGGGGCTGTGCTGTCCGGCTCGGAGAGGGAGTGTGTGTGTATAGTGTGTGTTGCCGGTGTGTGTGGCGCTCTGATCCTGACAAGCAGCGGGGCTGACGTAGGACAGCAGCACGTCATCTGCATGAGCAGCTGATTGGCTGGTGCGACCCTGACCAGCACTAACCGAATACAACACACACACACACACACACACACACACACACACACACACACACACACACACACACACACACACACACGCACACGCACACTGGCACACTTATTGCTGCATATCATTTGTTTTCCAGCTTTGCTTTGCTCTTTTCTGTTCTGTTCATCTTCTCTCTGACTCGTTAGT
Source organism: Zingel zingel (assembly GCA_023566125.1). Lineage (NCBI taxonomy): Eukaryota > Metazoa > Chordata > Actinopteri > Perciformes > Percidae > Zingel > Zingel zingel. The sequence continues at coordinate 29,620,179 of CM042314.1, forward strand.
GTGCTGTTGATGCTGAGCGGACTGTTGTTTACATGGTCAGCTGAATGATTTCCATAAAGGAAAACACACTTCATTTGTATTTTTTATTTCATTTTTAACTTTCAATGTGAACCGGACATACATTGGACCATATAAAGGAAACATTCCTGGACATTCATTCTTGAACAAGGTCGAACAGGAAAAGTATTTATAGGCTATTGGAGTCGATTTAACAGTCATAATTATTAAAGCCTTGAGACGTGACTTAAACATATCATGGACTAGTAGCCTACATGGTGCTGTCAGGTGGAAACCTTGTATTTGCACATTTTTCTGCACTTCTCAGAAACTCAGAAACCCGCCTTGTTGTAGGCTAAGACAGTGACAACGCATTTTTTGGTTCAACCGAAGGAAAAAGATCACGCAGACATGCGGGGTTTAGAGCAGCTGATAGTGTGAGCCTAAATCAGGGCGTTGCAGGCCGGGACCCGCATACCAACACGCCCTCTGCTGTTAGAAACCTACTCACTGGAAACACACAGCAGCATCACGCAGAGCAGGGGACACCCCAGCACTCTCTCCCGATACGTCTTTAATGGAAAGGAAAGTGGAATGCAGCCCTGCTGCTGCTGCTGCTGTGTCATACAGTTAGTGATGAAGAGACGTTTGGCTGTAGTTAGAAACGGCCTCCACCTGCATTTTCTTTCTCTTCTTTTGAGACAGCACACATGTGAGGCTATACATGTCATAAAACATATTTAAGCATGATTAAGGCTAGCAAAAGAAGTTTGTATAAAATTATAAAACACAGATAGATAGATAGATAGATAGATAGATAGATAGATAGATAGATAGATAGATATATAGATAGATAGATAGATAGATAGATAGATAGATAGATAGATTTGCACAAATCTTGTAGAACATTGTAGATCAATATGATAAAATTCAATAGAATTTTAAATTTCTGATATCTCAGTTCAAATGTAAAACACATGTCATTTATGTGTAACTGCATTTGACATGTGATGAATTCATAAATGTTAATTCATCATTTGAACACAATTTCACATGTGCAAATACCTATAAATGTCCATGTGGTTCTCAATTCTTCACATGTAAGAAACAGGAATGACACTTTAGATTTTTTAAAATTTTAAATAGAAAACAATAGCCTAGTTTTAACAAAGGGCCGGAAATGGCAGCTAGAAGCAGAGTAGAATACACCTCCAACACATCAACATGTGTCAAATGAAGAAGAGTAGAGGGATTTGATTTGATTTGATTAGGATCCCTGTTCTTCCTGGGATCCATACAAAACATAAAACAGATATGAGATGAGACATTTTCAGACAAAACAACCACATGAAATAAAAATAAAAAAAGTATAACTAACAATATTCTTTCTCGTAAACATTTAACTATATATATATATATATATATATATATATATATATATATATATATATATATATATATATATATATATATATATATATATATATATATATATATATATATATATTTATAAAACACTAAGTTAATAAGCACTGAATATAAAAAAGTGAAATCATACAACATATTCCTATACAATTTTGAATGTCAACACTTCATTTCCTGCATTCTGGTGAATTTGTATGCACCAATTTGTGCCTTGTCTGCATCAATTTATGGTGCAATTTCTTTAATTATCATTACTTTTAATTTGTCTCCTGTATTGTTAAACTTTCATATGCAACTTTCATATGCAACTTGCATATATACCCCCCAAAATCATGCCTCGATACAATACTGTACGTTGCTTCGATTGTATTCTGGATTTAGGAACTGTGCAAAGTGCAATGAGTTCAGCAGAGTAGAGAGCAAGCCAAACAGAGTGGAAGACTCTGTGAAGGATACAAGGGAACAGACCCAGTCTGATTGTCTAGTTTCTAGCTGTAGAAAACCTGAGGAGATGAACTGGGGAGAAATGAGTGACAGGGCCTTGCTTGTCCCAAGAATATGAAGACTAAAGGTGAATGAAGATTTGCTGTCCAGACAAAGCCTTGCAAAAACATCAGGATCTTCTTTTAACTCATTTCTGCTTTCACAGTCTTTTATTGGACAGGCTTTGTTTTACAGTACTGTTAGCTCATGTAGTGATAAGCTGTGTTTGAAACCGTTCCCTCATTCACTCACTCACTATTCCCTATATAATGTTTATTAAATAGTGAGCTATATAGGGAATGACCAAACCAGATTTCAGACACTCACTGAAAACACATTGTTGTGTCAGGAAGTGCGCCGGTTATGTGTGTGAAAGAGGCATCATCAAACTAAAATACTTCTAATACGTCCCTGAAACAGAGTGAGCACCCAGGAGAATAGTAAAGGTTGTATATTATATATGTTGCATGTTACATTTCCACTGTTTAGAAACCAAAGGCTGCTCCATTTTTCATTTTCAGTTTTTGGCAGCTGCTTCTGCTTCTTCTTCTCCTCTGGGAAAACCAAGGGGGTAAGCGAGCGTCCACAACGTGTACCTCCTATGGAGCCATTTTGTTGCTAACAAGCCATCACCTCCCGTTAGCATCCCATTGACTGCCATTCATTTTGACATCACTTTGACAGAGAATAACTTTACATCTGAAGCGTTTAAAGACTCTATTTGTCCATTGTTTATTTCTAAAGAAACACAACAATGTATGAAAGGCTCCATTACCTTGTAGCTCACGTTATGGCTCCGTAGCAGACGTTTTTATAAAAATAGGCTAACGATTGGGTCATAACCACAAGACTTACTGTCTCACAGTAGAGGAATTACCGTATAGTACAGGAGAAGCTCTCAGGCAGTTTGGACTTCCATTAGCTGTTCAAGTTTAATTACTAATGTTAACTATCATGTTAGTGATCAGTAATTAGCCTGTGCCTATGTTATCTCCTTACATATACCTACGCTCTCCGTCTCTGCTAGATTGGGAATGATTGAGATTTCTCTTGGCACAGCTACCAGAAGACTTCCAACTTTCAGACAGGTTGCTCACGTCACATCTACGTCTTCAAGCTCAGTTGGAGGCTGCTCAGTAACGCTCAGCCATCACCGGAAAAGAGCTTCTAATGTCCTTCACTGGTCTCCGTCCAGAGACACGGGACCTGCTGGTCCATTCTTATATACTGTCTAGATAATGGGGAGACGCTAAGCTAACGTTACATTGATGCAGAGATATAAGATATATAGATACTTTGTTCATCCCGAAGGACATTTTTAGAGCAATAAAGACATATTTAAGAGTTTTGTAAATAAACATTTCAGAATTCTTTTGTACCTTCAAAGGCCTTTTTCACTGATCTCCATCCAGAGCAACGGGATCTGTTGGTCCATTTATTTTACTGTCTATGGGGAAAACACGGCTGCGTTGCATTGTGGTATACAGGAGGAAAATGTAGGGTACATCGTATGTACACTCAAATTAGCTGTGCATTGTGGGTATTTTATAGTGAAGTGAATGAAATTAACCACTACAAAATGGCAAACACACTATATAGTGCATTATTTCTGTGATGGGGGATGGTTACAAACACAGCTATAGTATTAACGGAGTTAGCCAGTTATGGCGCACCCCCATCCTATCACTGCTTCTCCCCATAGAAAGCTTACGCATACTTAGGCAGTAAGGTGTCGCAGCGTTAGCCTAGACCGGCGGGGGAAGGTGTGTAGTCACAATCGTCGAACACAGCCTCCCTATGCGGTTATAGTTCTTGACTACCGGGGCACCTCCTTTGACACACTGAGCTCCTCTCTCTTTCCATCTGTGTGTATTCATGTTCCAGAAATGCTTGTTATTAACCTAGTTCCGGGGAGCTTCCCCGGAGTCCGTATGTTCTTTGTCCCCCCAACACCATCATCTTGGATCATGAAGGCACCTACATCATGGTGGCAGCTGTCGCCGTGGTCCTGCCCTACGACCTGCTGTGCCCCATTACACCCTGCAATGCCCGGCGTCGACTTGCTATGTCCGGCCAACGCCCTGTTACGCCAAGATGTGCTCTACGACACCATGAACTATTACAGCTACTCTAGTCATTATCTTAATTGTGACTTTTTTATTGCCATTGTTCATCAAACCCCCAACCGGCATCGTCAGACACCGCCTACCAAGAGCCTGGGTCTGTCCCAGGTTTCTTCCTAAAAGGGAGTTCTTCCTCGCCACTGTCGCACTTACACATTCATGCATGCTCTTGGGGGAATCACTGGAATTGTTGGGTCCTTGAAAATTACAGAGTGTGGTCTAGACCTACACTCTGTCTGTACAGTGTCCTGAGATAATTCTTGTTATGATTTGACACTATAAATAAAATTGAATTGAATTGAGTTAGCAGCAGCACTGCCAATGCTGTGCAAATTTGACGGTTTCCATTTAGCGTGATTGGCCGCAGGAACACCACGATAATACCGTGGGGGCAGTTAGAGGGGGGAAGCCATTTGAGTTAGTTGGTCCAGCGTTGCAACAATGACCTCCTCCATCTTCTGTGGCTTGGCTTCATGTCGCACAAAGTAGTTCAGGGCATGCCAGACAAGTTGAATTGGGTTCAGATCAGGGGACCGACAGTTTTTTTCTGACGCTATGGTACTACAAGTATGTGGTAATAGTTCACTACCTTTAGTACAAATAAACCAACAGATCATCAAAAGGTACCTCTTCACAACTCTAAGTCCATCTGAAATTGACTGTGTACAAAACAAACATCTGGAAAGTCCAGTTTCACACTGAAATCACACAAAGGTCACACAAAGTACATGCATAACAGTAAATATCAAAGTAAAACATTTGTTATTTCACAGTTTTAAACATTGTAATAGGTTTGTTTCCAGGGCCCTGTTTCAGAAAGCAGGTTTAACAAACTGAGTAGTTAATTTAAACACAGTCACTGAAATGCTGTTTGAACACATTCAGACTATACGCAGCGTATTTAAAGAGCACTCACTTAAGAACTACATTTTGCAGCGACACCGCGATCCTGCTGACTCAGAAATATTAACATCAGTGTGGCCAATCACATCATGTGTGCAGAGTTGCAGTGTTATAAACGCAAAAAGGAAATGTCGAGGTTTTATTCTCCGGTCAGTTCTTTCTGTACAGCAGACCGTTGACAATAGTGCGCCCACTGCCTGGCTAATTGCTGCGACTCATAACATAGACCCCACACTTTGTGGTCAGAGGGTGTATTATTCTAAAATCCTGTCAACCATGCTGTCACCAGGATTTAAGCATTCTGCTGCCACCTATCGTCTACAGCCATCAAGCGAAGCCCAGACATAGTTTAGCACCGGCCATGACGATTCTGATTGGTTTAAAGAAATGCCATCGAACCAGAGCACGTTTTCCTTCCATCCCCGAATGCTATGTGGAGTAGACAGACCCTCCTTCAGAGCACTTTGGAGGAGGGTCTGGCAAAGCGAGACTAGGGATGTAGTGACAGACTGTGCCAATGAAAGTAGACTTGAGTGTTGAAGAAGAAAAGCACAGCTGAAGTGTCTGAAAGCCCCCATGCTGACAATCATTATAATGTGTCACACATTCAGACCTCATTTCCCTCATCAACAATAAGTTCAAACACTGGAGGAAGAAACCATGACAGATTTTTCCCACCCAGCATTGTTACTGCATTTCACATAACATTGTCATGTTTGTGATATAATGTATATGGTAATAATTTGAGAGACAAATCAGTGAACAACCCTTTTTCAAATTTACTATATAAAGAGCCTCTCACATGCAGGTTTGTTCAATTTGATTGACTCAAAACTATAATTAGTATTCAGTCAAAGAAAAGTAAAATAATACAGTGCAGGTTAAAAAAAAACATTTTACGAAGAGATTTTATGTTTTGGCTTATGATGTTGATGGCAATCCTGAAGTACTTTCAGTTTTGACTGGCTATTATAACTAATAATAATAATAATTTATCACAGCTATAAAAAATAAGATTTTGTTTCTGCTCTGCTGTGTGACACGCCGATGATCTGTTACAACACAATGCTCATGGCTTCTCTGTTGATGATCACATCGGTGCACTCGATACAAAACGGAGTCGCAGTGACAGAGTAGAAGATAGCCGGGAAAAAAAACTGCTTTGACTTTACCTTTACATGAACCACAATATGAACATGTCCAAGCTGGTCACTTTAGTTGTTCAGATGTCATATATCAGCCTGTTCTTCTTGATGAACCATTCGTTCAAAAAGCTACAAAAAGTTTAGTGCTGTAATTCATAAGCATTCCTCGTTTTTTGTTGTTGCTGTATACTCCACATTGACTGCTGCTGTATAAGAACGCTGCTGGCCACGTAGGGTGGATGGGTGGGTGATAAAACATAGGACTTTCATGCCAGGGAGTGGAGTTCGCTTCCTGGGAGACTTTCACCAAGGAAATGTGTTCCTTGGGAGAGTCCACACTACTTTCTTCATTGGCACTGGATGTTTGGATGTAAATCGTCCACATATGAACACACATCTCATGTCTGGGTGTTATTGGCAATTCAGATAACATATGTGGGAATACATGCCGATCATGGTCATGCTCAACCCGTTCTCACTCTGAACTCGTAAAATAAGGACGCTGGGCAGTGGCAGATGCAAAGTAAAAATCTCCCTTCAGCGTGTGTGTAGAACACACCGGGCAGAGCAGCAGCTCCACGGCGCTGTAAGATGATGTAGTATTAAGAGAGACAATGGTAGAGAGTAGTATGAAAGACTGAAATTCTGCGTAGGGAAGTAGGTTGGGGTGGAGGATGGGTCAAACAAGACAGGACACAGGAGACCGGGGTTAGTGTCCCGCGTGTCACTTTTCCTAAACCCAACTGTCACTTTCTTCTTTTCCTAAACCTAACTGTCCCGTTCTTGTCCCGCGTGTTACAGAAATGTACCTTTTATAAGCCCACCCACCATCTTTCCTTAACCTAACTGCATCAAAAGTGGAGCCAATAGTCCCGACCCAGCGCGTTTAGATAAAGTGCGTTTAGATAAAGTGCGTTTAGATAAAGTGCGTTTAGATCTGACACTAAAGGAGACTTTTAGAGTCAATAACAACGCCAAAGGCACCTGACCAAGCGTCTGTATTTTACACAATATGAGAATGTTTTGTCATGCTGAATGTCTTCTATGGGGCACTTTTTACCAGCAGAGCAGGGTCACCTAAAACTGGATGGTGCGGCAGCTAATATGGTGGATTTCTCATTTTTGAACTTGCTGGGTCTTCGTTCCTTCAAAAGGTCAGCACTGTCCATACATGGCTGGATTACCAACCCTGCTGCCAACTGCCTAGGGCCCCCAAACTCCCAGTGGCCTCAGGCTTACTGTTCAGCAATTGGGGTTGCATGATTAATTTAACTTTGTTTGGGAATCTGTACAACTAAATCACCAGCTGACATCAACAGGACCAACTTTATTACCTGAACTTTAAAGCCCTGTGGCAAAATCTATTCGTTATTTCAGTTGACATTGTGCAGCATATTCCTAACTATGTTTTTGTGTTTGAGAAGATTTATGCACAAGGAGAATGTAGTGTCACTCCTCTGCTTCCTCGAAAATAATAATATAGCCTATACATTAGGGTTGTCAAAATTAACGCGATTACACGTTCTGTGATTTGGGCCTCGGGCCGCTCTGTACTTTGGGAAATCAGGAAGCGATGCAGCAGTAATGATGTGGATGGCTAGCAGAAACAAAGCTCCTTGAGTAGAAATGGATAAAGAAAAGGGTCTTTTGAATGGAAAGTTTAGTTCAAAGCCTTTCCAGATGGTTCTCTCCACAAGACTAAAGTTATTTGCATGTACTGTCGATGTGAATTGAGTACCATACATACGGTATCTCTGAGGTTATTCTGGAGAATTTTCAGTATTTGTCATCATTTTGGATTGTTGCAACAATAATAAACATTTGCATTAGGGATTCAGATTTTGGGGGTTCGGCTGAATACCAAATCCACTGGTTAAGATTCTGCTGAATCCAAAACCGAATACTGAATCCTCCTCCCATCCTCAGTCCATGAACACAGCAAACACATTAATGAAGTCAACAGTGACTGTCCTTCCTTTGCCGTACCTGAAGTTGCTGCATTTTGACTGCTGTCTGTGGATTCCTTCATGCGCAGCTCTTATTCTTTCGGATGTTTCATGCGCAGGTGTTTTGGCAGCGTACACCTACATTACGTCGACCAGCGTAACACGCGTACTGCAAGCGTAGGGTTCTGTTCTGTGGAAAGAATTCTAAGGTTCGGCAGAAACCCAACCCCGTCAAAAAGCCCAATATTCGGCCAAATTCGATACCGAATCCTGGATCCCTTATTTGTATAAAGCCTATTTGTCTGCTCCCATGTTGATAAGAGCATTATATAAAAACTTGAAAAATATCTCTTTTAAAGTACATTTAGAACAGATAAAAAATGTGTGATTAATTTGTGATTAATCACAAGTTAACTATAGATTATCATGCGATCAATCGTAATTACAAATTTTAATTGTCAGCTCAAATATACATGCTCATTTGAAAAAAATTAAATATTTGAATTTTTTTGCTACTTCAATCAAATATGCATGACCACATTGGAACATGCAGACTCAATTGTCTCTTTCATAAAGGACACAAGCAATGTTGTTCACGTTAAATCTGACATAAGGCACAAGTCTTTGTCCTAAGTGAACTCTCACTTTGTGCTCCTCTCTCAGAAACTCTGAATGATGTGTGTCAGGTCCTTCACCATCATCTCAGCCCTGACTGGGACATTTCAGCAGACAGTCACAGACAGGCGTAGGCTGTCTGTGACTGTCCAGTGGCAGGGGAGGGGAGCTGCCTCCCCTGGGTGCCCCCACACATACCATATGGCCTGGCCTGGCCCCTCTAGATGGGTGAGCTGGTCCACGGACCACCTGAGGCAGCAGGAGCTCTCATAATCACTGGAGACAAGGGCCACTTGACACCCGGCTGACAGATGGTGCTCCAGCACTGCTGCTGCTGCTGCTGCTGCGAGTGTGTGTGTGTGTGTGTGTGTGTGTGTGTGTGTGTGTGTGTGTGTGTGTGTGTGTGTTCAGATTGAGAGGCACAATAAGGGCGATGATGTGTCAGGGGTGGTTAAACATGATGGTGGCAGCCCGTCTTCCTTTGTCTCTAGGGCAGCCATAGCCCCAGGCCATGACTACAGGCAAATTTCATCACATATAAGGAACAGAGCCTAAACAACACATATAAGCACAAAACTGCTGTGTCCCACCCAAGTTTAATGTCACTTTGTGTTTCACAAACTCAGATTTTTCTGTTGGCAGTTTTGGAGGTATTATTTAGATCAAAATTGCAACGCTTACTCACAAAGAAACATATTTTCTTCTCTGTTATATAAGTGATAGTCTCGTATGCTAAACCTTCCTCCACAGCGCCACGGAGGAAGGTCTGGCTAGTCCACACAACATTCTGGGATGGGAGAAAAACGTGCTCAGGTGAAAATGTGACACATTCTCACTCCAAGTGCGTCAAAAAGCAGCACTTTGTCAGGTGCCTTTTGTGTTTGTTACGGACGCAAAAAAAAGTCTGCTTTAGCGTCATATTTAGACGCGCTTGGTCAGGACTCTTGACGTCACTTTTTGGTGCTCTGGTTCCGGACCTACGTTTAACTGACATGCAGCACAAGAACAGGACAGTTAGGTTCAGGAAAAGATGGTGTGTGGGGTTACAGAATGTACGTTTCAGTGACACGCGGGACAAGAACGGGACATGAACCCCGGTCTCCTGGGGGAAAGTCCTGTGTTGTTTCTACTTTTGATCCTACAGGTAGAAGCTCTGTATTTTGTCCATTACATTTTTTTTAAATGAAGTACTCATACAAATATTGACGTCAGCAAAACAGGCATCTGCATAACAGTGGGGATTGACATAGTTATTAGTGGTAATGTTGCAGAGAGATACATGTATAAAGAAAATAATAAGGCCCAGAATGCTTCCTTGAAGAACTATTTGATGTTCCTAACATGCAACATCTTTTTGCAGTATGTTTTCTGACTGTTGTCTCTGAGAAAATAGGAGGAAGTAGCGTAATGCTGTTGAATGCCACAAACCTCTTGCTAGGCTGGTTGATGTGGGTCATTAGCCTTAGCCTTAGCCATAGAGGTGGCAGATCAGAAAACAATCATATGTCTCTCTCTTCTAATGGTCATTTGTAACAATTTTAGACTGTACTCAAAAATGATGATCTCCTTCCAAATGGGGCATCAGATCAGAAAATGCTCATATGGTTGTTTTGGCTGGCAATGACAAATGACCTATTTCCTTGTTCACTTTGGAGTGCTTCTTGAGTATGAATGAAACCAATCAAGCATTACACCAGAGAGGCCCATCAATTTGTCAAGCCTGCTTATTAAAATGCCACAGTCATATATAGCACTTAGATCTAAATTAATGAGTAAAGCAACTTTATCAACATCAAACGTATTTCTTAGGACATTTACCTTCAGGATCTTCCCAATACCAAATATCAGGTCTGAGTGCTACTCTCTCTGCTTCCACATCACACTTCACTGTATAAAATACATGGTGAGAAATTATTTCTTTGTTCTACTGTCAAGAGGGGGCAGAGAAATAATTTATAATACAGATAATTATTCCATGTGTCAGAAAGCCAGCTATTGTTAAAGTCTTGGTGAGCACTTGACTTCCATGCTGTGGCAATCACACTGAATCTAACATTATGGCTGATTGAGTGAACACGGCTGGTTCCAAGAATAGACTTTGTTCCTAAACATCAGAGGAGTGCACATCAGTGTGACCCGGGGGGAACTGGAGGAAGGAATGAGCGTTTGTCTACCGACATGTGACAGACGGAAAGAGAGCAGTGGCTGCTGGGGAACACTGCACTTATCTTATCAGTGTTTTGCCTTCTGGCTTGCTGTGTAACAAGTAGCCAAAATTATATTGCACTATAGACCAAAAATGCTGAAAAGCTGTTTCGCAGCAGGTTGTGAGACAAATAAACAGAAGAATCCAGATCACCAGTTTCCCAAACTTTCTGGCATAGGTGTTGTTCACACAGGGGATGATGGAGACATGTCCCCATCCACTTGGAACAGCTGTTTCTGCGGTCCACGTCTTCCCACATATTCCTACAATGTGTCTTCATTTCCATATACAGTAGCATAAAACATGCCTAACAGTAGCTGACATGAAAGAAGAATTAAAACTTGCCCAATTGAACCTAATTCCTGAATACCTCTCCATTTTTCAAGATGGCCAAGGTGACTTATTTGAATGTGTACTTATGTTATACGTCCCATAACGCCCTTTCCTCTGAAGCGTCACATGAATTTGTCAGCTGTTTGGGCGGAGTTAGCAACTCCTTCAACTGCATGGCTTCCAGGAAGGCTGCTCTCTGTATCCTCACCTATAGCTCCTCAATGATCCCTCCTTGATGCTCGCTCCTCGATCCTCAGGGCAGAAATCAGAGCTTTGAGACCGAGAAGGGACAGAAAAACATCCGGTTCAGCTGAGGACCAAGGAGTCGAGGAGCTATCAAATAAGGGTGATGAGATTCAGCCATTTTGTTTCCAGTTAGCAACCTCTACTTCTTCTACTCTGTTTACTGATGGATCACAGCCATGTGTAGCCTATAGTGCCAACTTCTGACCAAGTTAAGCAGCAGCCCAGTTTATTCGCTCTAAACCAGTTAATGGAAATCCACCTAATTCGCATTTCTTTTTTGCGACATTTAAAAGTTTGCTTAAATTTCGCCAGGACAATCGAATGGAAACACAGCTTGTGTCAACAAAAACAGGACATTAGAAATTACACAAAGACAATGTCTTGCAGGGCAGTTGTATCAAATTTAATTAGATTGTACAGGTTTCACATCACGGCACAATTTTTACAAAGTTAAGTCTATATCAATGTTGAACCACTTCCGGGATTGTTCAGGTGCCGCCGGAAATTCCGCCGGATATCCCTCTTTTTAGGCCGGATGTCGCATGCCCTTCTGCTTTCTTTGTTGGCGTTCTAACCTCTGGTGGATTTGTGAGGACTATGGTTAACTGCTCCTCAGATCTCTGCAGGGTAAATCCAGACAGCTAGCTAGACTATCTGTCCAATCTGAGTTTTCTGTTGCACGACTAAAACTACTTTTGAACGTACACATGTTCCACCAAAACAAGTTCCTTCCTGAGACTATTTAGCAGAGGCACCATTATTGTGTCCGGGGCTTAGCAACGCCCAAGACGATTGTGATTGGTTTAAAGTAATGCCAATAAACCAGAGCACGTTTTTCTATCATCCAGGAATGCCAGACCCTCCTCTGCAGCGATGGAGAGGAATGTCTGGCAATGCGAGACTATACAAAGTTAAACAACATGGTTCTTATATGGCTGGAACCCTGACACTCTCCACTGGCCACACATACACAGGTATCTGTGGCGAGTTGAAAACCTGTGGAAATGGAGGCAAACACCCAAACTACTTCCAAATTGTGTAGAACTTTCTAAAAAGATTTACATTCTGATTAATAGCAGAAGGGTTGTGGGCGGGTGAGACAATCATTAATGAAAATATTCTCTAAACTGGGAACATAGCAGAGAGCAGAGCTGCTGTTCACTGTGCACAAGGAACAGCGGCCCAACTTCACTGATTATTTCAGAAGCTAAAAGTCTACTTCTTTTTCTTCAGTCACATTTATAACTACAGTTTTTAGTTTTGCTGCTTAACCCTCGGAGCTCACCTTACCTGACCTCACCATATGTCGTACTTAATATTTCCAGATTGATACAGTGCAGATACTTACGTTTGTTGTTGTGTAGAAGGAGAGAAATGCAACCCTGCAACGAGGTCCTCCATGCGATTGTAGGCCATCCAGAAGCTTTTTAATTTGTCATGGAATTAAGGTGTCTTTTTACAATAAATAAAATGTTATGAATCTAAAAATCAAGTCACGTCTTCTCCAATATCTCTGCATCGCTTGAAGATAGACTTGTTCTGAGATTCGATTTCCATTCGTTTTTTTCTTTTGTATTTAAAGCTTTAGTGCGTAACTTTTTATTAATGAGCATCTGTTACATTCAAGACATCACCAAATGAGTTGATACAAAGCTAATAAAGACAAGCTCATATTAGATAAGACCTGCCCTATTGACACTGACTTATCAATCAAAAATGACAAGTAGCCTACCTTAAGGAGGAAGGTGGCAATTCATGGCCAAGGGTAAGTATGTGAAATTGGAGAGTGATGGGGAATAAAGGTGAGTGACACATTAATTTGGTTAGTAGATTAGTTTCGTACCACCATAATTGCACCCAAAAGTGTTCAAATCCATTTCAAATCAATTCATATTTTTCAGACATATTCACTGCCAGAATCCCACTTTATTAATATTAAACCAAATAACGATAAAGCAATGATAAAGGGACTTTTACTCTTCCCTGGATCAAAAAAGGACATTCAATACTGCACCACAGTGTGAACAATGACCTCGGTCTGTTAACGCTCAATGTTGTGTTTACTTGTCTAGACATTGCCTATAGTGGTCAGATATCTGGGAATCAATATTTCATCACCATAACGACCTAACAGTCATAAGCTTGACAGGTTGGATAATTACTCGGAGCAGCAGTAAACACACTGGGATATTCTCCATGTAGGAGAGGCAGGGAAGAAGTCTGTTGTTTAGAGAGATGCTCACTTCTCAGTCAGATTGGTGGCATCATGACATAAAAGGGACTCCATTCTGTTTTGCTCATCAGATTAGAAGAGATTTACTCAGCCAGTAAATGGGGAGGAGGGATGGATATAGAGTGTGTGTTTGAGCAGGTTGGATGCTCTTTGGAGGAGGGGTGGGAAGGGGTGTTTGTTATCTGGTGCCACAGCATCTCAAAGCTTTTCTATGCTCACATTGTCTGTCTGAGCCTCAAGCATGGTGGCTATGCTTAAACACTGAACGCGACACCCCTCCACTTTGCCTGGAATCTCCAGGCAAGTCTAAGCTGGCCCAAAAAGAATTCTACCAATCCCCACATTGTACGTATGAGCATTTTTTTCTTCAAATCAGTACAATTATTGTACGTTTTAACAGACACCAAGGCTGCGTCCGAAATTCCACACTAACCTGCTATTTAGTAGGCTAAAAACCGATAGTAGTATGAAACCAATAGTAAGTGAATTGCATACTATTTCTGGTTAATATTACAATCTGCAACACTGGACACTACGCCGGCATAAGTATCCCACAATGCAATGCGGTAGTAACAAAGTTTTTAATAGACAAACGGACAGAAACAAAGTAATCTCTGTAACGTCAGCAACACTTTAGTTTACATTTCTACATTACATTTCTTCTAAATCTGTGATTTTGTCAACTATGACTGTTGGTGTAGTTATTTACATCTTGCATTAATTGAAACATTCTCTGGCGATGCAGCTAAAGCTGAGGTCGGCAGGGGTTACCATGGTTACACGTCTCCAATGTCAAGGAGGCTCTCAGGAAGTGACGTTGAAAATTACATCTTAGTGCGTCCAAAAACATACACACTACTGTTTATTTACACAAAAGTATGTTGAATCATAGTATACATATCGGGTTTGTAGTGCAGAGTATGCGATTTCGGACGCAACCCATACTTCCAAATGAAATGCCAACAACACGTTTTTATTTATCTGAAGGGAAGAGGAAATCAGACCTTTATTGAAGACCTTCACTAAGAAGCCTCCTACGTAATACGTATTTGACTTATTCCATTTTCAACTTTGGATATTTCCAAACGACTCTTTAAATAGTGACTCTGTCATTTTAAAATATAATAGAATAATTTCAGTAATAACATGGCTGTGTGTTTCTATTTGGTTATAATTGCATTCATGAATGTTAAAAAAATCATTAATAAATACTTATGTGTTTTTCACTTTCTAGTATAAGCCTACATCTCAGCGCTACAGTAATAAACATAATGTAACACATAATGTAGAGCAAGCTGGTCATTATTGCAGAACTCATTATTGCAGAACTACCCGGCTCACAGTCACCATTTCTCGGCTAAATTTAACTGTGAAAACCGCTAACCTTAATTGTCATGTGACTGGTCGTCATGTGACCGGCCGGTGGTCGCTGTAATTTTGTAGGATATCATACGAATTGTTGTGCATACTTTTTTGTACAATATCATCAAACCCGTTCATGAGAATGCGTTGTAGCACTGTTAGCACTCCACTCTCTCTCACCCTTTGTGATCCGTAAATGCTATATCTTTATTAACTACTAGCATACAACGAACATAGTGACACCATCAAACTGTCCCCTTCTTGTGCCATATATCAGTTAAACGTACGTCCCGACCCAGAGCGTCAAAAAGTGACGCCAAGAGTCCCGAACCAAGGACATCTAAATGTGACGCCAAAGGGCTAGAAGCGAGTCCCTAGAGCGTCAAATAGTGACGCCAAGGGTCCCGACCCAGAGCGTCAAGAAGTGCCGCAAAGACTCCCGAACAACTGCTTTTAAATATGACGCTAAAGGAGACTTTTTGCATCAATAACAAACGTCGCTTTTCGACGTGATGTGTTGGTGTCGTTGCAGTCTTTCTGCTCACCTGGACCCCGCCTACCAGCACACCTGCCTGCCATCTGCTCATTACTTCTCCAACACATCAACCCCAGCTCTGTTGTTCCAGTCACAGTGGTAGCTACGCTCAGGCCAAGCTTTGTATCTTTTCAGAAGGAAAGGTTTCATGGGTTGTGGACCAAAAGTAGAAACAGGTTCATTCGTTAGTGGATCATGTCAGTCATCTTTCAAAAAAATAAAGGGGGGGGGGGGTACTTGTATTAAGTACATATTAAGCCTGTTAGGATAGTGTTCTGTAAATAAAAGTCAAGATAATATGGTTGCTGTTTAAACTTCCACCCCCTTCATATAGCCGAATCTTTATCTGAATGTAATGTAATGTAATGATGTAATGTAATCAGAAAGGCTGTTGAAAGTTAGATGTTAGTTTGTCAGTTGGTGAAGACTTGTTAAAAGCTGACACCTTTTGTAAAGAGTCTTGGATTACAAACCAAATAAGTGCAAAAACAGCAGGTAATTTGATCCATAACAGTGTTGAATCTCCTGGCATCAGCCAGCCTGTACCACTTCACAGCACACACATAAATGGGATTCCAACCATGCCCTTCCAGAGCCCAGTCAGTTCAATGTAGTCTATATCGACGAGTTTTCATTTCTGGGATGGTTTCTCAAATTGGACACCAACATTTAAAGAGGAACACCACCTAAATTCCAATATGTTATTTTTATGGCCTAGGAAAGTTCAACCAATATTTGTAAACATGCGCTACTCTCTCTCAAAGCCAGAAACCAGGGCAGTAAGTCTCACACTTGTGATGTCATCAGGTATAAAGTGTGAAGCTGCTCCGCAGACAGTGAGTTGCTTTCTTTACTCTATTGCAGTGTTGTCAGTTGTGAAAATGTGAAATGTGATAATGTTGCCACATACTCAGAACACTCCACTGGGTGCTCTCAGTGTCATCTGTATCATCTTCACCAAGGTATTGTCTATGGAGTGGTTCCACTCGTTATACTTGTTGACATCACAAATTGGAGTTTTAGCATTCTAGTTTTTGGATTTGGGAGAAAGTTGTTAAGGTTAACTAATATTTTTGGACTGTCTTAGACAACACATTCTGACTCCCATCTCGTAAAATACGGATGCTTGGTCAGGTGCCTTTGACGTTTGTTATTGACGCTACAAGTCTCCTTTAGCGTCAAATCTAAAAGCGCTTTATCTAAACACACTTGGTCGGGACTATTGGCATCACTTTTGATGCAGTTAGGTTAAGGAAAAAATCGTGGGTGGGCTTATAAAAGGTACGTTTTCGTGACACGTGGGACAAGAAAGGGACAGTTGAGTTTAGGAAAAGAAGAACGCGACAGTTGGGTTTAGGAAAAGAACGGGACAAGAAAGGGACAGTTGGGTTTAGGAAAAGAACGGGACAAGAAAGGGACAGTTGGGTTTAGGAAATGGGACACACTAACCCTGGTCTCTGTGGTGAAAGTCCTGTGTTGTTTGACCCATCCACCACCCCAACCAGCCTCCCTACGCGGAATTTTTATACTACTTGCTACCGTTGTCTGTCTTACTACTACGTCATCTTACACCGCCGTGTAGCTGCTGCTCTGCCCGGTGCATTTTACACACCATCAGCTTCTACTTATTTTTAAGTATAACTTGGTTTTATAAAATCTGAATCCAGTATTGAGCCCGCATCTCAAATTGCCAGCTAAAACTGACAATCCCGTCGGTGTAATTTAAAGGTGCTCTAAGCGATGTTGGGTGACGTCACTTCTTGTTGACGTTCAAAGTATTGTCAAACAAAACGGCAGCTAGCTAGCCCCTCCCTCCTCCTCAACCCGTCCCCTCCCCCTCCCTTCCGCACACTAACCCCCCCCAACCCCCACCCCCAAATCCTTCTTGTCGGTTATTGTCTATAAGACAGTTTGTTATGTTTGGTGGTGCAGGTTGGCACAGTTTGTTTTTGTTGCCATTTGTGGAGCCTGGGCTGTCTACAGAGACCGCGTTTTTTACAGTGTGTTCAGGGGACAGGCAGCTAGTGGATAGTGAGGAGATGTTTGCTGTATGTGACAAAAAATGTTGTAGCCTAAAAAACGCGTGGCATCGTTTAGAGCACCTTTAATGGAATCAGACATATGGTGTATAAGGTCACACGCGTTCCCTTTAGTACCACCATCAGACCAAAATGTGGCCAGGTAGAGGTTACATTCAAGTGGATGCACCCAGGCTGACAGTGCAAGTAAAAAAAGTAATACTTAACAGTTCCATTTGAGTAAATCTGCTCTATGACTTCCCAACTGAAATTCACTATCACTAGATTCACTATCAACCTACAGTATATAAATCTGACCAGAGCTGTGTTTCCATCATTAAAGTTTGCATTCCCATACCCAGCAGTAAGATCTCATCATAAGTCTTCTGCTAAAAGGTTTTAACACAAGGATAATGTTTATTCCATCTGCCACCTCACTCCAGAAATGATCCAAATATTTATATGTTCATTAATCCGGAATTTCCCCTAATGCATCACTTATGATAACAGAGCTGGCACCTCCCAGGAAGTGCTGTGGTGTAAATGAGCGGTTGAGAGGATGAGTACAGTCGTATTTGGAAATTTGGTGTCAAAGTTTGCTCTCCCCGCTCTGACCTGACACTCACACGTGGATCCATTCAATGATTTCACAGCTCTGATATCCACATTTGGGGAAATAAACTAAATGGATAGTAAAAAATCAAGATTACCTTGGAAAACAATTCTGAACAGTTAAGTACTCCTGTCAGCTCTGATTAATAGACAAAACTTAGAGCACACTAGATATAACTCACCCCATGGATTTGGATTATTGTCACCATTCATAGTACACAGAAAAACTAATTCATTTTGTCTGTTTTTTTTCCTCTTAAAACTACCTGTACAATTTTAATAATAATGATACTAAATGTTTATATAGCACCTTTAAAAACATAAAAGAGAAAAGCAAAACTGATTTATAGAGAATTCACAGGACCAAATATATGTTCTTAGCCAATTTTAGTCTTTATGTAGTCTTGCATTGCCAGACCTTCCTCCACAGCGCTGGACACATTTTAACACATTTTAAAATGTTATCACGGTGTTTATATTCTTCTGTTCAGTGACAAGTAAACATGAATGCAGATTAAAAAAAACATGTGGCTTTTGTCACATCTGTATTCATTCCAAACAAGACAGCAGTGGATCTGCCTGGCAATATCAAACTGTCCTCACGCTCTTCCCTAATAGCAGTATTACATCTTTTCAGTGACAGCAAAAAGTGATACAGTGAAAACTGTAATTATAATGTCTAATTGGCATATTTTAATAGAGTGAAGTAAATTACCAGAGCCTCATGAAATAATTGAAAAACAAAGCAATTATGGTCTGCAGGCCCCATTCAGTCTGATAATTGCAGTGCAGCTCGGTCTGACAGCAAACAGAATTAGACTGGGCGGAGTTGGAAGCTTCACTTCCTGTGTTTCTCACAGTCTCTCTTCTATCTGACAAACCATCAACAGAAGAAAACTCAGATTATGTTACTTCCAAAACACAGCATAATGTTGACTATATTGACTTATGTTGACTTATATATGTTGTTGTCTACATGAGAGATAGTCAAATAAGTTAAAATATGTATTTTCTTTTGGACTTTATACTGTGATAAATGACTATGGATGAGAACAGCAAGATGGTGTCAGTCCATTCGTCCATTGTCTACACTCACGTTTCCGCATCATGGTTAGATACCACTCGGTGTTAGAAGTAAAATAACTTGTTTTGTCATTTGAGTGGGACCTTTTAAAGCTATAGTAGCTCTTCAATATTGGTTTCAGTGCACCTGTGCAGAACTGCCAATGCACGTTATGTTTAGTATTTGTATTCCTATCTGCATTTGTCAATACGGAAAAAAACACTGAACATTTTATATATTTGTCTTGTGATTTTATTTAGATAAAAGCCGAAATTGCATGTTTCATTGAGATGTTTGCTAACATAGTTGGATAAAGGCATAGAAAAATATTTTAATGTCCGACAGCCCCACCAACAATGGCCTCCAAAATGAGCACAGTGCTGGATCAGCACTTCTCTGTCTCCACAGTTTCAGATGGATTGCAGTGCTTTATCGACTTGCATTAGATTGTGCAGGTGTTTCTGATAACCTGGTAACTTGAGGACACACGTGTACATCTCATGTACACTTGATTTGTTCTGAGCACTCCAGACTTTTTTTCATCTTAAGCAAACTGTTTCTATTTGTCCAGCTTTTAAAATATCTGTCTCTGAGATTTCTGACTATATGCCAATGAAATGGAATTATATTTTTCGCAAGATTAAAACAAATTTTACAAAGAATCTCCAGGTAGTTGCTTGTTTCAGAAGCCTTGTAGGCAATGGCACACATCCTACAGTCTGTGATTAGGTGTGCTCTTTGTACCTAAGAAAAAACAGTAACAGTATCTACTTACACACAGTTCTTCATCCATTGCCGGAGCTGTGTATGCTTCCCTCTGCTGCTTCTTTCTCTGAAACAAACTAATGTCCAATTATACAAGCCTGAAACCAAGGGGGGCGAGCTCTGCTGCCCCTGGACCCCCTCAGGTGGCACCTATTCTTTGTTGGTCCCACCAACACAATTCTTGGCATCAAATCTGGTATGTAACTACTTCCTCTTAATTTCTGGAGTGGTTCAGCTCTCTGAGCTGGCGGATGTTACTGCTGCTGACATACTGCCAGTCAACAGATTTTCTCTAATTGGATGCACCAACTATGGCCACCTAACAATACAGCCTGTCTGGTTTAACCAGTGCAACAAGCACCCCTATTTCACACTCAAGTTTCTTCTTATTGAGTTTGCAGTCTGACTTCTCCATTTTCGACCCTGTCTCCTCCAAAACTAATAATTTGCTTTGCCAAATACTCTTTAGAAAAAAGAAGAAGAAAAAATAGCAATTGTCAGCATCTACAAGATTTGTTTACGGTTAAAGCGTCTCAGATGTTGCCAACTCGGGTGTCAGAACAAAGTCAACTATGGGTGCAACCTAATACCTTTTTCACATTTATACCCTCTAATTTACATTCTCATATGCCCGATTGTCAATCAGGAGAGCAAGATTCCATGGTGTAATAGTTAGCACTATGTACTTTGAATCCAGCGATCAGAGTTCAAATTCGGTGGAACTAGATTTAAAGTACAGGTAAGAGAATGGAACCTTTCCACCTTCCTTACTCACTTAAAGTAGGGTAAAAGGTACTGGGCTGGGCGCAGGTTGTTTCACGTACAGTACCAGTGAGACTTAAAAAAAGTAAGGAGTCTCTCGGTCTTGCGGGGAAATGTTGGGTCTTTGTAAATTATTGAGTGTAGTCCAGACCTACTCTATCTATAAAGTGTCATGAGATAACTTTTGTTATGATTTGACACTATACATGAACTGAATTAAATTAAAAATTAAATTGAATTGACAAAACAGAGAACAGTAACAGTTGTATCAGCGTGATCAAGGCAAAAGAAACCTTGTCACTATTTTGTAAATGTTGCTGTTCTGTTGCTGAATCAATGGAAGAATTGATTGGAAACCAAATAGTTGTAGAATGACGAAATGCATTTGTAATCCAGCTGTATCTTGTACCCAACACTGATGTAAAGGTTTTTTATTTTCATAGCCAGAATCTCCAGGCGCAGCTGAGAGTGGAAGGGACCCAGTCTGGTGACCTCAGGATTGCATTTTGGAGTTGTGTTGGCTTCATCAAACTGTGACCTCCATTTAAACAGGTGTTCAGCAGTTGGGATGAGAGTCAGCAGCTCCAAGTCTGAGGTCATGTAGTCTATATTGATGACGTTTCATTTCTGGTATTAATCAGGTGCTGCCGGAAATTCCGCCGGATGTCCCTCATTTTAGGCCGGATGTCCGTCCCCTTCCTCTTTCTTTGTGTTGGCGTTCTAACCTCTGGTGGATTTGTGAGGACTATGGTTAACTGCTCCTCAGATCTCTGCAGGGTAAATCCAGACAGCTAGCTAGACTATCTGTCCAATCTGAGTTTTCTGTTGCACGACTAAAACTACTTTTGAACGTCCACATGTTCCACCAAAACAAGTTCCTTCCCGAGGCTATTTAGCAGAGGTGCTTAGAGCAGTCCGACGAATAGAGCCGCCCAAGACGATTGTGATTGGTTTAAAGAAATGCCAATTAACCAGAGGATATTTGTCTGCCATCCAAGAATGCTGTGTGGACTAGCCAGACCCCCCTCCGCAGCGCTGTGGAGGAAGGTCTAGCAATGCGAGAGTTCATGCTACTCTGCTAGAAAACTGATTTCTCTCTGTGGGTTGAAAGCAAGTTGCTGCCTCAAGTACAAATAAAAGTACTTTGGGATTTAGACATGAGGGTAAGACCTGTGACAGACCCAGACCACACTTTAGGGATTACACATCCCATCTGTTGTGGAAACACGTTGGGATCTTTCATTGAGCGCATGAGGATGTAGCTGAGGAGAAGATTTTCTGGGTTACCTTGCAACTGGGTGTATATTTGTTCTGTTATATTTAGGGCTGGGTATTGAGAACCAGTTTCAACTTGGAATTGGTTCTAGAATTACAATTCCAATGCGATCGTTTCTTTATTGGAATCGGAAAATGTTGTTTCGAATCCAATCATCGGTTCCCTATTTAACTCGCGCAAGTTTTGGTTTTTGTAGCGATACCACCATACTTACAGGCGCTAGTTTTGTTGCAGCCATGGAGCACAGTAAACAGCACTCTAAATTGTGGCTTTTTTTTAACATTAAACAGCCCGGCAAAATCACCACTGTATCAAAATGTAATTTTGTTCTTACGTGTGAAATGAGCATGTGACTCGTTTAAACTCCACCCCTCAAAGAATCGGAATAGAAAAATGATAAGAACTGTAATCAAAAGGAAAAATCGGAATTGGATTCAGAATTGTTGTCTATAATAATACTTCGTACATTGTGTAATTCATTTCATTGTAGACTATGACCAGGCAATCAATATCTATTCCTTTTACAATAAACCATACATAAATGTTTCACTATCCTTTGTTTCAGCAAGTAGACTTTCTTTCAGGTAGATCCATTTTTTCTGAAGGAACAGGAGCTGTGCTTCCTGAGGGTCTCTGGAGGGTTTCACAGGTCTGCTGAGAGATCTGTAATGCATGTGACCAGAGGAAACCTTCAGGTAGGTCAGATGTTTTCTAGGCATCTCTTCTCACTTAATCCACCTACTGGGACCCTAAGTGAGAAAGCCTCTGCTTGTTTGTCTACCCCCAAATCATGCAGTGCCCTTTCAGGCTAAGGTGACAACAACTGTGTCTAATTGTTTGGAAGGGAGCTGGGATGCCAGGCCTCCTTCCATGGTAAGGTCAGGGTGAGGACACATGTTTTCTGCTTGCAGCTCAGCTTTATTTACTCTGAACTTTGCAGTACCAGAGTGTCATATAGTTTCTTTTATTCCCATAATGTTTTGAATGTTTTATCTTAATATGCAAATACCAAACAGAGACTAATACCTCTTTCACTCCAGTGACCAGGGTCGGACCAGGGTTATCTGATCCGTGTTCAACCCTTCATTTGTCAATTCAAACCAAGCCAGTCAACGCGGGCTGATCCCTGGTCATGACAATTCAGATACAACTTGGGTCACAACCAGGGAGCAATACATACCAATTGCCTCACCGGCTGGAAATGGGCGGGGACTGTAAACAGCTACAGTAACTTGTCACATACTCCAGCTGTACACTACCAGAACTACTGTATATTTCTCCATACTGTATCTTTATATCTGTATCAGTGTCTCTGTGTCCCAACCTGCAGAGGCAGATGGCCGCTCACCAAGAGTTGTGTCTGATATTTAAAGGAAGTTTTTCCTTGCTTCAAATGCTTGCTCTTGGGGAGTGTGGTATAGACCTACTCTATCTGTAAAGTTTCCTGAGAGAACTACTGTTGTGATTTGACACTATAAATAAAATTGAATTGAATTGAACTAGTGGTTTGTACTTGAATTCCTGCCTGGTGCTGGAAGTCTGTAATATGCTATGAGTAACTAAATAATCATAAATAATATAATACTCTTGAATTCAAACACTGTGTTAATTTGACAGCTTCAGCTTATTTAGACCAAAAAAACATGTTTGTCTCAAGTACAGAAATAGCTGGTCGTCAAATAGAAATGGCATGCTTCTAACTTTTTTTTTAAGGCAGCAGCAACAAAGACAACACTTGCATTCAATTATAAATAAAGCAGACTCTTTGTCAGTAGATTTATTTAATAGACGTGCCCTGAGGATACACATCTGAAATACTGCTCAAACTCCTCAGACCGCAAAACTGCAGAGGCCAGATGGCAGTGTGTGTCATAACACTGAGGCCAATATGATAGGCTATATACACATAATGTACTATCTATATAAATGAATATGCCATCTGCCAGAAATTCTACCTGTATTTCACACCAACTTTAAGCTCAAAGCATCTTGTGTCTTTGAAGCATGAAATTCAGTAATTTTGATCAATGTTTGATTTAAAATGGAAATCATGACACCCCTAATGCTAACTCCAGGCAAAACTGTAATGGTGGTTGCAGATGTTGTTAATTTTCTTCACAAATTACTGAAATTGTTGGGTCTGTGTATGTAAATTATAGAGTCTAGATCTACTCTATCTGTAAAGTGTCTTGAGATAACTCTTGTTATGACAAAATTACAAAATGGTAAACAGTGCACTATTTCCGTGATAGTGAACTGTTTCGGACACAGCTAGTGTGACCGGAGCATCGGAGTGGAGATACGGAAATGCTAACCAATCACAGCAGACTACGCTTTTTCGGGAGGGGGGGGCTTAAAGAAACAGGCGCTCCAACAGAGCATCTCAGACAGAGGGGGAATACAGGTGCACCAGACATGGGCAGTATGAGAAAAAGATGGTGTCTTTGAACATTAAAGCATGTAAACATGTTCTATAAGAATCATAAAATACAACAATGAACCTGAAAAATATAATAGCTGTTTATATTAAAACAGTCTTCAATTATTGAATGCATGAATGAATGGTTTTATTTCGAACAACATGAAAAAAAAAACTTAAACTACAAGACACAAAGTATAAGTACAGGCTGAATAAATAAATACTCTTAAATAAATACCCTTTTCAGCTCCTACCCATTTTGAAAATGTCCATACCGTTATCAAAGTGTATTTGTCTCAAAAATAGCTAAACCATGTCATGTGATGTGCTTCAAATACTTCAGTACACAACAGACAAATACTGGGACCACTAAAGATAAAGGTAAACACCGCTGACATCCTGTGACAGTTTGGCCATACACACACAGACCATACACGGTCAAGCCGTGTAACATATAACATATCAGCATTGACTAAAAAACCTTGTCAACAAGGTTAGTAATAGCGCTTGATTTAAATTCAACTCTGATGATTTTAGTTTAGAGGGTATGATTTAAATTTGTTCTCATTATCTGCACAATGTCTTCCATGTTGTCAGTGTTTAGGTTCATTTCGTGAAATAAAAAAGTAAGTTTAATGAAATCTTATCCCTCGTATTGTTTTCCCGTCGACCATGCACTTGTTGGGCCCTATTTTAACGATCTAAATGCACGGCGTGAAGCGCCTGGTGCAGGTGCGTTTAGGGCGTGTCCAAATCCACTTTTGCTAGTTTGACGGGTGGAAAAAAGAGTCCGTGCACCGGGCGCATGGTTCTAAAGGGTTGTACTTACTGTCTTCATTAATCAGAGGTGTGTTTTGGGCGTAACATGCAATCAACCAATCAGAGATCATCTCCCATTCCCTTTAAAAGCCAGGCGCGTTTAGACCTTGGCGTATTGCTATTATGATGGCGGATTTGCACCGTAATATTTTTATTTATAATCTTCTGCATGTGTGTGTGCTGCTGCGCTTCCCTGTGTGTGTGTGTGTGTGTGTGTGTGTGTGTGTGTGTGTGTGTGTGTGTGTGTGTGTGTGTGTGTGTGTGTGTGTGTGTGTGTGTGTGTGTGTGTGTAACAAGCATAGTGTGTGCACGTTGTGCATAAGCCTAGGAGCAGTTGTCTAATTTGCTGTTAAAATAACAATGAAATGCTGCGCTATTGACTTTAGACCAAGTTTTTGTTGGTCAATGGCATAATCATTTCCCGCTGCCTCAAGATAGCAATACGCCCAGAATACACCTGAACACACCTCCCTGTAAGACTAGCACACCCAGAATACACCTGAACACACCTCCCTGTAAGACTAGCACACCCAGAATACACCTGAACACACCTCCCTGTAAGACCAGCACGCCAATGGGCCACAGATGGGTGCAGGTGCATTTGTTATTTAAACGACGTGGGCGCTGGACGAGAAATTGACAACTGGGTCGGTCTTAAACTAGCAAACACACTTGTGTCGGGCTTTGTGCTGCGCCGGCTGCAAGATAGGGCCCGTTGTCTTCCAGTTTGGTTTGCCTGATTGTAAAGCATAAAGTAGCCCATAAATTATCACCCAATTCTGTGCTACATCATCTTAGCCAACTTCATAACTTTTTTAAGTTTTACACTTCTTTTTGGAATTGATGTTCAATAAACCTCATTTACATTAAAATTATGCCAATTTTTTTTGTAAAATAGGCAGAAATTAGCTCTACTAATAGTTAAGATCAGAGGAACATATGTTTATGGATTATCACCGATTTTCATGTTCAAGAAACCAATTTGAAATGATTCAAGCTTTGTGACATGTTGCATTATCCTGCTGGAAGTAGCCATCAGAGGATGGGTACATGGTGGTCAAAAAGGGATGGACATGGTCAGAACAATGCTCAGGTAGGCTCTGGCATTTAAACGATGCCCAATTGGTACTAAGGGGCCTAAAGTGTGCCAAGGCATGACGGATCCATGTTCTCATTCTGTTTACCCCAAATTCTGACTCTGCCATCTGAATGTCTCAACAGAAATCGAGACTCATCAGACCAGGCAACATTTTTCCAGTCTTCAACTGTCCAATTTTGGTGAGCTTGTGCAAACTGTAGCCTCATGTTCTTATTTTTAGTGGAGATGAGTGGTACCCAGTGGGGTCTTCTGCTGGTGGAGCCCATCCGCCTCAAGGTTGTTCGTGTTGTGGCTTTACAAATGCTTTGCTGCATACCTCGGTTGTAACGAGTGGTTATTTGAGTCAAAGTTGATCTTCTATCAGCTGGAATCAGTCTGCCCATTCTCTTCTGACCTCTAGCATCAACAAGGCATTTTCACTCAGAGGACTGCTGCATACTGGATGTTTTTCCTTTTTCAGACCGTTCTTTGTAAACCCTAGAAATGGTTGTGCCTGAAAATCCCAGTAACTGAGCAGATTGTGAAATACTCAGACCAGCCCGTCTGGCACCAACAACCATGCCACGCTCAAAGTTGCTTAGATCACCTTTCGTTCCCATTCTGACATTCAGTTTGGAGTTCAGGAGATTGTCTAGACCTGGACCACACCCCTAAATGCATTGAAGCAGCTGCCATGTGATTAAACTAAATCAACTCTGATATATATATATATATATATATATATATATATATATATATATATATATATATATATATATATATATATATATATATATACCTAGTCTTGTTATATGATATTTAGGGCTGTAGCTCCCATTGAGGACACGAGGATTGAGGACACG